>CM068960.1:10906525-10918383 GCA_035128595.1 Eptatretus atami
ACCAGTGTACTGGTATAGGGGCACAGCATCATTGGCATAGTCGTGCCCCAACAAAATGAAAGCTACCCAGCAGCCAAGCTGCCATGCGCAAGAAGAAGACGATTAAGAAGAAGACTTTTACATGATGTGAAATAAATTGGTTTTATAGTGATAGTTGGTGTCGTGTGTGCATTGTGTCATGGGCTGGATCTGCTTCCTCCTGATGAGGATATCATTTACATTAGACAGCTGGGGTTCCTTTGATACACTTGGAGAGAAAGGGGGGTGGGGTGCAGGGGTTAGCGAGGAGCTCCTGAAATTCACACTCACCCAGCAAGCAACGGACCCAATTTGAGTGTCCCTTTTCTCCAAACTTTGATTGTGGTACCCTCACAACTTCAAGGATGTGGGGGTCATGTTCGCTTTGGTGTGGTGAGTCCGATCATCGTAACAGAGCTTTCAGAGGAAGTAGTCATCATCTTACACTGAATGGGTCATGTTTGGGGGGGGAAGCAAAGTGCCAGTGAACAAAATGGGGTCGGCGAGTTACCCTCGCCGAAGGAGAGTGTATTGCATTTCGATCCGTTTGTTTGTCTGTTTGTTTGTCCGCAGGTCACGATAATGATAATTATGATGTCATAGGTCATTTGACTGCAGAGACAGTGATTGAACTGCAGATTACATAGGTATGGCAGCCATTTTGGAAAAACGGATAAACTTTGGACATCTGTATCTCTGAAACTGCGCCAAGTAAAAAATTGAAGCTTGGTACATGGCAAGTACGCCCCATGGGGAATAAGTGTGATTTTTATGACGTCATAGGTGCCTTCGTTATGACATCATATTTGCAAATGTAGAATGCTACATCTGGTCAGTATGAACATTTTTGGGGGTCATCCAAGGATAAAATGGTCCACAGAAATTTTTTTAACATGTCATCGGTGACGTGATTCGGCAGCCATATTGTTTCAAATGAAAAACCTTCAAAAATCTTCTTCTCTGAAGTGGCTGAACAGATCGAGGCAAAACTTTACAGGTATGGCTGCCGATCCATGATGATCAAAATATTTACACATATGATGTCAAAGGTCACATAGTTTGGCAGCCATATTGGATTTACCCTAAAACCTATTTTAAAAATCTTCTTCTCCAGAATGGCTGGACAGATCGAGGGGAAACTTCGCAGAAATGGTCCCCAAGTCATGCGTGTACAACTTTGTAAAGGAATAATTGATGGGTTACATGGTTGGTAGCCATATTGGATTGAAGAAAAATATTTAATAATGTTTTCTCTGGAACCACTTTAATCAATCGACATGAAACTTCACAATTATGATTTAGTCGTGATTGGAAATGCATATTTTAAATTTCAACTTCATCGGACATATGGTCTGGCAGCCAGAATTATTTAATTAATTGATCTGGGTTCTTTTTGATATTTTTTTTTAATTTTTTTTGAATAAGGTCCACTTGGCTGTGTCTGGGTGGGTTTGAGGGTAGAGGAGTAGCAGCTGAATTGCGAATCCTATCCAGGTTCCTCCTAATGACTTCATCTTTGCTTGTTGCTTGTTTGGGTTCCTTCTGATGACTCCAATGCACGACTATACCCATTTGGTCTTCCATTTGATTTGAATTGAATTTATTTTAATCCCATTCTGAAATCAATTGAATAATGAATAATAATGAAAAACATCATGGGTCAGGGTCAAGTGTCCGATCAAAGCGGGTTGCATCAAAGTGTGACGTCTTGGTACCCGGTCATCACTATCAGCAGTTATAAAGTGGCAGTTCTAATTATGTCTCTTATTAATTACTTAACACACCAGTACACAAATGCCACACAACATACACGACACAAAACTATACAAACACTCCATGAAACAAGTCCTGGCGAGGGTCTGCAATCTCTGATTGCTCTTTCTAGTTAAAGGGATGTTTTGGTTACGGGATATGGTGCACCTACTGGGAGGTACAATGTTGTTGAAAATGCTATGAAGGGAAATTAACAGATGGAATGAGACCGGGAGCAGTTTTGTGTTCTTTTCGTCATTTTTCACTTGGATGCACTTTGCTTTATCACCGCCGGCTGCAGCCGTCTCAACTCCCCCTGGCCAGTGTACATGCACGTTTGAACATGACCCTGGATAATATTACACAGAGTAAGTGTGTGTGTTCCACATCCATAACCTTAGCAGCATATGAAATCCTAATGAACCAGAAACAAGTTCATTAATGTTGAAAAGCCTACTAATGTGTTAAAAACATGGCCGACCCCAATGTTGCACGGTTTCCTTTTCACTGCTTTATTTAGCCATTCTTCCAACACGAGAAGAAAGAGCAGACTTAAGTTCACGGGACGAAAAGTTGAGGCATCCTGGAATGCACAGAGCTCAGATTCATTTGTTAATGATATCCTAGAGGTTAGAGAACAGGCGGCCCACTAAGCTTGGAACGGTTTGGATGCTGCTCACTGTGCCGAAAGTACCACCGGGCCCCCAAAAAATTCGGCCACTTGCCCCTCATTTCCTTGAAGGACAATTAAGCTGACAGCTTTACGGCCCCTGTATGTTATTGTGTTAAAAGACAATCTGCTGCCATCAAATTAGCACACGTGGCAGAGACGGTAATCTGCTGTGCCTCATTGCCTGTTACGGCACTTCCCTTAACCAGGCCTGGCTGAGTTAAGAACCATGGAGTGCCTGTGTTATGCTACCCACACAGCGGGCAGCCCAGCGTGCGGACATCATTTATTCCACTCCCATTTTACAACCCACCTCTCCCTCACCACCATGATCAACCCCCCCAGCTCACCAACGATGTGCTAGATGAGTGCAGAGAGGGCCTTTTTGTCAGGGCTGCTTTTCAATCATGTTAAGGTAAGCACTGTAATGACGCCATTATGGATTCCCATCATTAATGCTGTGGATCTCGGGGGCACGTGATATCGGACACAAAAACGATGAGTGCACAGTGAAGGACGATGGACATGCTGAAGTGAACATTCATGATATTTGCACGAAAGCCACAAAAAGGGCCTTTCATAGCTCAACGTAATGAAATCAAACTTCACCCGATGCTCAAATGAATATTTCTACTTTATATGAGGTGAACCTTAAAATCTCCGCAGGTGTGCAAGACAAAAATAACGGTCAAACTTCTACGATCGACACCAAAAAATGTTGCGCCATATTTACTTTCCATAAACTTCATTGAAAATGAGGACATTACCTACTATTCCGTGAAATGCTGGAACAGCAAGAAGCGATTGTCAGACCAGAACAGGGAACAGATTGCTCACCTTTGATCAACATTTGATGGCAGTGGTCGGCACGGAACGAGGATGTAGAGAAGGTCTGGTTCAGTGAGGCGCTTCGGAGGAACCGCAGCAAGTAGATTTATCTCATCATTAAAGTTCATACTGCCGGGTGGGTCTCCAGAGCCACCGCCAAACTAAATGAGGTGTGCGGTCAGAACACTTGGAATCGCTGATCTTGAAAGGATCAAAGGATGATGAAAAGGCACAAAATGGCAAAGAGGGAAGGAGCCGTTCAGAAGAGACTTTGGTGATGGTGAGTCCGATCACGCCGTTTCATTGTACAAGGGTTGTACCTTATGTGGACACAAATTGGCCACGCTCTTTCAACCACTGTCCAGTCGCCGTTCTGATTTGGGCAAAGCAGACACATTCAAAAGCACCACGAGCTTTTGAACCGTCCTTTCATCAAGGTGCTTGAAATAGGCATGTGAGGCTATGTGAGGGCCGATTACTCCATCCATCTATGGTGGCCGTTAGCCCCAAATTATAACCAACGGCATTTAAGGGGAGTTCAAAATTTTTTTTAAAAAGGAAAGTGCTCGGAGACAGTTCAATGCACCGCTGGAGCGATCTCACCCCAAAAGAACAGCATAGCCTTTGCTTAGGCTGCACTTATTGACCCAAATTTCCCTCTTCCCATGGACCGTGGAGCCGTGAAACGGGCGTTTAGCAAAGGCCTGCTCGCTAGGCCGCACTGTGCGTTTTTGAACCACAAGCCATGGCCGGTCCTTCTGTCGTGCAGAAAGTAACATTTCCCACATGGTATTTTCTGTGTAAACGCAAGTATCAACCGTGGTTTTGAGAAAAACAATTGAAATATGCACGACTAAGATTGCCCACGATAGCTGGATGCATGGAGTGTTTTTTGAGGGTTTTTTTGCGAAAAGAAAATGGAAACTTTCCTGTTTGACGGTTGAAATGTATTTTGTTTTTTGTTGTACAATTCAGGGAGTCAACGCCGTCGTGTCCACCACGAAGAGGACGTGTTTTCGAGATGACGCTCAATCTCGGCAGTTTCACTCGTGCTGTTGTCAGGGGTGGCTACATTGCAAGCGGAATTGAAACAACATCCCATGAGTCCCAAGTCGCCCTTTTCACTGGGCAACATAAAGCTGAAGCTTGAAGCTACTTTTTCGTCATTCCGATGGTGGTCACATTACCTCCTCATTACGGTGGGTCATTATGTCCTCACTGCTAGACGGCCACACGGCTGTTCCTTTCTTGTGCAGTGCTTGAGCATGAATAACAAATTAAGAAGGAACTTTTTACAGGAGATAATATTCTTAAGGGAAACGTGTCCCACGTGCCCAGGGAAACTTGATTTCCATATGGCATCACACTCAGAACATCTAGATTCGTCCACATGCGGTCTCAGGAGAATGACTATGTTATCAGTGCCGACTAACGGTGAAGTTTGGGTCAACAAATCTTGAATCTGGTACACATTGCCTTTGTTAAACAATTAAGGTGTTCCGAGTCTGCTGTTCAGGGATGAGATGAAGCAATCCACCTTCGAGTGAAATAGGGAGTTCATGGAACCCCTTACCCCATGTAGCCTTGAGAAACAATGACATTGGCGGGGTCTGTGAGTGGTAAATTTCATTGGCCGTGATGATGTGAAATGCCGTAATATTTTGTCCAAGTACTGCTAAACGGAAGGGTTTTGAAAGTGCCAGGAAGGAGATTTGTGTTCTCCAGTGTTCTTGTGCATAATTCAAATAAAATACTAGAAGGGTACACAGTAGAGCGCATACCTCCGCCACATAATGCCTGATCCACGAGAACATATCAGGCCCAATACATTTTTGAAATATAATGCTATACTGTATATCGTTTTTGGCCCTATCTCTCAATTGTGAAGAATCACTTTTAAAAAATTTAATAACTCTCGTATCCAGATCTGGATTCGGATCTTCACCAAAATCGAATCAATTGACCACAAACAAAGCTTTCGTCTGCAGCCTGATGGAGTACTGCTCTCCCATCTGGGCTGGTGCTCCTGCCTCTCACTCTCTCACCGCAGGAAGGTCGTGATCTTTCTGTCTTCCACCGTCTCCTCTCTGGTCTTACTCCCCCTGCTGTCTCTGCGATTTGTCCCCACCATATTTCCGCAGGGCGCTGAAGGTCCGCCAAATCCTCGATCTTTTCTACCCCCGTTAATCCACCCCAAACCCACCTCCTTCAAATCCCCTGCATTCCTTCCTGAAAGTCCCTGTAATATCTATCTTGTTTACCCCGTGTTCCCCGCCCCATCCCTCTCCCTTCCATAGATCTCCTAATGTCTCTGTTCCCCACTGTTTTGTTCTTCCCTCTCCCACCCCTCTTTTCTCATGCCCCCCCCCTTGCTGTGCATTGTATGTTAGCTCTCATACGAGCCTCGACAATGTATACAAAAAATAAATTGTCGTGGTCACACACCCAACCTATCCACCAAGTTTCATCTGACTCCATCCACCACTTTTTGAGATATCGTGCCAGATATTAGTTGAGCCCAATCTCTCAATGATGAAGAATCACTTAAAAAAATATCAGATCCGGATTCGGATCTTCACTCAAATTGAATCAATTCTTCTTTGTCACACACTCAACGTGTCCACCAAGTTTCGTCCAAATCTGTCCGTAACTTTTTGAGATATCTGGCACACAGAGAGACAGAGAGGGATAAAAACATAACCTCGTTCACCTTCAGTGGTGGAGGTAAAAAAAAAAGATTTTAAAGGTTGTATAAAAATATTTGGAAATTTACCACCGTTGATGCAGCTTCTGTCTGTCTATCCTTATCACCTTATTTAAAATGTTACAGTCGTTATTCGTGCCTGTTGTTTGTGTCCTTTATAACATCCTTAAAACAGTAAGTTTATCATTTGTAATGATTTATAAGTCCGTTTAACTGCCAGACAGGTGACGGAGTAAAAATATTATCTAACTTCACTCTGCACATGTGTGATCGGGTGGAATCCAGAGCCAAAGTTATGTTAAACTTTGGGTTCGTTTTCCGACTCATGTTCAAAATATATCATTCAATTTAAATTACGCTGTTCCTCGATCATAAACTGACGCTTGCAGACAGAAGGACAGACAGACAGACAAAATGCACAATTGCTTGTGCATTTTTTCCCCTTCGCATGTGCACAATTTTCCCTTCGAATTGTTAAATCAACGTTTGCACCTCAATTCAAGATGAAGCCGTTTGGCCCATCAAGCCTGCACAATGTTTGCCAACCTATGGTTGTTTGTCTGCACTAACAAAAATTAAAATGGGAAGCATTAAGCAAGGAAGCAGCATGCACCACTTTTAAAGTCTCTGTTATGTCTTGACCGGGGTTCAAACCGCTGACCTCCCAGACTCGGAGCGGACGATCGAGCCATCACGCCACCGAGTCTGGTAAAAAGGCTGCTTGCTTGAAGATATTTGCTTGATCGGACATGACGGCTATGGCGACTGCTTCTCATGCAAACCATTCAAGCCGGTGCCGCCATCACAGCAACCACAAGTTCATAAGGTGAATGTACTGGTTCAAAGGCGGTTGGCCATTTCAGGAGCACAAGTTCGGGTAAGTGTATTTTACTGTACCACAAGCAAACAATCCTAACTCCAACATAACACAACATGCTCCTAAAAATGTTTGTGTTGCTGCTAAAAAAAATTAAAAAAAAAGTGTGCCAAGGGTGCTAAGATTTTGTTTTTTAACTTACTGGACATAATAGCTGGACAAAAGGGATTTGAAAGATACAGAAATAAGAAAGCTCAGTGGTAACTTTTACAAGACTAAACATGAACTCTGAATTTCTCATAAAGGCCTTTCAACATACTCATATCAAAGATAGCCAACTTGTTTAATGACCCAGGGGTCGGCCATGGGGGAAAGCTTTTGGCCCAAGGCCAGGCCAGACATTTGAATGAAGGATATTTGGGGGCAGGAATGAGTCATTTGTCAGGGTGCTGGTGATAACTCAACTATTCTTCATTAAAAGACACCTTGGGATCTTGAACACCCACCGACGATTATGAGCAGATTGGACACCCAGTTTAATGTCCATTAGAGGGACGTCGCACTTGATGAAGCAACTCCTTGCCTGTGAAACACCATCCGACAGTTGGAGTCCCGTCTGGATTTGAAGGCATCTGTGTTCTGTCAAGCTAGGTGTGAGATTTTTACCCCGTGCACGCGAAGCTAAAAGTGGGGTGAAGCAATTGGTTCACTTTGTCTGTCCTGTCCACAAACGTCAGTTTATGATTGAGGACCTACTTAATTTAAATTCAATGTTTTATTTTGAACATGAATCGGAAAACAAACCTGTAGTTTAACATTACTTTGGCTCTGAATTTGTCCCGATCACGCATGCACAGAGAGGAGGGACTTTTTATTTTTTTTTGTTTTTAATCTGTCTGTCTGGTAATCAAAGAAAACTAAAAACCATTCCAAACAGGAAACTTACAGTTTTAAAAGATGTCATAAAGGACACAAACAACAGGCAGAAATCCCTAATGTAACACTTTAAATAAGGTGGTGTGAAAGACACTGCATTAACTGCGGAAAGCTTTTGAAAAAAAAAAATTCTACAACTTTAAAAGCTTTCTTTTATTTCGATTTAATTATATACTTGAAAACTGGAGAACACTAATTTCTTTAACGGCACTTTCAAAACCCTTCTGTTTAGCAGTACTTGGACAAAATATAACGGCATTTTACATCATCACGACCAATCAAATTTGCCGCTCACAGACCCCACCCATGTCATTGTTTCTGAAGACTGTGCGGGGATGGTGGAGGGGGGGGGGGTAAGGTGTTCTGTTTTTAAAAGTTTGAAAATCTCCCGGATCAAGGAGGTTTAATGTGGGGAGAACCTGGATTTAGTTTACCTTTTTAAAGGGTCACAGGTATGGGGGGCGGGGGCGTTCAAGAAGCTCAATCACCAAGATACTCACAATAGTCCAAAAAAATATAATATACAAGTAGATTTGATTGATTAAATAAATGTATATTTTTAATTGTAATTTTAGGTGCAAAACATCTTTATCGATTTGAAATGTTTACGCCTGTGCATAAGAATGCAGGGCGGTGTTCATGTAAGAGTTCAGCTGCAGCTCCGAATAATGTTGTGTTGTCACTGTCACCACTTTGGATGTACACTCACAGCCACGGTTGTGGACTCACAGTTCGGAGAGGTTATTAGCTGACAGGGTCAAAACTACAAGGAAGAGCCCAGCTGATGATCCGGGCATTCAGAAAATCCATCAGTATGGACTTTCAAAATAATGTATGAATGCTAACGCGGCATTTCGCGAATGCGCTGTGTGTGCGTCTTCAGTGACTCACCTCTGGTAGTGCGGGCACTTGTAACCTGTCATTGCTCGGGAGAAATCTGAAAGTAAAAGTCTTTTGAACATAATTTTCATCATTTAAACAAAAGATTAGCAATTTAAAAATGGTTAACTCTCTCTCTCTCTCTCTCTCTCTCTCTCTCTCTCTCTTTCTCTCTCTCTCTCTCTTCTCTCTCTCTCTCTCTCTCTCTCTCTCTCTCTCTCTCTCTCTCTCTCTCTCTCTCTCTCTCTCTCTCTCCATCTCTCTCCATCTCTCTCTCCATCTCTCTCCATCTCTCCTCCATCTCTCTCCATCTCTCTCCATCTCTCTCCATCTCTCTCCATCTCTCTCCATCTCTCTCCATCTCTCTCCATCTCTCTCCATCTCTCTCCATCTCTCTCCATCTCTCTCATCTTCTCCATCTCTCTCCATCTCTCTCCATCTCTCTCCATCTCTCTCCATCTCTCTCCATCTTCTCTCCATCTCTCTCCATCTCTCTCCATCTCTCCTCTCTCCATCTCTTCTCCATCTCTCTCCCTCTCTCTCCATCTCTCTTCCATCTCTCTCCATTCTCTCTCTCTCTCTCTCTCTCTCTCTCTCTCTCTCTCTCTCTCTCTCTCTCTCTCTGTCTCTCTCTCGTATTTTTGGCTTCTTCTACAGTGTGAGCCATTTTTAGGTAACGTACCTTATCTTGTCCACACGATATTTGTAAACATGGCAGAATCAATATTGCTACTACGAGGTTCTGTGCATGTGCTACAAGCATTCTGGCGTGGATTACGTCAATTCCAACTCCCATATTACACACAGGTTAACAAGGTTCTTACTTTAGGTAAACCATTATTTGGAGTTTTACAATCAAGACAAGTTATGTCTAGGGTATTGTATAATTAGAATAATTTACAACATCCTTTAAATGTCAATCTAATGCTTTTGCAATGGCCATCACTGTTCAACAAATGATTGAATTTGTGCAGAGCACATTTGTAAAAAAAAATTAAAAAAACGATGTGTGTGTATCAGGAAATGGCAGGTAGTGTTAAATAGGTATGAAGGCAATACACATCTTTTTGGCAAATGCACTATCATATCTTTAACAAGCCTGGTGTTCACCTAACGATTAAGGTGGCTTCCTTAAGATCTTAGGGTCTTGAGTTCGAGCCCCCTGTCGGACTGTTAATTAACACCGGGTGGGTTGACTCAGCCTGCCTCAGCCTGTCATCCTTCTGAGGTCAGCAAAATGAGAACCATCTTACTGGAAACAGAGGCATTGCACCAGCGGGCCCAGCTGCGCTTCCTGAAAATGATGCAACCAGAAGACACAGGCTACATGTGAAATATTAATGTCTTCAATAAGAAATCAATTAATCAAGTTTTTTTTTGTGATATCATGCTCTTTGTATCTTTAAAATTTTATCGACGGAAATTTTGCAACACCACGCCCTGGCTTCAACATCATTCACACATGCAGAGCCTTCTTCAACTTAATCAGGAGGAAGTGTGAATAGCATCAAATCAGGTTTTAAAGATTTATTGACCATGCATAGTTATGCATTTGAGCACAAATACGCCGGTTGACACTTGCTTTTTATATAACTAGAATATGATGTATCGTGCAATATCGCATGCACTTCAGAGTACATTAGCTCTACACTAATGGCCAACGATTGCATTCGGAGCCACACAGTTTACGGCTTTCAACATTTTAATCCCACTGATTTATGGCAAAAGAGAACTGATGAAGTCATATGCCGTGAGGGCCGGCTCCGTGTGTGCGGATGCCGTGTAAATTTTCCCCCCTCGCACCGCTAATGATCTGCGGTGCCTCGGCACAGCGGAGACGTCTCACGATTGTTCGGCAGGTCAGCCCGCCAGATGTTGGCAGCATATGTGGGGAATTAATTACGCTCCAGCAAACAAAATCGCCGATTGAATGTGGAAGAGACTCCGAGATGGCATTTTATGTATCGATCGACATCACGAGGCGTTGAGAGGGATTCATTGGGACCTGTGGAGTTTGCACGTGGTGAGGAACAGGGAGCTAGGCTTTGTGACGTCATAATGGCTGTGCGATGTGTGCATTGTACTGTTTAAACTGGTCAATAGCTGCATTGTCTTGTCCGATTTTATAGGCGTGAACCACATCCTGGTGGCGGAGTTGCATTTTACATCAAGATCTCCATTTCTCACTGTCCGTTTACCCCCTCTTAATACACCTCTCCACCCCCTTTGGCTGCGACTTCCCCTTAGCTCCCACCTCTTGATTGTGTGTTGTACTCTCCTCCACACAGTGATGACTCCATATAGACTACCGGCCAAAAGTTTAAGAACGCCCATTTTTCCAGTTTTTACTGAAATTTAAGCAGTTTAATGTTTCAATGTACTCTGAAATTAAATCAGAGAACAAACAAACAATTGCAGATAAAAAATAAATCATGGAATCGTTTTGTTGAACAAAATTTAATCTAAATTTTTGACTCATCGAAGTAGCCACCTTTTGCAGATATAACAGCCGAACATACTCGTGGCATTCTTTCGACAATGGAAATCAAATATTGTTCGGAAGGTTCTTCCCAACACTTGCAGAAGTTCCCACAAATGTGTTGCACTTGTAGGTTGTTTTGCTTTCACCCTTCTGTCCAGTTCATCCCAAACCAGCTCGATGGGGTTTAAGTCTGGAGACTGTGCTGGCCATTCCATGATTTGAAGCCGACCATCTTGTTCTTTTCTTCCAAGGTAGTTCTGACATGGCCTGGAGGTATGTTTTGGGTTGTTAGCTTGATGTAGGGTGAACCCCTGACCAATTAGACGCAGACCAGAGGGTATTGCATGGCGCTGCAAAATGCTGTGGTAACCCTTTTGGTTCAGGGTGCCAGTCACTCAAGTCGCGACTCTGGATCCAGCAAAAGAGCCTCAGATCATCATGCTTCTCCTCCATGTTTGACAGTTGGTGTCACACACTGAGGAACCATCCTTTCGCCTACTCGACGGTGTACAAAAACCCTGCGTGATGAACCCGAAGATTTCAAATTTTGATTCATTGGTCCATAAGACCTTCCAGTTTTCAGTAGTCCACTGGTGGTGCTTCATGGCCCAGACAAGAATCTTTTTCTTATTTTCCATCCAAGCAATGGCTTTCTTACTGCCACTCGACCTGTCAAACATGCAGCTCTAAGTCTTCTCATCACATTTGAAACTGAGACTTCCTTACTTCGACGAGTGTTAAGCTGTGCTTGAAGCTGCTGTCCTGTGAGCCG
>CM068960.1:10920722-10945622 GCA_035128595.1 Eptatretus atami
CTCTCTCTCTCTCTCTGTTTGTTTGTTTCTCTGTCTGTCTGTGTGCAGGATATCTCACAATTTTGTGGATGGATACGGATGAAATTAGGTGGGCAGGTTGGGTGTTTGACAAGGACGAACTTGTTAGATTTTGGTGAAGATCCGGATCCAGATCCGACTACTACTAAGTTTTAAAGTGATTCTTCACCATTGAGAGATAGAGCGAAAAACGATATATTGCACGATATCTCAAAAAGTTGTATCCGGATTCGGACGAAACTTGGTGGACATGTTGGGTGTGTGACAAGGAAGAAATGATTCAATTTTGATGAAGATCCGAATCCGGATCCAAGAATTTTTAAAGTGATTGTTCACCATTGATAGATAGGGCCAAAAATGATACATTGCATGATATCTTAAAACGTTGTGGATGGATTCAGACAAAACTTGGTGGACAGGTTGGGTGTGTGGCCACGATGAATTGAATCGATTTTGGTGAAGATCCGAATCCGGATCTGGATACCAGAATTATTAAATTTTTAAGTGATTGTTCACCATTGATAGATAGGGCCAAAAATGATATAGAGCACAATATCCGGATTCGGACAAAACTTGGTGGACAGGTTAGGTGTGTGGCCACGATGAATTGAATCAATTTTGGTGAAGATCCGAATCTGCATCTGGATACCAGAATTACTTAATTTTTTGAAATGATTGTTAACCATTGATAGTACCAAAAACGATATATAGCATGAAATTTCAAAAATCTATTGGGCCCGATATGTTCTCGTGGATCAGGCATTGCGTGGCGGAGGTATGCGCTCTACCGAGTGCCCTTCTAGTTTTATGAGATATCGTGCCACATATTAGTTTCGCCCAATATCTCAATGGTGAAGAATCACTCAAATAATTATTGTTGCATCCGGATCTTCACCAAAATATAATCAATTTGTCATCGTCACACACCCAGCCTGTCCACCAAATTTTGTCTGAATCCGTCCATAGCTGTTTGAGATACTGCGCTCACAGGGCTATGCGGGGTTTATACTCACGTTCATCTCTCGGGACTTCTCTTTTAGTCCGACAAATGGAAACGAGACACACGCGATAACCTATATTCCAATTCTGCACGTGAGCACATCATCATCGGACATGAGCTGTTTGAGTATCACTTTTATATCTCCTACTTTTCCCTGGTTAGCAATTTACACCAAAGCCCAAGTAGTCGACATGAAGTGCGTCAGTCTATTTCATGGGATTTCATTTTGGCACCTGTCGTCCAGTTAGGGTGAAAGTTGCAGGATGTTTGTTCACCTATCGATCCTGACTTGTACCACTGCTATCACCATCATTGTTGATCACTTACAGTACTCGTACTATTGGGCCCACTCGCTCTATAAACTACAAATGTGAAAGCATTTCGAACAATGTGTTTTGAATCCCTTTTCTTCTGAGCCATGAACCTGATGTCAGGCTACAGGTACGAGGCGTAAGTTTGAAGAACGTTGTCCACCATACAACGTCTCACCTGTGCTGCGTAATACTCTTTTATTGTTTGATTTTCATGATGTGAGCATTGAAATGTGGAAGTGGGAAAATTATTTACATTATAAAGTATTGATGTAAATGTTGACTGTGTTGTACTTTTGAGTGTAGAAGAGATGTCACTTTATACAGGCTATAACTTTTAGAAGGTACTTTTTGAGAAAATCCTTCATTGCGGTTTGAGCCTGTCATGTGGCTACGGACGTATTAACCACATTTGAAGGCTTTTGTGCTATTTATTGAAATAAATTAAGAAAAATAACCTTGATATCTCCGGTGGCCAAATAAGGCACCAACGTGAGCCTCAAACAAAGAAATATAGAATGAATAAATAAATAAAATTTTCCTGTTGAGCTGACGGCTTAGATCTTGGTAGAATTGTGATCTGGAGAGCCTGATGTAAAGGCAGGTGAAACGTTTAACCCGTTCGCTCTCAGGGAGCCATTGGACGAGCTCGGCAATAACACGTACAACAGCACCGCTCAGTGGTATTGTACAGGTACTGGCACAGGTGTGTGGGTATCCAAAGGGACTCCTGAAAACCTCCGTTGAATGTGACTTGTGTATTCATTTACTGCGTTCGTGCGTTCGAATTGGACTTAAATGAATTATTTACTTTTTGGCAAATTCCTTGTATCAAATTGAATTTAACCAGCCTCGGTGGCATAATAGTTAGAGCGTCCAATCTGAGTCTGGGAGGTGGGTGGTTCGAGTCATACCAAAGATATTAAAAATGGGATGCGCTGCTTCCTTGATTGACGCTCAGCATTTATAAAGGATGGAGAACGGACAATCGACCGTAAGGTTGGCAATCGTGCAAGCTTTGATGGGCCGGATGGTCTCGTCCTGCATTGAAGTTGTTTGTCAAAGAATTATTAACTTTGTGATTATTTACTTTACTTTGTGATTATTAATTTTGTGTTGTTTTTTTTTAGCTCGCCTGTTCGAAGAACAGAGAGCTATAGCGATACCCCCGGCGTGAGCATGAACATGTAAAGTTTTGGTGCTAGTATTTAGAAGCTTGCCATTCATTTAATATGTGTACTAGGATGCTGATATTTGGCATGGAGGTTCCTTTGGGGTATATTATTGATGTAGTGAAGTTGTAATTAAAAAATAATTTCAAATGTTTTAATTTTTGACCTGTTTGAACTTAACTTTTTTGTAGCACATCAACGTTAAAGTTTTTGGTGCAAGTTATTTAGAAGCTTGCTATTCATTAATATGTGTACTAGGATGCTGATATTTGGCATGGAGGTTCTTTGGGGTATTATTATTGATGTAGTGAAGTTGAAATGAAAAAATAATTTAAATGTTTTAAATTTTTGACCTGTTTTGAACTTAACTTTTTGTAGCATCTCAACGTTAACGTTTTTGGTGCAAGTTATTTAGAAACTTGCCATTCATTTAATATGTGTACTAGGATGCTGATATTTGGCATGAGGTTCCTTTGGGGTATACTATTGGTGTAGTGAAGTTGAAATTAAAAAATAATTTCAAATGTTTTAAGTTTTTTACCTGTTTTGAACTTAACTTTTTTGTAACACATCAACGTTAACGTTTTTGGTGTAAGTTATTTAGAAGCTTGCAATTCATTTAATATGTGTACTAGGATGCTGATATTTGGCATGGAGGTTCCTTTGCGGTGTACTATTGGTGTAGTGAAGTTGAAATAAAAAAATAATTTCAAATGTTTTAAATTTTTGACCTGTTTTGAACTTAACTTTTGTAGCACATCAACGTTAAAGTTTTTGGTGCAAGTTATTTTTAGAAGCTTGCCATTCATTTAATATGTGTACTAGGATGCTGATATTGGCATGGAGGTTCCTTTGGGTATACTATTGGTGTAGTGAAGTTAAATTAACAAATGATTTTAAAAAAAAAATTAATTTCAACTAAGATGGTGTCAAAGCCACCCAATGCTCGCCTGTTTTATACTAGACACTTGCCATTCATTTAATATGTGTACTAGTTTACTGATTACAATATACAAATACATATATTGCTTTAAAATTATTTGGATCAGACTTCACTACAATGCTTTATAAAAAATATTATTAGACTAGTCTTTAAACACCGATAAATGTATAAACAGGCGAGCATTGGGTGGCTTTGACACCAACTCTCTGGTTATTATGAACCATTTGAACCCTGGCGGCCGTTTTACTGGCCTCCTTCATAAAACCTCCATACACCAGAGCATCCCAATTTTTGTCCAGGGAGCCCAGGACGGGAGAGGCGAAAGTCCAAGGAGCTCAGGGTTCGAAGGGTTAACTACTTTGTGAGATATTTAAAGTTTGTGCAGGATGCCACAAGGTAGACTCCTTTTAAGAATTTAAATCCAACCTGCCTTAAATCTTAAATTACATTGTTAAATGGCTGAAAGATACTCTTTAAGTAACCTTATTTTTTTTCCGATGGCCATGAATTTCTTCCAACCAAAGGTGCCATGTCATCCCGTCCTCACCTATTTATTGCACGTGTTCACTTTGTTTTGCATTTATTTCATGAATTTACTTTTGCGGCACGAGCGGTCTATTAATAATATTGTATTTATTTATCGGTGCCTTTAATTATTACACTTATTACAGGTTTACTATTGTGGTTCAGCGTTTATCTAGCATACTGTAAGTTTGTGTTTCTGAGTTCACAATTCCAGACACCATTGCGATGCCGTGCGGGTTCGTACGCGCTGTACCACGTCCTTGCGATCCAAGAAGGATTTACAATATCACACAAATAAATATTCCGTTTGAAAGCCTCAATGCCCATAAAGAATATCTGACATTCATTTAAATGTCAGTAAATGCCATGCATGTCTAAAGGTCGGGGAAGGGTGCTGGGAGAAAAGGAGGGCTTTGGGGGTGGGGTGGTTGCTCGAATGGAAATGATTCTCGTGAAGATCTTATTTAAAATCAATCCCAGAAAAGCAAGAGCAGTTGGAATTACGCTCAACTGGACATGTGTCATGACTGATATGCTTCTGAATAGCAGATCAAGGCCATAATTTATTTGAGAGCATATGCACTTTGTTCTCGCATGCACTATGTTCCGTGCAAGAAGGGAATTAAACTGCAAATACTTGCTCGTGAAGGAAACATTTATACTGAAGCTTTAACCCGGAAAGTCGAAGATCAATCAATATTTTGAAATTCCTCGAGGACCCTGAAAAGCTCAAATGGTTAAAAATTATCTTTTTAGACAATAGGAACCCGAGAGAGGGTCAGGAACTGCAGGTTTCATAGCTAATTGAAAAGTGTAGTTCTAGTAATTTGAACGATGCACTGAAAGGTGAAAATATGGAGGAAATCTTCTCCATGGACATTTGCTTTTCTGAGAATAATGATATGGGTTGGTGACTGTCAGACATTGTTTTGTGTACTCAGTGCATAGGTAGTTAACCTTGTTACCCCATGCGTGCAAAGCTAAAAGTGGGGTTTAGGAGCTATTGGTTCATTTTGTCTGTCTGTCCTTCTGTCCACAAACGTCAGAGGAACAACTTCATTCCAATTGAGTGTTATATTTTAAACACGAATCGGAGCTTTAATCAGAAAACGAACTTGTAGTTTGGTAGTTCTTTGGCTCTGTTCTCGTGCCGATCCCACATGCGCAGAGAGGAGTGAGATAATGTTTTTACTCTCTGCCTGTCTGGCAGTGAAACAAAATAAACAAGAAAAAGAGTAATCAGAGGTTGCAAACCCCTCACCTGGACTTCTTTTGAGTGGTGTATTTTTTATAGGTTTCAGGGTATATCCAATATGGCTGCCAACCATGTGACCAATGACATCATATGTGTGAACCTTTTGTTCCTCCGAGACAGGCGGTCATACGTGTAAAGTTTTGCCTCGATTTGTTCAACCACTTAAGAGAAGAAGATTTTTGAAGGTTTTTTTAAAAGAAGCTCAAATGAGCGAAGATCCTCGTCCTCTTAATGATGACGTCATAAAAACGAATATGACGTCATTGTGCGTGATGTATCAGGTTTGCGATAAATTATCTGTGCTAATGCCCGGCTTGATTCCGCAAACAAAATTCAAACAGCTTGCCTAGTTTCAGAGATAATGGTATAGGCGATTTCCATTAGGGGCGATATTATGACTCAACTTTTTTTCTAGGAATAATTTCCAAAATCGGAGATGGTTACTGCTGGCGCGTGGGCTTTCTGCATATACATGGCAAGTTTCACGAAGATCCGATGAAAACTCTGGTTGTGAAACAAAAAATGTCAAAAAAGAGATGACGTCATAAAATTGATATGACGTCATAGTGATGTTCATTATGTGCGGTAATTCATCTCTGCTAATGCCCTGTTCGATTCCCGCAAACAGAATTCAAAAAGCTTGCCTAGTTTCGGAGAAAATTTTTTAGGCGATTTCCATTAGCGGAGATATTTTGACGTCATAACTTTTTTCTGAGGAATTTTCAAAATCGGAGATGGTTACTGTCTGCGCAGGGTATTTTTACATATATACGCCAAGTTTCAGGAGTTTCAATGAAAACTGTAGGCTGTGAAACAAAAAAGTCTAAACAACAACGTGAGTAGACTAGATCCTCCACGAGGATCTAAAAACAATATGGCTGCTGAATCAAGTGACTGATGACGTCATGAAAAAAATTTCTGCGGACCATTTTATCCCTAGTGAACCTCAAAAACTTTCATTCTGATCGGATGTGGCATTCTACATATGCAATTATGATGTCATATCGAGAGCACCTATGACATCATTAAATAATAATCGCTTACTGTTTTTAAGGATGTTATAAAGGACACAAAGAACAGGCACAAATACCTAATGTAACATATTAGATAAGGTGGCGTAAAAGACGCTGCGTTAATGGCAGTAAACTCATAACAAATTATCTCTTCAACCTTTAAAATCTTCATTTTATTTAAATTGAATTATATACTTGAGCACTGTGGAACACAAATTGCCTTCTTGGAATTTTCAAAACCCCCTTCCGTTTCGCTGTACTTGGACAAAGTATTACGTCATTTTACGTCATTACGACCAATCAAATTTGCCGCTCGCGGACCTCGCTCGTGTCCTTGTTTCTCAAGACTGCATGGGGGTGGGTGAGGTGTTCAATGAACTCTCTGGTTTACTTGTGATTCATTAAAGAACAAATTGTTTATTACATTAATATTCATATTCAGATATCCTGGTGTTCTTCCTAAAGACAGGTTCCGTACTGCCAAAGCAGTTTCTTGGCAGGGTTACACCAGGTGGTTTGCCATTGCCTTCCCTGCAATCGTTAGGGCTGGATTTTGTAATTAAGTTCAGGGTGGCGGCGATAGCTCACCGACTCATTGCAAAGTATGCCATGGGATCTTTAACGTCCACTAACTAATATCAGCAGACAGTACGCCTGGTTTAACGTCCATCCGAGGGATGGCACACCACATAGTTCAATCACCCTGCCTATGTAACACCAGCATGACAGTTTATAGCTGGGTCGGGATTCGAACCCAGGCAAGACAGCTTAGAGACGAGTGGACGTACCTCCAGGTCATCCTGTCAGTCCTTTATTACCCCACACACGTGAAACGAAAAATGGGGTAAAGCAATTGGTTCATGTCTGTCAGTCTCTCCATCAGTCTTATCGGTTGATGATGGTCAGTTTTTGATGGAGGAACAGCTTGTTTAAATGGAATGTTATGTTTTGATCACGAATAGGGAATATGAATAGGAAGACGAGTCTTTCGTTTCACCGCATATTGGAAATGAATTCGTCCCAATCACACGTGCGCAGAGAGGAGTGTGATAACTTCTAAGCGGTGTAGCCATTTCAATATTTAGGATGTCCCTCTTTCCGTCCGTCAAAAATTTTTTTAGCAAGGGGTGTCTTGCTCCATCCTCACCGTCCTCACATTTATGAGTGGTTTCCTTGAGGAAGAGGCTTTTCAGGAATTGTCATGAACGGTCTATATGAGTGGCAAAGCAGAGCCGAGGAGCCCCAAGAAGTGGAGGGAAGAGCCATTCATCACATGCTGTGCTGTGTACAGTGCCGTGCAAAGAGAGAGATATAAGAGCATGGAACCCCTACCCCATGTACCTTGAGAAAAAATGACATTGGCGGGGTCTGTGAGTGTAAATTCTTGCCGTGATGAGTTAAAGCCGTAAGCCAAGCAAACGAAGGTTTTGAAGTGCCAGACGAGATTTTGTTCTCCAGTTCTTTTTGCAAATCAAATACAAATACTAGAAGGGTACACAGTAAGGCGCAGACGCCGCCAAAATGCCTGATCCACGAAAACGCCAATAACATTTGAAATATAACTAAACTGTAATCGTTTGCCCTACCCAATGTGAGAAACAATTTTAAAAAATTTAATAACTCCGTATCCAGATCTGGATTCGACTTCACCAAAATCGAATCAATTGACAACAAACAAAAGCTACGTCGCAGCCTAGGAGTACAAGCTCTCCCAGTCCGGCTGGGCTCCTGCCCTCACCTCTCACCGCAGAAGGTCCGGACTTTCTGTCTCCACCGTTCCTCTCTGGTCTACCCCCTGCTGTCCTGCGATTTGTCCCACCAATTTCGCAGGCGCGGAAGTCCCCAATCTCGACTTCTACCCCGTAATCCACCAAACCCAACTCCTTCAAACCCTCATTCCTTCTGAAAGTCCCGTAATACATCTTGTTTACCCCGTGTCCGCCCCACCCTCCATCCATAGATCTCCTAAGTCTCTTCCCACTGTTTGTTCCCTCCCACCCTCTCTCATACCCCCCCCCTGCGTGCATGATGTAGTTCCAACGACCCGACAATGATCAAAAAATAAAATCGCGTGGCACAACACCCAACCTATCCACCAAGTTCATCGACCCATCCACCACTTTTTGAGATATCGGCCAGATATTAGTGAGCCCAATCTCTTCAATGAGAAGAACATAAAAAAATACAGATCCGCGATCGGATCTCACATCAAATGAATCAAATTCTTCTTTGTTCAACACCATCAACTGTCCCACCAATTTCGTCCAAACTGTCCACTTGGAGATATCTGGCCCAGAGAACAGAGAGGGATAAAACATAACCTCGTCACACTCAGGGTGAGGAAAAAAAAAAGATTAAAGGTTGTATAAAAATATTGGAAAATTAACCACCGTGATGCAAGCTCGTCTGTCTACCTTACACCTTATTAAAATGTTACAGTCGTTATTCGTGCGTTTTGTGTCCTTATAAACTAAAACAGTAAGTTTATCATTTGTAATGATTTAATAAGTCCGTGAACTGCAACAGACAGGTGACGGAGTAAAAATATTATCTAACTTCACCTGCACATGTTGACGGTGGAATCCAGAGCCCAAAAGAGTAAACTTGGTTCGTTCCGACTCATGTAAAATAATCATCAAATAAATTAGCCAGTCCCGATCATAAACGACGCTTGCACCAGAAGGACAGACAACAGACAAAATGCACAAGGCTTGCATTTTTCCCCTTCGCATGTCACGCAATTTTCCCTTCGAATTGTTAAATAACGTTTGCACCTCAATCAAAATGAAGCCGTTGGCCCCATCAACCTGCACAATGTTTGCCAAACCTAGGTGTTGCTGCACTAACAAAAATTAAAATGGAAGCATTAAGCAAGGAAGCAGCATGCACCACTTTAAGTCTCTGTATGTCTGACCGGGGTTCAAACCGCTGACCTCCCGACTCGGAGCGGACGATCGAGCCATCCACGCACCGACAGTCTGTAAAAAGGCTGCTGCTTGAAGATATTTGCTTGATCGACATGAGGCTACGACTGCTTCTCAGCAACCATTCAAAGCCGGTGCGCCCCCCCATCACAGCAAACCCCCCAAAGACAATAAGTGAATGTACGGTCAAGGCGGTTGGCACATTTAGGAGCACAAGTCATCGGTAAAGTGTATTACTGTAACCACAAGCAAAACAATCCTATCCAACATAACACCAACAATGCTCTAAAAAGTTTGGTTGATGCAAAAAAATTAAAAAAAGTGCCAGGGCTAAGATTTTGTTTTTTAAACTTACCTGGACAAATAGCGACAAAAAGGATTGAAAAGATACAGAAATAAGAAAGCTCAGGGAACTTTTACAAACTAAACATGAAACTCTGAATTTCTCAAAAGGCCTTTCAACATACCATATCAAGATAGCCAACTTGTTTTATGGACCCAGGGTGGCCATGGGGAAAGCTTTGCCAAGCCAGCCAAATTGAATGAAGAATAATTTGGGGGCAGAAGATCATTGTCAGGGTGCTGTGATAATCAACTATTCTCATTAAAAGACACTTGGATCTTGAACACCCACCGACGATTATGAGCAGATTGACACCCCATTTTAATGCCAATTAGAGGGACTCGCACTTGATTGAAGCAACTCCTTGCCTGTGAAACACCATCCGACAGTTGAGCCCGTCTGGATTGAAGGCATCGTGTTCTGTCAAGCTAGGTTGAGTTTACCACCGTGCACGCAGAGCTAAAAGTGGGGTGAAGCAAATGGTTCACTTTGTCTGTCCTGTCCACAAACGCAGTTTATAATGAGGACCTACTTAATTTAAATCAATGTTTTATTTGAACATGAACGGAAAACAAACCTGTATTTAACATTACTTTGGCTCTGAATTTGGTCCCGATCAAACGCATGCACAGAGAGGAGGGACTTTTATTTTTTTTTGTTTAATCTGTCTGTCCTGGTAATTCAAAGAAAACTAAACCATTCCAAACAGGAAACCAGTTTTAAAAAGCAGTCATAAAGGACACAACAACAGGCAGAAATCCCTAAGTAAACACTTAAATAAGTGGTGTGAAAGACAACTGGCATTAACGCGGAAAGCTTTTGAAAAAAAAAAATTCTACAACTTAAAAGCTTCTTTATTTCGATAATTATATACTTGAAAACTGAAGAACACTAATTTCTTTAAACGGCACATTCAAAACCATCTGTTAGCAGTACTTGACAAAAATAAAACGCATTTTTAACATCATCACGACCAATCAAATTTGGCCGCTCACAGCCCACCCCATGTCAGTTCTGAAGACTGGTGCGGGGATGTGGAGGGGGGGGGGTAAAGGTGTTTCGTTTTTAAAGTTGAAATTCCCCGGATCAAGGAGGTTTAATGTGGGAGAAGCCGATAAGTTTACCTTTTAAAGGGTCACAGTATGGGGCCGGGGCGTTACGAACTCAATCACAAGATACTCAACAATAGTCCAAAAAAAAATAAATATACAAGTGATTGATGATTAATAAATGTATATTTTTTAATTGTAATTTAGGTGCAAAACATCTTTATCGATTGAAATTTTACGCCTGGCATAAGAATGCAGGGCGGTGTTCATGTAAAAGTTCAGCTGCAGCTCCGAATAATGTTGTGTTGTCACTGTCACCACTTTGGATGTACACTCACAGCCACGGTTGTGGACTCACAGTTCCGGAGAGGTAAATTAGCTGACAGGGTCAAAACTAACAAGAAGAGCCACTGATGATCCGGGCATCAGAAAATCCATCATATGGACTTTCAAAATAATGTTGAAGCTAAACGCAGACGGCATTCGCGCAACGCGCTGTCGTGTCGCGTCCTTTCAGTGACCTTCACCCTGGAGCTCCGCCGCCCCACCTCTCAACCTGTCATTGCTCGGGAGAAAATCTGAAAGTAAAAAGTCTTTTGAACATAATTTTCATCATTTAAAACAAAAGATTAGCAATTTAAAAAATGGTTAACTCTTCGCTCTCCTCTTCTCCTCCTCTCCTCCTCTCCTCTCTCTCTCTCTCTCTCTCTCTCTCTCCAGCTCTCTCTCCTCTCTCTCTCTCTCTCATCTCTCTCTCTCTCTCTCTCCATCCTCTCCATCTCTCTCCATCTCTCTCCATCCTCTCCATCTCTCTCATCTCTCTCCATCTCTCTCCACACTCTCCATCTCTCTCCATCTCTCTCCATCTCTCTCCATCTCTCTCCATCTCTCTCCCATCTCTCTCCATCTCTCTCCATCTCCCTCCATCTTCTCTCCATCTCTCTCCACCTCTCCATCCTCTCCATCTCTCTCCATCCTCTCCATCCTCTCACCATCCTCTCCATCTCTCTCATATCTCCATCCTCTCCATCTCTCCCATCTCTCTCATCTCTCTCCATCTCTCTCCAATCTCTCCTCAGCTCTCTCTCCTCTCTCCTCTCTCGTCTCCTCCTCTCTCTCTCTCTCTCCTTCTCTCGATCTCTCCTCTCTCTCCTGTCTCTCTCTCCGTATTTTGGGCTTCTTCTACATGTGAGCCATTAGGTAACGTACCTATCTTGTCCAACACGATATTTGTTAAACATGGCAGAATCAATATTGCACTTACGAGGTTCTGTGCATGTGCTACAAGCATTCTGGCGTGGATAAACGTCCATTCTCACTCCCATATTAACAACAGTTACCACGGTTCTACTTAGGTAAACCATTATTTGGGAGTTTTACAATCAATGACAAAGTTATGTCCTAGGGTATGTATAATTAAGAATAATAACAACATCCTTAAATGTCAATCAATGCTTTTGCAATGGCCATCACTGTTCAACAAATGATTGAATTGTGCAGAGCATCATTTGTAAAAAAAAATTAAAAAAACGATGTGTGTGCATCAGAAATGGCAGGTAGTGTAAATAAGGTATGAAGGCAATACACATCTTTTGGCAACATGCACACTATCATATCTTTAACAAAGCCTGGTGTTCACTAACGATTAAGGTGCTTCCTTAAATCTTAGGGTCTTGAGTTCGAGCCCCCTCACTGTTAATAAACGGGTGGTGACTCAGCCTGCCTCACCTGTCATCCCTTCGAGTCAGCAAAAATAAGAACCTAACTTACTGGAAACAGAGGCATTGCACCAGCGGGTCCCAGCTGCGCTTCCTGAAAATGATGCAACCAGAAGACACAGGTACATGTGATAATATTAATGTCTCAATAAGAATCATAATCAAGTTTTTTTTTGTGATTATCATGCTCTTTGTAATTTTAAAATTTTATCGCGGAAATTTGCAAACACACGCCCTGGCTTCAACATCATTCACACATGCAGAGCCTTCTTCAACTTAATCAGGAGGAAGTGTGAATAGCATCAAATCAGGTTTTAAAGATTTATTGACCATGCATAGTTTATGCATTTGAGCACAAATACGCCGGTTGACACTTGCTTTATACTAACTAGAATATGATGTATCGTGCAATATCGCATGCACTTCAGAGTACATTAGCTCTACACTAATGGCCAACGATTGCATTCGGAGCCCACACAGTTTACGGCTTTCAACATTTAATCCCACTGATTTATGGCAAAAGAGAACTGATGAAGTCATATGCCGTGAAGGGCCGGCTCGTGTGTGCGGATGCCGTGTAAATTTTCCCCCTCGCACCGCTAATGACTCGGTGCCTCGGCACAAGCGGAGACGTCTCAACGATTGTTCGGCAGGTCAGCCCGCCAATGTTGGCAGCATATGTTGGGAATTAATTACGCTCCAGCAAACAAAATCGCCGATTGAAATGTGGAAGAGACTCCGAGATGGCATTTTAATGTATCGATCCGACATCACGAGGCGTTGAGAGGGATTCATTGGGACCTGTGGAGTTTGCACGTGGTGAGGAACAGGGAGCTAGGCTTTGTGACGTCATAATGGCTGTGCGATGTGTTGCATTGTACTGTTTAAACTGGTCAATAGCTGCATTGTCTTGTCCGATTTTATAGGCGTGAACCACATCCTGGTGGCGGAGTTGCATTTACATCAAGATCTCCATTCTCACTGTCCGTTTACCCCCTCTTAATACACCTCTCCACCCCCTTTGGCTGCGACTTCCCTTAGCTCCCACCTCTTGATTGTGTGTTGTACTCTCCTCCACACGTGATGACTCCATATAGACTTACCGGCCAAAAGTTTAAGAACGCCCATTTTTCCAGTTTTAACTGAAATTTAAAGCAGTTTAATGTTTCAATGTACTCTGAAATTAAATCAGAGAACAAACAAACAATTGCAGATAAAAAATAAATCATGGAATCGTTTTGTTGAACAAAATTTAATCTAAATTTTTGACTCATCGAAGTAGCCACCTTTTGCAGATAATAACAGCCGAACATACTCGTGGCAATTCTTTCGACAATGGAAATCAAATATTGTTGGAAGGTTCTTCCCACACTTGCAGAAGTTCCCACAAATGTGTTGCACTTGTAGGTTGTTTTGCTTTCACCCTTCTGCCAGTTCATCCCAAACAGCTCGATGGGTTTAAGTCTGGAGACTGTGCTGGCCATTCCATGATTTGAAGCCGACCATCTTGTTCTTTTCTCCAAGTAGTTCTGACAGGCCTGGAGGTATGTTTTGGTTGTTAGCTTGTGATGTAGGGTGAACCCTGACCAATTAGACGCAGACCAGAGGGGTATTGGCATGGCGCTGCAAAATGCTGTGGTAACCCTTTTGGTTCAGGGTGCCAGTCACATGTGCAGTCGCCGACTCGGATCCAGCAAAAGAGCCTCAGATCATCATGCTTCCTCCTCCATGTTTGACAGTTGGTGTCACACACTGAGGAACCATCCTTCGCCTACTCGACGGTGTACAAAAACCCTGCGTGATGAACCGAAGATTTCAAATTTTGATTCATTGGTCCAAAGACCTTCCAGTTTTCAAGTAGTCACTGGTGGTGCTTCATGGCCCAGACAAGAATCTTTTTCTTATTTCCATCCAAGCAATGGCTCCTACTGCCACTCGACCTGTCAAACATGCAGCTCTAAGTCTTCTCATCACATTTGAAACTGAGACTTCCTTACTTCGACGAGTTTAAGCTGTGCTTGAAGCTGCTGTCCTGTGAGCCGCCTATCATACAAAGCTGTTGACTCTCAGAAACTTGTCTTCTGATTGTGTTGTGGCTTTGAGGCTGCCAGACTCTTTCTGTCAGAGTTCCTCCAGTTTCCAAATGCCTTTTGATGGTGTAGGAAACTGGTACTCACTGACACCTTGGCTTCTTCACAATTTCTCAAAAGGAAAGACCTCCACTTTTAAGGGTTATTATGGTCTGTCTGTCTCCTTTGTTAATATGTCTTCTTGATTGCCAATTGTGAGAGCAATATACTACTTCCTGCAGTGCAATATTGTCCAAATAATGCTTCAGAGGGTGTAGCAATGCAGTCTGTTCCAACACTGCTTTTATACAGAGAGAGGTTGTCACTAATCAACACAAATTTGGGACACCTGTAGGAATTGTTACATCAACTTTCAAGGCTTCATTTACTTCCATTGCCTGCAGAACAGCTGCAGTTGCTAACTCATTACTTGTTCCCTGAAAGGGCCTTTTTTAACAACTCTGAAATTCCATTATTTTTCAGTTTTGGTATAACCTAAACTTTTTTTTTAACCTCTGGTAGTTTACCGCTTAGCTTTGTACATTTCAGTTTATTCACTGGACTTGAACTGCTTAAATTTCAGTAAAAACTGCAAAATGGGGTGTTCTAAAACTTTTGACCTGTAGTGTAACTCTCTCTATCTCTATCCTCTCTCTTTCTCTCCCCCCCCTCCTCAGACGACATAGACCAAGTTTTAACCACCCATCCAACCTCTCTTCCTACATGTGGTGATTTCAATTGTCACTGTGCCTAATTGGCTGGGTCTTGGAACCTCTCTCACCAGCCTGGGACTTCAACAAATGACTTCTGTGACTCTAATGGGACTGACTCAATCTGTGAACTTTTCCACCCAGGTTTCTGTCAATGACACATCCTCCCTCTGAACCTCGTTAATATCTCCTGCTCTTGCCCTGCTTCAAAGTTGGCCTCCAAAGCCAGTCACCATCTGGCCTTCCTCTGTCATGCAAAATCCTAACCTTCATCCGCAGCTTGGAGAACTGCCCTCCCCTCTGGGCTGGTACCCAGCCTCACACCTTGCCTCAGCTTGATGCCATGGAAACCAAGGCCTTCAAGATCATTGAAATCTCCTGCGATGAACTGAATCTAAGGGCCTATTACTTTCAGCTTGAAGAAAACAACAGCTACAAAAAAAGTAAAATGTTTTAATCAGTGTTCTCCAATTACTCATCAGCCCCATGTACTGCGATGACATGGAGTGACATTGAGGATAAGCTCTCAAGGTGTAAAAATACTCCATGGCTCAGCATCTCAAACAGCCTTTTACAGTCCTTTTACAACAGAATTATTGGTCTTATATCCGGATCCAAACAGTACGGGCACACGCAGGTACCCCCTCCTGCTAGTATGGCAATAAAGGTTTAAAAAAAATTTTAGAAAATAACGTTTTGCAGAACTGACTTTGTTTACAGAATGCCAGAAAAATTGTGGCAAGAGTTGAAAGACATTGTTAAAAGAAAGAGGCCCAAAACTGAGCTGTTTCAAATGGGGAGCATCGAGATAGAAAGTGACAACAGAGCAGAAAAAAAAGATCTGTTTTTTTTTTTTAATCAGAGAGATCACAGGAAGTTTTGATCCAGGATTGGGGACTTGGGGTCCTTCAGAGTAGACAGGAAAGGATCTGACAGAAGAAATCCAGGTGAATGAAGATGAAAGACTGCGCAAACCGAAACTCTACAATTAAATAGCAATGTGGAGGCAACCTTCGAAGAAAGAGAATATGAGCAACAGCCAATACTGATAGAATGTGAGTTCGTAGTACCCTGAAAGAGCTGACAAATGGACAAGCACTTGGCAACCGACGAAATTCCGATCAAACTCTTTAAGATAGTCGGGGGAGGCAATCAAAATTTTAACAGCTGATGTTGATAACAACAGCTAACTACAGCTAACAAAATTTAAACAAAATTTTAGTTGATACGAAAACACGTATCAACTAAAACAGCACTCGGACTGAACCAAAATCGAATCAGCTTGTTCTTGTCACCGAACCAACTCGTCCATCTAGTTTTGTCGTAACTGGTCCATAACTTTTTGAAAATATCAGCTACACATCGTTTTTTGGCCCCATCGTCAATGGTGAAGAATCACTTTTTAAAAATTCTTATATCCGGATCCAAATTCGGATCTTCACCAAAATCGAATCAATTCTTCCTTGTCACACACCCATCCAGGTTTTGGTCCGAATTTGTCCATAATTACCTCTGCCACCGAAGGTGAAGGAGGTTATGTTTTCACCCCCCCCCCCCCCCTCTCTCTCTCTCTCTCTCTGTTTGTTTGTTCTCTGTCTGTCTGTGTTGCAGGATATCTCACAATTTTGTGGATGGATACGGATGAAATTAGGTGGGCAGGTTGGGTGTTTGACAAGGACGAAACTTGTTAGATTTGGTGAAGATCCGATCCAGATCCGACTACTATAAGTTTTTAAAAGTGATTCTTCACCATTGAGAGATAGAGCGAAAAACGATATATTGCACGATATCTCAAAAAGTTGTATCCGGATTCGGACGAAACTTGGTGACATGTTGGTGTGTGACAAGGAAGAAATGATTCAATTTGATGAAGATCCGAATCCGGATCCAAGAATTTTTAAAGTGATTGTTCCACCATTGATAAGATAGGGCCAAAAATGATACATTGCATGATATCTTAAAACGTTGTGGATGGATTCAGACAAAACTTGGTGGACAGGTTGGGTGTGTGGCACGATGAATTGAATCGATTTTGGTGAAGAACCGAATCCGGATCTGGATACCAAGAATTATTAAATTTTTAAGTGATTGTTCACCATTGATAGATAGGCCAAAAATGATATAGAGCACAATATCCGGATTCGGACAAAACTTGGTGGACAGGTTAGGTGTGTGGCCACGATGATTGAATCAATTTTGGTGAAGATCCGAATCTGCATCTGGATACCAGAATTACTTAATTTTTTGAAATGATTGTTAACCATTGATAGTCCAAAAACGATTATAGCATGAAATTTCAAAAATCTATTGGGCCGAATTGTTCTCGTGGATCAGGCATTGCGTGGCGGAGGTATGCGCTCTAACCGAGTGCCCTTCTAGTTTTATGAGATATCGTGCCACATATTAGTTTCGCCCAATATCTCAATGGTGAAGAATCACTCAAAATAATTATTGTTGCATCCGGATCTTCACCAAAATATAATCAATTTGTCATCGTCACACACCCAGCCTGTCCCACAATTTTGTCTGAATCCGTCCATAGCTGTTTGAGAATACTGCGCTCACAGGGCTATGCGGGGTTTATACTCACGTTCATCTCTCGGGACTTCTCTTTTAGTCCGACAAATGGAAACGAGACACACGCGATAACCTATATTCCAATTCTGGCACGTGAGCACATCATCATCGGACATGAGCTGTTTGAGTATCATTTTATATCTCCTACTTTTCCCTGGTTAGCAATTTACACCAAAGCCCAAGTAGTCGAACATGAAGTGGCGTCAGTCTATTTCATGGAATTTCATTTTGCAGCCTGTCGTCCAGTTAGGGTGAAAGTTGCAGGATGTTTGTTCACGCTATCGATCCTGACTTGTACCAAACTGCTATCACCATCATTGTTGATCACTTACAGTACTCGTACTATTGGGCCCACTCGCTCTATAAACTACAAATGTGAAAGCATTTCGAACAATGTGTTTTGAATCCCTTTTCTCTCTGAGCCATGAACCTGATGTCAGGCTACAGGTACGGGCGTAGTTTGAAGAAGTTGCCACCATACAACGTCTCACCTGTGCTGCGTAATACTCTTTTATTGTTGTTTTCATGATGTGAGCATTGAAATGTGGAAGTGGGAAAATTATTTACATTAAAAGTATTGATGTAAATGTTGACTGTTTGTACTTTTGAGTGTAGAAGAGATGTCACTTTTATACAGGCTATAACTTTTAGAAGGTACTTTTGGAGAAAATCCTTCATTGCCGGTTTGAGCCTGTCATGTGGCTACGGACGTATTAACCACATTTGAAGGCTTTTGTGCTATTTATTGAAATAAATAAGAAAAATAACCTTGATATCTCCGGTGGCCAAATAAGGCACCAACGTGAGCCTCAAACAAAGAAATATAGAATGAATAAATAAATAAAATTTTCCTGTTGAGCTGACGGCTAGATCTTGGTAGAATTGTGATCTGGAGAGCCTGATGTAAAGGCAGGTGAAACGTTTAACACCGTTCGCTCTCAGGAGCCATTGGACGACGCTCGGCAATAACACGTACAACAGCACCGCTCAGTGGTATTGTACAGGTACTGGCACAGGTGTGTGGTAATCCAAAGGGAACTCCTGAAAACCTCCGGTTGAATGTGACTTGTTTATTCATTTACTGCGTTCGTGCGTTCGAATTGGACTTAAATGAATTATTTACTTTTTGGCAATTCCTTGTATCAAATTGAATTTAACCAGCCTCGGTGGCATAATAGTTAGAGCGTCCAATCTGAGTCTGGGAGGTGGGTGGTTCGAGTCATACCAAAGATATTAAAAATGGATGCGCTGCTTCCTTGATTGACGCTCAGCATTTATAAAGGATGGAGAACGGACAATCGACCGTAAGGTTGGCAATCGTGCAAGCTTTGATGGGCCGGATGGTCTCGTCCTGCATTGAAGTTGTTTGTCAAAGAATTATAACTTTTGTGATTATTTAACTTTACTTTGTGATTATATTTTGTGTTGTTTTTTTTAGCTCCGCCTGTTCGAAGAACAGAGAGCTATAGCGATACCCCCCGGCGTGAGCATGAAAATGTTAAAGTTTTTGGTGCTAGTTATTTAGAAGCTTGCCATTCATTTAATATGTGTACTAGGATGCTGATATTTGGCATGGAGGTTCCTTTGGGGTATATTATTGATGTAGTGAAGTTGAATTAAAAAATAATTTCAAATGTTTTAAATTTTGACCTGTTTTGAACTTAACTTTTTTGTAGCACATCAACGTAAAGTTTTTGGTGCAAGTTATTTAGAAGCTTGCTATTCATTAATATGTGTACTAGGATGCTGATATTTGGCATGGAGGTTCCTTGGGGTATATATTGATGTAGTGAAGTTGAAATGAAAAAATATTTTTAAATGTTTTAAAATTTTTGACCTGTTTTGAACTTAACTTTTTTGTAGCACATCAACGTTAACGTTTTTGGTGCAAGTTATTTAGAAACTTGCCATTCATTTAATATGTGTACTAGGATGCTGATATTTGGCATGGAGGTTCCTTTGGGGTATACTATGGTGTAGTGAAGTTGAAATTAAAAAATAATTTCAAATGTTTTAAGTTTTTTACCTGTTTGAACTTAACTTTTTTGTAACACATCAACGTTAACGTTTTTGGTGTAAGTTATTTAGAAGCTTGCATTCATTTAATATGTGTACTAGGAGCTGATATTTGGCATGGAGGTTCCTTTGCGGTGTACTATTGGTGTAGTGAAGTTGAAATAAAAAAATAATTTCAAATGTTTTAAATTTTTGACCTGTTTTGAACTTAACTTTTTGTAGCACATCAACGTTAAAGTTTTTGGTGCAAGTTATTTTTAGAAGCTTGCCATTCATTTAATATGTGTACTAGGATGCTGATATTGGCATGGAGGTTCCTTTGGGTATACTATTGGTGTAGTGAAGTTAAATTAACAAATGATTTTAAAAAAAAAATTAATTTCAACTTAAGATGGTGTCAAAGCCACCCAATGCTCGCCTGTTTTATACTAGACACTTGCCATTCATTTAATATGTGTACTAGTTTACTGATTACAATATACAAATACATATTTGCTTTAAAAATTATTTGGATCAGACTTCCACTACAATGCTTTATAAAAAATATTATTAGACTAGTCTTTTAAACACGATAAATGTATAAACAGGCGAGCATTGGGTGGCTTTGAACACCAACTCTCTGGTTATTATGAACCATTTGAAACCCTGGCGGCCGTTTTACCTGGCCTCCTTCATAAAACCTCCATAACACCAGAGCATCCCAATTTTTGTCCAGGGAGCCCAGGACGGGAGAGGCGAAAGTCCAAGGAGCTCAGGGTTCGAAGGGTTAACTACTTTGTGAGATATTTAAAGTTTGTGCAGGATGCCACAAGGAAGACTCCTTTTAAGAATTTAAATCCAACCTGCCTTAAATCTTAAATTACATTGTTAAATGGCTGAAAGATACTCTTAAGTAACCTTATTTTTTTCCGATGGCCATGAATTTCTTCCAACCAAAGGTGCCATGTCATCCCGTCCTCACCTATTTATTGCACGTGTTCACTTTGTTTGCATTTATTTCATGAATTTACTTTTGCGGCACGAGCGGTCTATTAATAATATTGTATTTATTTATCGGTGCCTTTAATAATATTACACTTATTACAGGTTTACTATTGTGGTTCAGCGTTTATTCTAGCATCTGTAAGTTTGTGTTTCTGAGTTCACAATTCCAGACACCATTGCGATGCCGTGCGGGTTCGTACGCGCTGTACCCACGTCCTTGCGATCCAAGAAGGATTACAATATCACACAAATAAATATTCCGTTTGAAAGCCTCAATGCCATAAAGAATATCTGACATTCATTTAAAATGTCAGTAAATGCCATGCATGTCTAAAGGTCGGGGAAGGGTGCTGGGAGAAAAGGAGGGCTTTGGGGGTGGGGTGGTTGCTCGAATGGAAATGATTCTCGTGAAGATCTTATTTAAAATCAATCCCAGAAAAGCAAGAGCAGTTGGAATTACGCTCAACTGGACATGTGTCATGATGATATGCTCTGATAGCAGATCAAGGCCATAATTTATTTGAGAGCATATGCACTTTGTTCTCGCAGCACTATGTTCCGTGCAAGAAGGAATTAAACTGCAAATACTTGCTCGTGAAGGAAACATTTATACTGAAGCTTATAACCCGGAAAGTCGAAGATCATCAAATATTTTGAAATTCCTCGAGGACCCTGAAAAAGCTCAAATGGTAAAAATTATCTTTTTAGACAATAGGAACCCGAGAGAGGGTCAGAAACTGCAGGTTTCATAGCTAATTGAAAAGTGTAGTTCTAGTAATTTGAACGATGCACTGAAAGTTGAAAATATGGAGGAAATCTTCCATGGACATTTGCTTTCTGAGAATAATGATATGGGTTGGTGACTGTCAGACAGTGTTTGTTACTCAGTGCATAGGTAGTTAACCTTGTTACCCCATGCGTGCCAAGCTAAAGGTGGGGTTTAGGAGCTATTGGTTTCATTTTGTCTGTCTGTCCTTCTGTCCACAAACGTCAGAGGAACAACTTCATTCCAATTGAAGTGTTATATTTTAAACACGATCGGAGCTTTAATCAGAAAACGAACTTGTAGTTTTGGTAGTTCTTTGGCTCCTGTTCTCGTGCCGATCCCACATGCGCAGAGAGGAGTGAGATAATGTTTTTACTCTCTGCCTGTCTGGCAGTGAACAAAATAAACAAGAAAAGAGTAATCAGAGGTTGCAAACCCCTCACCTGGACTTCTTTTGAGTGGTGTATTTTTTATAGGTTTCAGGGTATATCCAATATGGCTGCCAACCATGTGACCAATGACATCATATGTGTGAACCTTTTGTTCCTCCGAGACAGGCGGTCATACGTGTAAAGTTTTGCCTCGATTTGTTCAACCACTTAAAGAAGAAGATTTTTGAAGGTTTTTTTAAAAGAAGCTCAAATGAGCGAAGATCCTCGTCCCTTAATGATGACGTCATAAAAACGAATATGACGTCATTGTGATGTATCAGGTTTGCGATAAATTATCTGTGCTAATGCCCGGCTTGATTCCCGCAAAAAAATTCAAACAGCTTGCCTAGTTTCAGAGATAATGGTATAGGCGATTTCCATTAGGGCGATATTATGACTCAACTTTTTTTCTAGGAATAATTTCCAAATCGGAGATGGTTACTGCTGGCGCGTGGGCTTTCTGCATATACATGGCAAGTTTCACGAAGATCCGATGAAAACTCTGGTTGTGAAACAAAAAATGTCAAAATAGGAATGACGTAATAAATTGATATGACGTCATAGTGATGTATCTTATGTGCGGTAATTCATCTCTGCTAATGCCCTGTTCGATTCCCGCAAACAGAATTCAAAAAGCTTGCCTAGTTTCGGAGAAAATTTTTTAGGCGATTTCCATTAGCGGGATATTTTGACGTCATAACTTTTTTCTGGAGGAATTTTCAAAATCGGAGATGGTAACTGTCTGCGCAGGGTATTTTACATATATACGCCAAGTTTCAGGAGTTTCAATGAAAACTGTAGGCTGTGAAACAAAAAAGTCAAACAAACAAACGTGAGTAAGATTAGAGATCCTCCACGAGGATCTAAAAACAATATGGCTGCTGAATCAAGTGACTGATGACGTCATGAAAAAATTTCTGCGGACCATTTTTATCCCTAGTGAACCTCAAAAACTTTCATTCTGATCGGATGTGGCATTCTACATATGCAATTATGATGTCATATCGAGAGCACCTATGACATCATTAAATAATAATCGCTTACTGTTTTTAAGGAGTTATAAGGACACAAGAACAGGCACAAATACCTAATGTAACATATTAGATAAGGTGGCGTAAAAGACGCTGCGTTAATGGCAGTAAACTCAAACAAATTATCTCTTCAACCTTTAAAATCTTCATTTTATTTAAATTGAATTATATACTTGAGCACTGTGGAACACAAATTGCCTTCTTGGAATTTTCAAAACCCCTTCAGTTTCGCTGTACTTGGACAAAGTATTACGTCATTTTACGTCATTACGACCAATCAAATTTGCCGCTGCGGACCTCGCTCGTGTCCTTGTTTCTCAAGACTGCATGGGGGTGGTGAGGTGTTCAATGAACTCTCTGGTTTCTTGTGATTCATTAAAGAACAAATTGTTTTACATTAATTTCATTTCATATTCAGATATCCTGGTGTTTTCCTAAAGACAGGTCCGTACTGCCAAAGCAGTTTCTTGGCAGGGTTACACAGGTGGTTTGCCATTGCCTTCCTGCAATCGTTAGGGCTGGATTTTGTAATTAAGTTCAGGGTGGCGGCGATAGCTCACCGACTCATTGCAAGTATGCATGGGATCTTTAACGTCCACTAACTAATATCAGCAGACAGTACGCCGTTTAACGTCCATCCGAGGGATGCACACCACATAGTTCAATCACCCTGCCTATGTAACACCAGCATGACAGTTTATAGCTGGGTCGGGATTCGAACCCAGGCAAGACAGCTTAGAGACGAGTGGACGTACCTCAGGTCATCCTGTCAGTCCTTTATTACCCCACACACGTGAAACGAAAAATGGGGTAAAGCAATTGGTTCATGTCTGTCAGTTCTCCATCAGTCTTATCGGTTGATGATGGTCAGTTTTTGATGGAGGAACAGCTTGTTTAAATGGAATGTTATGTTTTGATCACGAATAGGGAATATGAATAGGAAGACGAGTCTTTCGTTTCACCGCATATTGGAAATGAATTGTCCCAATCACACGTGCGCAGAGAGGAGGTGATAACTTCTAAGCGGTGTAGCCATTCAATATTTAGGATGTCCCTCTTTCCGTCCGTCAAAAATTTTTTAGCAAGGGGTGTCTTGCTCCATCCTCACCGTCCTCACATTTATAGGTGGTTTCCTTGAGGAAGAGGCTTTTCAGGATTGTCATGAACGGTCTATATGAGTGGCAAAGCAGAGCCGAGGAGCCCCAAGAAGTGGAGGGAAGAGCCATTCATCACATGCTGTGCTGTGTACAGTGCCGTGCCGTGTATTTGTGTATCGCTTGTGTTTATCTTCAAATAAACTCAGGTTTGATGATGTACAAATGCCAGTTGGACATCGATCAATCAAAGAACATTAGATCTTGTGACAGAGACAGAGAGAGAAACAGAGACAGAGAGAGAGAGAGAAGAGAGAGAGAGAGAGAGAGAGAGAGAGAGAGAAGAGAGAGAGAAGAGAGACAGAGAGAGAGACAGAGAGAGAGAGACAGAGAGAGAGAGAAGACAGAGAGAGACAGAGAAGAGAGAAGAAGAGAGAGAGAGAAGAGGAGGAGAGAGAGAGAGAGAGAGAGAGAGAGAGAGAGAGAGAGAGAGAGAGAGAAGAGAGAGAGAGAGAGAGAGAGAGACAGAGAGAGAGAGAGACAGAGACGAGAGAGACAGAGAGAGAGAGAGACAGAGAGAGAGAGAGAACAGAGAGAGAGAGACAGAGAGAGAGAGACAGAGAGAGAGAGAGACAGAGAGAGAGAGACAGAGAGAGAGAGACAGAGAGAGGAGAGAGAAACAGAGAGAAGAGACAGAGAAGAGAGAGACAGGAGAGAGAGAAAGAGGAAGAGAGAGAGAGAGAGAGAGAGAGAGAGAAAGACAGAGAAGAGAGAAGAGAGACAGACAGACGACAGAGAGACAAGAGAGAGAGAGACAAGACAGACAGACAGACAGACAGACAGACAAGAGACAGAGAGAGAGACAGACAGACAGACAGACAGAGAGAGAGAGAAGAGACAGAGAGAGAGACAGAGAGAGGGTGATGATTCAGGAGGGTGATGGCTAGCGCT
>CM068960.1:10948147-10957907 GCA_035128595.1 Eptatretus atami
GATAACTCGAAAACGGAAGAAGCTACCAATGTCAAATTACACCACGTGATTCAGGAGGTGATGGCTAGTGCTGATTAGATTTTGGTCAAAATCGGTCAAAGATCAAGGTCACAGTGAGGTCAAACATTCGATTTTTGATGGTTTGGTACAGAATCATCGTAGAAACTTCTGGTTTGCGTCGCTACCTTCTCTAGAGACAGCTTTTATTAGACAAGGTCAGAGGTCAAGTTGACGATTTCGTAAGTACCAGTCTATGACTGCTTGTTTGTTTGTGTGTATGTTTGTGTGTTTGTTTGTAGGCACGATAACTCGAAAACGGAAGAAGCTACCAATGTCAAATTACACCTCGTGATTCAGGAGCGTGATGGCTAGTGCTGATTAGATTTTGGTCAAAATCGGTCAAAGGTCAAGGTCACAGTGAGGTCAAAAATAATTCCGTAAATTAATGTGGAGAAATGGAGTATTTTTGCTTCGGTCGACGTTACGAGTTCATTTTAACTTGATTTTAATTTTGTCTTCGTTTTTGCGATCGCTTAGGACGCTTAACACTCGGTTGTCGAAATTCTGGTAAATCGGATGTTTTGGAGACGTTTTAAGATTGTATAAAAAATATTTCACTCGCCGCGTCACGGCTCGTCACGTGGTGCAGCGCGCTCGAGCAGACGCGTCGTTGAGTCACGTAAAGGTTTTGCGTGTGCGCGCTGACGGTGTTTCGATAAAGATGGTGTTTAAAAGTCATTTTTTATCCAATAAAGGTTATCGTCGCATGCCTGACTCGCTAAGCCGTCGGATTATGTAAAGATTGTTGGTGGATGGCCGAATATTACGGTTTTCTGATTTTGATAAAATAATATTAAATAATTGCGTGGAGAAATAGAGATTTTTGCTTCGGTCGACGTTACGATTTTTGATGGTTTGGTACAGAATCATCGTAGAAACTTCTGGTTTGCGGCGCTACCTTCTCTAGAGAACAGCTTTATTAGACAAGGTCAGAGGTCAAGTTGACGATTTCGTAAGTACCTGTCTATGACTGCTTGTTTGTTTCGTTGCTGTTTTGTTATGCTTGAGCTTGCATCCAACATTTTCTTTTGTATACAGTGTCGAGGCTCATGGAGGAGCACAGAACAGATCAGACATAAAATATTGATAGAATTGGAGATTGTGGATGGACATGCCAAGAGCAGGGTTTGAACCATCGGAGAGCAAGTGGTGGACACAGTGGAAGAACAGGATGGACACAGGTGGAGAAAAATAGTAACGAATGAGTGGAGGTGAGTGATGAGTCTGGATTTTGGGAGTCTCTCCAGAAGGGAATTACTAACAACTGCATGCACCCTGCACAAACATGGGGGGAGGGGATTTTTTGGAGAGACATAATGAGAGTGTGAGATTTGTGAGAGTTGAAAGACATATTCCAAGTGTTTGGCGATTCGGTGATCGATTAGATTTTGGTCAAAATCGGTCAAAGGTCAAGGTCACAGTGAGGTCAAAAATAATTCCGTAAATTAATGTGGAGAAATGGAGTATTTTTGCTTCGGTCGACGTTACGAGTTCATTTTAACTTGGATTTTAATTTTGTCTTCGGTTTTTGCGATCGCTTCCGGAATGCTTAAACTCGGTTGTCGAAATTCTTCTGGTAAAAATCGGATGTTTTGGAGACTTTTAAGATTGAATTAAAAAAATATTTCACCTCCGAAGCGTCAAGGGTCCGTCCATGATGCAGTGCGCTCGAGCAGACGTCACGGGTCGTCCATGATGCAGTGCGCTCGAGCAGACGCGTCCTTGAGTCACGTTAAGGTTTTCCCGTGTGCGCGGTACGGTTTTTTTCAATAAAGATGGTGTTTAAACAGTCATTTTTTATCCCCAATAAGGTTACGTCGGCATGCCTGACTCGCTGAGCCGTCGGATTAGTGTAAAGATTGTTTGGTGTGGCCGAATATTTACGGTTTTGGGTGACTTTGATAAAAATAATATTAAATAATTGCGTGGAGAACAATGCCGATTTTTTGCTTTGGCTCGACGTTGCGCAGTTCATTTTAACTTCGATTTTAATTTTGTCTTCGGTTTTTTGCGATCGCTTAGGACGCTTTAAAACTCGGCTTGTCGAAATTCTGGTAAAAATCGGATGTTTTATGAGATTTATGTCCGGGTGTCGTATCTGAGTATTATGCACTTGAAGATTATGCTAATGAGGGGGATTGGAAGACACGCCATTACGCGCTCGTTTGCGTCGCTACCTTTCTCTCGAATAGCTTTTATAGACCAGAGTCAGAGGTCAAGTGACGATTTTAGTAAGTACCAGTCTATTGACTGCTTGTTTGTTTACTTTGTAGGCACGATAACTCGAGAACGGACGAAAGCTACGATTGTCAATGTTACACACGTGATTCAGGAGGGTGATGGCTAGTGCTGATATAGATTTTGGTCAAAATGCGTCAATAGGTTCAAGGTCACAAGTGAGGTCAAATATTGATTTTTGATGGTTTTGGATACAGATAACTTCGAGAACGGAAGAGCTACAAATGTCAAATCTTACACCACGGTGATCGAGGGGATGGCTAGTGTTGATTCGATTTATGGTCAAAATCGTCAAGGTCAAGGTCACAGTGAAGGTCGAACATCCCAAAAATGAATAACTCGAGAACGGAAGAAGCTACCAATGTCAAATTACACCACGTGATTCAGGAGGGTGATGGCTAGTGCTGATTAGATTTTGGTCAAAATCGGTCAAAGGTCAAGGTCACAGTGAGGTAATATTCCGATTTTTGATGGTTTGGTACGATAACTCGAGAACGGAAGAAGCCTAACAATGTCATTACACCACGTGTTCAGGAGGGTGATGGCTAGTGCTGCTCGATTTGGTCAAAATCAGTCAACGGTCAAGGTCACAGTGAGGTCAAACTCCAAAAAATGATAACTCGAGAACGGGAAGAAGCTACCAATGTCAAATTACACCATGTGATTCAGGAGGGTGGTGGCTTGCGCGGATTAGATTTTGGTCGAATCGGTCAAAGACAAGGTCACAGTGAGGTCAAACATAATCGATTATTGATGGTTTGGTACAGAATCATCGTAGAAACTTCTGGTTTGCGTCGCTACCTTCTCTCAGAGACAGCTTTTATTAGACAAGGTCAGAGGTCAGTTGACGATTTCGTAAGTACCAGTCTATGACTGCTTGTTTGTGTGTTTTGTTTTGTTTGTAGGCACGATAACTCGAGAACGGAAGAAGCTACCAATGTCAAATTACACCACGTGTTCAGGAGGGTGATGGCTAGTGCTGATTAGATTTTGGTCAAAATCGGTCAAAGATCAAGGTCACAGTGAGGTCAAATATTCGATTTTTGATGGTTTGGTACAGATAACTCGAGAAGCGGAAGAAGCTACCAATGTCAAATTACACCACGTGATTCAGGAGGGTGATGGCTAGTGCTGATAGATTTTGGTAAAATCGGTCAACGGTCAGGTCACGGTGAGGTCAAACATTCGATTTTTGATGTTTGGTACAGAATCATCGTAGAAACTTCTGGTTTGCGTCGCTACCTTCTCTAGAGACAGCTTTTATTAGACAAGGTCAGAGGTCAAGTTGACGATTTCGTAAGTACCAGTCTATGACTGCTTGTTTGTTTGTTTGTATTTGATGTTTGTTTGTTTGTAGGCACGATAACTCGAGAACGGAAGAAGCTACCAATGTCAAATTACACACGTGATTCAGGAGGTTGATGGCAAGTGCTGATTAGATTTTGGTCAAAAATCGGTCAAAGGTCAAGGTCACAGTGAGGTCAAACATCCAAAATAGATAACTCGAGAACGGAAGAAGCTACCAATGTCAAATTACATCCACCTGATTCAGGAGGGTGGTGGCTAGCGCTGAAGAGAGAATCGGTCAAAGGTCAAGGTCACAAGTGAGGTAAATATCCAAAACATGCGATTTTTGATGGTTTGGAACAGAATCATCGTAGAACTTCTGGTTTGCGTCGCTAACCTTCTCTAGAAGACAGCTTTTATTAGACAAGGTCAGAGGTCAAGTTGACGATTTCGTAAGTACAGTCTATGACTGCTTGTTTTTTTTTGTATGTTTGTTTGTTACTTACGAATCTAAAGATTTCGTAAGTATTTGATGACTACCGTTTCTTGTTTGTTACTTAACGAAATCTAAAGATTTCGTAAGTATATTGATGACTACCGTTTCTGTTTGTTTGTTTGTTGTTGTTTGTTATGTTTGTTTTTTGTATGTTTGTTTGTAGGCACGATAACTCGAGAACGGAAGAAGCTACCAATGTCAAATTACACCACGTGATTCAGGAGGGTGATGGCTAGTGCTGATTAGATTTTGGTCAAAATCGGTCAAAGGTCAAGGTACAGTGAGGTCAAACATAATTCCGTAAAATCATGTGGAGAATTGGAGATTTTTGCTTTTCGCTCGACGTTGCGAGTTCGTTTTAACTTCGATTTAATTTTGTCTTCGTTTTTGCGATCGCTTAGGACGCTTAAAACTCGGTTGTCGAAATCTGGTAAAAATCGGATGTTTTATGAGATTTATGTCGGTGTCGTATCTGAGGTATTATGCACTGAAGATTATGCAAATGAGGGGGATTGTAACACACAGATACGCGCTCGTTTGCGTCGCTACCTTCTCTAGAGACGCTTTTATTAGACAAGGTCAGAGGTCAAGTTGACGATTTCGTAAGTACCAGTCTATGACTGCTTGTTTGTGTTTGTGTGTTGTTTGTTGTTTTGTGTGTTTGTGTGTTGTGTGTGTTTTGTAGGCACGATAACTCGAGAACGGAAGAAGCTACCAATGTCAATTACACCACGTGATTCAGAGGGGTGATGGCTAGTGCTGTTAGATTTTGGTCAAATCGTCAAAGATCAAGGTCACGGTGAGGTCAAACATTCGATTTTTGATGGTTTGGTACAGAATCATCGTAGAAACTTCTGGTTTGCGTCGCTACCTCTCTAGAGACAGCTTTTATTAGACAGGTCAGAGGTCAGTTGACGATTTCGTAAGTACCAGTCTATGACTGCTTGTTTGTTTGTGTGTATGTTTGTGTGTTTGTTTGTAGGCACGATAACTCGAAAACGGAAGAAGCTACCAATGTCAAATTACACCACGTGATTCAGGAGGGTGATGGCTAGTGCTGATTAGATTTTGGTCAAATTGGTCAAAGGTCAAGGTCACAGTGAGGTCAAAATAATTCCGTAAATTCATGTGGAGAAATGGAGTATTTTTGCTTCGTCGACGTTACGAGTTCATTTTAACTTGGATTTTAATTTTGTCTTCGGTTTTTGCGATCGCTTAGGACGCTTACACTGGTTGTCAAATTCTGGTAAAAATCGGATGTTTTGGAGACGTTTTAAGATTGTATAAAAAATATTTCACTCGCCGCGTCACGGCTCGTCACGTGGTGCAGCGCACTCGAGCAGACGCGTCGTTGAGTCACGTAAAGGTTTTGCGTGTGCGCCTGACGGTGTTTTCGATAAAGATGGTGTTTAAAGTCATTTTTTATCCCAATAAAGGTTATCGTCGCATGCCTGACTCGCTAAGCCGTCGGATTATGTAAGATTGTTGGTGGATGGCCGAATATTACGGTTTTCTGATTTTGATAAATAATATTAAATAATTGCGTGGAGAAATAGAGATTTTTGCTTCGGTCGACGTTACGATTTTTGATGGTTTGGTACAGAATCATCGTAGAAACTTCTGGTTTGCGGCGCTACTTCTCTAGAGACAGCTTTTATTAGACAAGGTCAGAGGTCAAGTTGACGATTTCTTAAGTACCTAGTCTATGACTGCTTGTTTGTTTGTTTCGTTGCTGTTTTGTTATGCTTGAGCTTGCATCCAACATTTTCTTTTGTATACAGTGTCGAGGCTCATGGAGGAGCACAGAACAGATCAGGACATAAAATAATTGATAGAATTGGAGATTGGTGGATGGACATGCCAAGAGCAGGGTTTGAACCATCGGAGAGCAAGTGGTGGACACAGTGGAAGAACAGGATGGACACAGGTGGAGAAAAATAGTAACGAATGAGTGGAGGTGAGTGATGAGTCTGGATTTTGGGAGTCTCTCCAGAAGGGAATTACTAACACACTGCATGCACCCTGCACAAACATGGGGGGAGGGGATTTTTTGGAGAGACATAATGAGAGTGTGAGATTTGTGAGAGTTGAAAGACATATTCCAAGTGTTTGGCGAGTTCGTGATTCTATCAAAGTCTGCAGAGAGGGAAGGAGCTGCAGCCTACCTGTCTAAAGGATGAGGGATGTCACAGAAGATGGTCATCATCAAATAAAGAGGATTTTCCAGAGAGTCAGAGAATCATTGATGAAGATTAAGAATATGACTGGGCCCAAACACTGCTTTGGGTTACTCCAGTCTTGACAGGGAAAAGAGATGAAAGGATTCCTTTGAGAGCCACACGTTGGCTGCGAGAGTAGAGAAAGTCAGTGGAGGAAGTCATGTGTGGAGTTGGCCTTGGATGCCATTGGCAGAGAGTTTGGAGAGTAACGTAAAGCAGGATGCCAGACTGTATCAAAAGGACAAGATATGTCGAGAGAGACGCCCCAATCTCATGTCTGACATTGAGGGCCTCCATCCATTGTTGGGTGAGTAGAAGCAGCACATCCAAGGTGGAGTGACCTGGTCTGAACCCATGAAGTTAATGGAGAAAACGAAGGATTCCATATCAACTGCGATGATGGATTCCCTGACCTTGCTGATGATTGGGAATGAGCTGACAGGTTTGTAGTTGAGTGGATAAGTTTTTGCACCTTCTCATGTAATGCAGTGATCTTGGTGGATTTCCAAGCAGATGGAAGATGACCTATGATAAATGACAGGGTGAAAAGGGCAGAGAGAGGATGTGAAAGAGCAGCAGAGCAGGATTTTAGGACACGTGAGCTGATGTCGTATAGTCCAGTTGCAGAGTCAGAGTCAAGGGTTGAAAGAACCTTCTCTACCTTCTCAGGTGCAAAAGACACAGAGTCCAGGAACAGTTGAGTTTGACTGGGTAGGGTGGGGACAGAGAGTAAGGGGTTGAGGACACAAGATTTGAGAGCAAACACAGAATTGAGGCATTCAGCCTTCTCATGAGCGGAGTCAGCTGTAGTGCCATTTGTGGTGAGGGAAGAGATGGAAGTGGAGCACACACCAGATACAGACTTACCAAGGCACCACCAGATTTTAGAGAGGGATAAGTTTGAAAGTTCATTCTTGAGATTGGACAGATGTTATTTTCTCACTCTCCTGAGAGTGGACACACACTTGGTGCAGACTTTTTGGAAAGCACTGAGATTACCTTCGGTTGTATTTGCCTTCCAGGATGAGAAGGCAAGTTATTTCAGAGCACCTGCCTCAACCACAGGATTCAGTTTACCATGGGTGGGAAGAAGGGTAGGATAATTGAAGATGAGATGGGATTACTGTGCATGAGAGAGAGTGGGTTACTGTGGAAGAATTCCCAGGATGAGTTCACATCAGGGACGGTAGATATGAGACCAGTCCTGAAGAGAGATGGCTGCTTGCAGGCCATGCCAATCTACTTGAGTGAATTGACAGACTCACCGGCATTGAGGCAGCTGTCTGAGAATAGCCAGAAAGATGTTGACTTTCACAAGCACATGATCAAATGAACCAATTGGAGCAGAGGAAGAGCAGAATATATTTATGGGAAAGTTAGTCATCACCAAGTCCAAAAGGGAGGATTTGCCATTGGGAGAAATCCTGGTTGAAAAGTTTGAGGTCTACATGGTTGGAGACAGGGGAAGAGGCACTGTTGACAATTTGCAGGAATGTGGAGAGGCGGTGGGGATCCTAGTTCATGGGTGGGGGAAGTTGAAGAGGGGTGGGGTGATGGAGAAGCTGAGAAAGGGAAGGGGTGGGGGGGGGTTAACCTGGAGGGTATTGGGTGAGGATGAATCTGGGAGGGGGCAGGTGAGGGTTAAGCTGGGATGGGTGAGGCAAGGAGTAAACTGCAAGGGGGAATTTGGGAGGTGTGGATGAGGGGGGAAGTGGAAGGGGCAGGATGAGGGGAAGCTGGGTTTGGAGTTTGGAGCGTCCACGGTCTCCTTCGGGGCTCTCTGCTGATGATCTCAAAGTTAAGTTTCGCGTATTTTTGTCCCGTTTTAACTGTTTATTTTTCTCACCTACATGTTAGTGGTGTGTTCCTAGTTCGGTTTTGTTTCAAAAATCGTGCTATTTTGTGAGATTTTGTCGACCTTGTCTTACCGGGTGCTTGAGGCTAACCTTGAGGCTTGAGGCCACGGTTCCCCTCGGTGTCGATCGTGTTTATTTGTTCTCCCATTACTTCAATTTCTATCTCCCCACTTCCTAATGTCCCCCATCCTCCAATAATCACTCTATTTCTTATCTTAAATAAAAAATAAAAAACAAATGCTACCTTTCTGCACACATGAGTCTCGAATCTTCTTCTTCTTCTTCTCATCTCCTCTTCTTCTTCCTCCTATTTCTTCCTCGATTTTTTTCTAACAACACTTCCATGACCTAACTTGTTGAAAACTCTCTCAAACATTAATAATAATAATTATAAAACTATCTCTTATAATGCTTCATCTACCTCTTTCACACATGTGTATTCTTTACTGTATAATGCAACTCCTCCACTATTGAACAGACTGCTCAATTCATTCGACCTTTCTTCATACGTTGCCTAAAAATCCAACTGTTACAGTGTTCTTCTCTCCATTCTCTGAATCGCCTTTATTGCATCCATCAAGAATTGTGTAAATCGCATCTCTGACCTAAAACTTTAAAAAAAAAAATTTGCTATGAATGTTCGCTTTCCATCAACCATTCTTCTTTTCCAACTTCAGTGCAAACTCACCCCTCTCACCCTCACTGTCAAAGCAACATCCACTCTGCTCCTCCAAGCTCCCTACCTCTCAAAATCCCCTATTCTCCACCACATCCCTCACTCATCCTTCGCAAAGTTGCCTCCCCTCATCCTCACAAAGTTCTCCTCACTTGCCCTCCACCCCTCATCTCTTCACTCTCCATCTCTCAAATCCAAGTTCTTCTTCCCCTCTCTTGTCCCCCTCTCCAGCACAACCACAGAGCCTTTTCTCTCTCCTCATTCGGCCCCCTCCCTAGCTATTCTGCAATCCCACACTCTTCAACACCCTCCACATCCCTCGCCTTCTACACCCTCCCCCATACCTGCAACCAAAGCTCCTCTTCTCTACTAAAAAAGTGTGGACCTCAAATATCCGGGCTTCGCTCAAACTTTCAGATCTTTCCATACGGCTGCCGGACAAAACAGATAATCCTAACAAACTTCCTCCCCAAGACGTGTCTGACCCCAAGATCTCTCCCTGGTATCCTCCTCCGAGTATGACGACCTGAGCCTCGCTGGTGGAGGAGTTGCTCTCTTCATCAAAGACTCTATCCTCACTCTCCGGCACTGCCCTAACTCCCCCACACCCCAGGATACCTCTGGCTACGGCTTCCCTCCCTCTCACCTGATGTTTATATGTGTATTGTCCGCCACAAACAGTGATGACTCCTCTACACTCACTACCGAAGACTGGACCAACTTTATTTCTCATCAAGACTCTCTCTTCCTCAATGGGACTTCATGTCTCATGCGTGGCTAGGTGTGGGTACCTCTCTCACCTGTCATGGCACCTCAGCAAAAGCTTCCTGCGACTCATTGGGACTAACTCAATCAGTAAACTTCCCTACCCGGATCTCAACCAATGGCACTCCATCTCTTCTGGATCTGATTTTGACAAATTTCCCTG
>CM068960.1:10968245-10984458 GCA_035128595.1 Eptatretus atami
TATGACAAAACTAGGTGGATTGAGTATGGCTCAGGTAGACACGAACAAGGCAATTTGATTTGATTAGATCCAACCATATAAGGGTATATAAAATGTAAACTGTTCAGGCTGGTGGAGATATACAACTCTAACGAGGCTGGTATTGTACCAACTTAGACAACACTACCACCTCCTGAAAAAAGATAGACTGTACAACAAGACGACGATTGGTTCACGAGCGGCATTTGACGATGTAGATTTGTTTCAGAAGTCCAAGGATGAAGACAATGTATAATGTTTGACCAAGTTTATAAAAATGATCAACATGATGTGGTACGGAGCGACAGGTTATTAGCTGCAAATGTCGAAAAACCCCCGGTTTTCGTTCAACACTTTAAAAATTTTGCACCTTGCATAACCTTTTTAAGGTCACCCAAAAACAATGTTGTAGGACATTAAAATAAGGAAACAGGGATACGTGCTACTAGCTTATTGGAAAGGTTAGTTTCGTTCGAAGAAGGTCAAAAACCCGCGTTCGATTCCCACAACTTTTGAAAATTTGACTTTTGTGACCTTGGAAAGGTCAAAGGTCAAGCATTATGACCTTTTTGGTGCAAAAACTTCCTCTGAACATTCCAGGAACAATATAACGTCATATAGGCATATGGCATTTCGGCACTTCATCGGATTATCCATACTTTCGGGCATGAAATCAGGCGTAAAAACAAACATATGAAGCGGGCGCCACGGGCAAGGTGGTTCGAGATAGAGCAAAAATGGGTTTGCCAAGACTTTAGGGTGGGAATGGACCTCAAGATTATGCATAAAAAATTAATTGTCATCCTAGCTCTCAATAGTTTGTGCGGTCATATGATTTTTATGTCAAAATTCGAAATTCTAAGTTCGTGCACCTATGTGACCTTGAACTTGTGACCTTTACCTTGGAGGAAAATGAAAAATCGAGCTCGTGGGGCCTATGCAGGTGCCACTTGGGCTAACCAAATACCGAAGCCACTGCCAGATTCGAAAACCCCTCGGAGAAGATGGATTTTATGTCAAAATCGCAATTTTCTAAGTTCGTACCTTGTGACCTTGACCGTGGGACGAAAATGAAAAAATCGAGCTCCATGGGGCTATGCACGTGCCATTGGGCTAACCAAATACTGGAATACCACTGCCAGATTTCGACAAACCCCTGGAGAAGATGGATTTTTATGTCAAAATCGCAATTTTCTAAGTCGTGGACCTTGTGACCTGACCGTTGGGGACCGAAAATGGAAAAATCGAAGCTCCGTGGGGTTATGCAGTGCCATTGGGCTAAACCAAACACCGAAACCCCTGCCAGATTCGACAAATCCCTAGGAGAAGATGCAAATTTAAATCGGCGACCCCCTAAAAACACAATTCGCAATTCTAAGTTTGTGACCTTGTGGCCTTGACCTGGGACAAAAAATAAAAAAATCGAGCTCCGTGGGCTATCATGGTGCCCATTGGGCTAACCAAAATACCGAAACCCCTGCCAGATTCGACAAACCCCCCTAGGAGAAGATTGCAAATTTAAATCGACGACCCCCTTAAAAACACCAATTCGCAATTTCTAAGTTCGTGACCTTAGTGGCCTTGACCTTGGGACGAAAATGAAAAAATCGAGCTCCGTGGGGCTATGCAGGTGCCCATTGGATCTAAACCACCAAATACCGAAAACCCCTGCCAGATTCGACAAAACCCCTCGGGAGAAGAACTGTTTTTACGTTCAAAATTCGCAATTTTCTGAGTTCGTGACCTTGTTGGCCTTGCCTTGGGACGCAAAATGAAAAATCGAGCTCTGTGGGCTAATGCAGTGCCATTGGGCTAACCAAATACCGAAACCCCTGTCAGGATTCGACAAACCCCGAGGTAAGATTGCAAATTGAAATCGGCTACCCCCTAAAAACACATGTGTTTTTTGGCGTGGCCTCCCCATAATGTGCCGCACACGCCATTCTCAGAAAACACAACTAGATTCATGATATAAACCTCCCACCAAAATATTTGTCCAGGATCGGCATCAAACCCACGGAGCTATGCTCGGAGAACAGACATACAGAAGAAACAGACAGACAGACATACAGACAGACTGAGACACACAACAATAACGAATATAGTGGTACTTATTTTTTTCGTTGAAAAATATTTTTTCGTGAACCAATAAGGAAACATGAAGACAGCTAGAATGAAACCTATTCCATTAGAGTAATGACCAGTTTGATGTTGGCATTAAAGCAACTTCAATATATGGTTTGTCCAGGACAGGTATTGTCTGAATGGTGGCAATTTTGAAAAGGTGTTGGAAAGGAAGATTTGATCAAGACTGTTTCTGAATGATTTTGAAATAAAGCAAAAAATCGTTGATGCTTCAGTTATGCCAGTGCGAAGTACTTGCTACTTTACATGTTTCATCTCGCCATAATAATCATGTTTTAAAGGTATTGATTCTTAAATCAATATATTCATTGGAGTTGTTGCATGTTTCATTTGACCATGAGATCTTGGGTATCACATTGCGCAAATGGTTTTCATTGGCGTTTTTTCAAAGTCCACCCCAGAAGTTCCTGCCAGCCCATCTAATCTCTCAGTGTAAGTCAGGTAGAAATTTGTGACATTGTCCAAAGTATCTGCACACAGTGGGCCTGGCGACTTGCTTGGAAAAGGAAAATATTAATGTGCGCAAGTGCGAATGCAAGTGGATGGGACAGCTCGTTTAAAATCCCATCCAACACAGCGATTGCCTGGCCGAAGGCTGTGAAGCACCTTGTACTCGGGTCATATTATGGTAATCGAGCCAAGGTGAGACGAAGGAAGGCGAGTATTCCGCGTTCGGCTTAATTACCCGACAGTAGTCAAAGCCGAAAGTTCACAATGCGCTCCAATTGTGTGATCCTGTTGTTTAGATTTTAACTAATGATGCAAATATGGCAGAGGCATCACAATATCAATGGCCTTGAGGTATCTGACCTGCTTACGTCTTATCAGAGCCGAGAGCCTCAACGAAACAAGCTGTTCCATGTAAGAAAAATTTTCCATTCAATGGAGGCAATCAAATATAACACTTCAAGTTTGACTTAGATCTGTGAAGCTATTAAACAGCTGATAGAACCTTATGAAAACCAATTTATCTTTAATTCCTCTTTTCTAATATGAAAAAAAAAGAATGAAGCATAGATAGAATCTTGAAACGTTTACAGGTTATACATTTAAACTTTGCTAATGAGTGTAAGACCCATTGCCCATTTATGCGGAACTTGAAATGAAGGAAAGATAATTTTATTGGAACATCACACAACTTTGCTGACCGCACAGCGATGGTGTGTGCAGCACGAAGCGGCCTTGGGCCTAAGAGATGGACGTCTTGCAGCTCATCCTTCCTGACTTGTCTGGTGCAGGACTTGTGAAAGATGCATATCTGAAGGGCAAGCAATTATTTCAAAACACGAATTCTTGAACCTCGTACCATTTTTCATTTTGGCCAAGGGTGATAAAACATTGGAAGGTGGTGGGTGGGGGCAGGACGAGGGTGGCGGTGGAGTGCGGCTACAAAATGAAGAGGGTTTCCGACGCCTTTTCCGCCAGGTCAAGATGCGACAGGTGAAATGCTGGTTGAGTGTTTTTGATCAGGCATTACTCTAACCTCAAATAAGTCCTTTGTGTTTGAGCATTTGTTTGAAATTGACATTACGTTTTAAATCGTGCACAGCCATCGAAGGGGGTTGCCTCACAATTCAGAGGTTAGTGAGTGATCGGATAGGAATGAAATCATTCTAATCCTGCATTTATCATTGGAATAAATTAAAGGTCACAACTTGTCAGATTGCTCAGTCATCATTGCCAGAGCAAGCAAAAATTTACATTCGCAGATTTACGTAATATCGGCTTTCTTGTCGAATCTATTTTGCGGAGGAAGTTTTTTCAATTTGGATTTTATTTTTACATCACCTTCATAGTTTTCACCCTACACACGCGAAGACAAAAGCGGAGTTAAGGAATTGGTTCATGTACGTCCGTCCGTCTTATTAGTTTATAATTGTCAGTTTCTGATCAAGGAACAACTTATTTAAATTGAATGTTGACACGAATCGGAACATAATAGGAAGACAAGTTTGCCGTTTTACCGTACCTTGGCTTTGGATATCTCTCTACCGCGCCATGCGTAGAGAGGAGTGAGATAATATTTTTACTCTGTCACCTGGTCTGGCAGTCAACAAAAGTGAAAATTATTTCCAAACAGGAAACTTACGGTTTTTAAGGACGTCATAATGGACACAAACAACAAGCACAAATAACTCATGTAACATGTTAGATAGGCTGATGTAATGGCACGACATTCTGGATTAATTTATTTATACCGACTTACAATCTTAATTATATTTAAATTTAATTATCTCTTCATTTGTTCGTGTGCAGCCTGTGGCTGCTTGGCTGTATGATTTTCTGGGGCGAGCTGTGTCACCGATGTTACCAGCACGCTAGTATCATTTCACTGACCTTGGAGGATGCAGATTGAGTCAACCCATCCATCCATTGGCAACATCCTCTGTGCAGAGCGCTGGTGGCTGCCTAAGTAGTCTCTTTGGCTACTGGGTAAAATCCTGGACGGACACCACTCCCTGTCAAGGCTGGAGTACCCAAGGCAGTGTTCTAGGCCCCATCTTATTCAAAGTTTTCATCATCAGATCTCTCCAAATCTCTGGAAATCCTCTTTATCTCTTGCTGATGAACTCCACCGTCTGCCGTGACATCTCTCATCCTGTCGGACAGACAGGCAGCAGCATCTTCCCTCTCATCAGACCTTGACAAAATCACAAACTGGTCAAACACAATTTTGCTTATGTATCCATATTGTCCACCCTTTGGCAATCTCCTTACCCCTCATCGTTACCTGCATCCTTGTTTGTTCATCTCCGCAGACTTCCTCCTTCCACCCTGCTTTTGGGTTTTCTCTTTTTCTCCTGCTGTTCGCTTTGTTATGTGTGTCCTGATTTGTTTTGTCATCGCTCTTCAACGGGCCTAGACATGTTAAAAAAGTAAACGAATAAAGTAATTAAATAACAAAAAAGCCCTGACTTTCACATCATTTTCAAGAACGTATCCCCGGAATGTCAGGGTCTGACAATACTTCAATTGAAATAATGGTTCAAATGGTAGTGTACAAGGTGGTATTCAGGACTCTTTCTGGTATATCTTAGATAGCACTAAATTTTTGGATTTTTTTTTTAGCGATCGTTAAAATTATTATTTTATTACAATTGAAGGAAAATTGAAGTAACTCTGTGTAGGGAGGGTATTGTGTTTCTAAACTATTGAGTCCACTTAGGTTTGATTGTGTGGATTTCAGATTTTGCTATTTTTCTGAATTGAATATGTTTTTTATTTTCTACAAGAGGAGTTTCAAGGAAGAGCAAGGCAAAATTGAGAGCAGGGTAGTGGAGCAATAATTAAGATACAACAGCAATGGAATGAAGGAACGAGAGAGGGAGAAGAAGAGGGAGGTTGGGAGATACACTAAAACCAGCAAGTTAAGATAATTGGCGTTAGGAAGGGATAATGGAGTAATGAAGATCATGGGTAGGTTGGGAGATGACATGGGGGTCAGTGTCAGTTTTACCTTAAAGCTCTTATGGTAAGAATGAGACAGAACAGCCTTTGTAAGGGAGTTCCAAAGATGGGAGATGAGAGGAATGGAAGATATAAGGTGTGCAGTCAGTCTGGATTGAAAAGTTTAACCAGGAGGTTCCTGAAGAACGTGTGCATTCTGGGTTGCTGGAGAGGGTCTGAGGATGAGAGGGTGAGGGAGCAATGCTTGAGAGTAGATGGTACAAAACTGAGAGACACCAACCTCCCTGTGACGTGAGAGCAACAGACGTTGTGCTTCGGCCTTTATCATGAGAGATTCAATCATGTTGGAAGCTTTAGATTCTCAGAATCATGGAGAGGCAAATATGATGTTGGGGTGATAACCACAGGAGAGAGTAGTACTCGACTGAGCTATTGGCCAAAGGCTTTGTGGACTGTGAAGAAGCTCTAAGTTTCCAAAAAAAGACTTTGGAATTGACGGAGGATACCCAGTTGCGGATGGTTTTGAGCAACTTTGCTATGTGGTTGGCCCAGAGAAGATCATGATTGATGGTGAGCCTAGAAGTTCAAGAGACTGAACCTCTTCCAGTGGATGACCAAGGGAATGGATAGATGGGTTAGTTTGATGATCATTTCTGAGTGACAAGGTGAGACTGTGAAATCTTCCAATTATTAGACCAGCATATATTCAAGTTCACATCAGCAGAGAGTGATGCAGCTGCAATCTGCCCAGCAGTGGGATGAGGTGCCTGTATTCGACACACAAAAGGTGAGTATGCCACTTTTGAGATAATACAATGGACTGCAAAAGTATTCACCCCCTCACCCTCCAAAGTTTTCACATTCTGATGCCCACCTGAGTTTTTTCATGATTTTTTCAAATTAAACTTGATATACAGACTCTTCACAAATTACTCCAAAGTGATAAAAGCAAAAAAATGCAGAAAAATGTGAATAAATTATGATGAACAGAGAAAATCAGATGATTCTCAGTCCCATAAGTATTCAAACCCTTTGCCTAACTGAACCTAAATCACTCAGGAGAAAATTATTTGTTTGAAATGTTACAAAATAAGTGTAATATGTTTTCACCTGAATGTAATCAGGGATTGAACTTAAAAAGTTAAGCTCGCCACTTACTTAAGGAGTTTGAAAATGAATCTCACTAGGTCAACCAACAAGGCAAACATGAAGACCAAGGAGCTTTCCAAAGAAGTCAGACATAAAATGGTGGAGAAGCACCGTTCAAGAGGAGGTTATTAAGAAGATTTCAAAGTCATTCATTATCCCTTTAATTGGAACCATACTCTGTACAGAGAGTGTCGGTGCTGCCGAAGCAGTTTCCTGGGCTTATTGGGCACAATCCTGGACGGTCCGCCACTCCGACGCAGGATACTCGAATGGCTCAATTATCCCAGCAAGCTGGTAACTCAATTTGCTGACCTCGGAAGGATGACAGGCTTTGAGTCAACCCCCTGGTGTATTAATTCAGCGGCCAACGGGGCTTGAACTCAGGACTCTAGGATCCCAAGCACCACACTACGCTAAGCCAACACCAGGCTATTATCCCTTTGAGTATGGTGAAATCCATCATTACAAGTGGAAGACATATTATCCCACCCAAACTCTACCCTGATCAGGTTGCCCATCCAAACTCAGTAACCGAAGCAAGTAGGAAACTGTTTCGGAATGTCGCTATAAATCCAACAATGACTTTGAAAGATCTGCAAGGCTTTATGTCCGAGATGGGGATCAGTGTTCATCAATAAACAATAACCTGTTTCCTTCAAAAGCTGGCCTCTATGGACAGGTGGGCAAGAAAGAAGCCCATTCCTGAAAAAGACACACCGAGAAGCTCGCAGGGAGTGGCGAAAAAGCATCTTAATGATATGGCAGGCATGTGGAGAAACGTTTGTTATCAGACAAGACAAAATTGGAACATTTTGGTCTCAATTCAAAGTGTTATGTCTGGCGCATGCCCTAGCACTGCACATCCCACAGTTAGCACATCCCTACTGTCTGGCATGTCGTTGGGCAGCATCATGTTATTGTGGGCTGCTTTTCATCAGCAGGCAGGAATTGGCAAGCTTGTCTAGGATAGAAGAGACATGGACGTGCAAAGTCCAGGAGAATTCTTTGATGAAAAACCTGGTTGAGTCAGTGATGAATCTGAAACTGGGTAGGATATTCACCATTTCAGCAGGACAATGATCTGAAACGCGTAGCTGAAGCCACACTGGAGTGGATGACGAAGAAGAAAAATAAGTATTCTTGAGTGGCCAGTAAAAGTCCTGAGTTTTTATTTTAAAACGTAAAATGTCGAGGCTCGTGTAAGAGCTAACACACACGAAACGTATAACAAGGGAGCAGAAGACAAGAGGGGTGGGAGAGGGAAGCACAAAACAATGGGAACAGAGACATCAGAGATCTGTGGAAGGAGAGGGATGGGCGGGGAACACGGTAACACTACGGGATTTCAGGTCTTTACACTACAGGGACTTTCAGGAAGGAAAGCAGGGAATTTAAGGAGGTGGGTTTGGGTGGATTAACGGGGGTAGAAAAGATCATGGTTTGGAATGAGGAACATAAGAGATGGTGAACGGCTGTTTTTGAAGACCTGGAGCGAAGAGCAGGATGAAGAGAGTGTGGGAGTTTGTTCCAAAGGTGGGGAAAAAGAGAAATGAAAGAGTGAAGGTGAGCAGTGATTTGTGATTTTGGTAGTTTTACCAGAAGGGGGTTGCGGCGGACCTTGAGCGCCCTGCGGAAATATGGAGGGGGGGGGGGGGTTGGGGACAGATCACAGACAGAGTGGGGGTGGGAGCAAGGCCAGAGAGGAGACAGTAGAAAGATAAAAGACCACCGACCTGCCTGCAGTGAGAGAGTGGAGAGACCCAAAGACTCAGCCTCATCGACGGGAGATACAATGATCTCAAATGTCTTGGTTTCACAGCGTGAAGCCGAGAAAGGTGAGAGGTGGGAGCATCAGCCCGGAGGGGAGAGCAGTACTCCATCAGGCTGCGGATGAAAGCTTTGTATGTGGTCAGGAGCTCAGGTTGTGCCAAGGAAGGACTTTGCATGACGGAGGATTCCCAGTCAGCGACTGGCTTTGGAGGCCAGCTTGGAAATATGGCTTTTTCAGGAAAGATCATGGCAGATAGTGAGGCCCATAAGCTGAATGACAGGACTTCTTTCAAGAGGATTGTTGAGAATGTGGATGGGGAGGGGGGTGGCGGTTCCAGACGGTCCTTTTGGAGAGACATGTGTGAGAGTGTGAGATTTGTGTCAGGGCTGAAAGACATGTTCTACGTGTTGGACCAGTTTGTGATTTTATCCAGATCTGCAGAGAGATTGAAGTGGCTGCTGCTTGCCGATCTGAGGGATGACAGATGGTACGGCAGAGGTAGAGTCATGAGTAAAGAGATAAAGACGATTTTCCAGAGAGTCGGAGAGATCATTGATGAAAACCAGAAAAAGCACCGGGCCCAGAACACTGCCTTGAGGAACTCCAGCCTGGACAGGAAGAAGAGATGAGAGAACTCCATGAAGAGTCACATGTTGACTGTCACAGGAGAGGAAGTCTGCGAGCCATGAGTGGAGATTGATTTGGATACCATAGGAGAGAGTTTGGTGAGCAGGGCAGGGTGTCACACCCGTATCGAAAGCACGCTATATGTTCGGGAGATGGGCTCTGATCTCGTGTCTGGCATTTAGAACATGCATCTATTGTTGGAAGCAGAATCAGCATATCCAGGGTAGAGTGAACCTGGTCTGAATCCAAATGAATGATCGGAAATCAAGCCATTGGAGAAGAGGAGGATTTGATGTTAGAAGCGATGATAGTTTCCATGACCTTGCTGATGACTGGGAAAGGCTGATTGGTCTGTTGTTGCAGGGATCTGTTTTTGAACCATTTTTATGCAAAGCGGTAATGTTTGCTGATTTTCAAGCAGATGGCAGAAGACCTTAAAGCAAATGAGAGGGTGAATAGAACAGAGAGAGGGTGAGCAAGAGTAGCAGAGCAGGATTTATGACATGGGGGCTGATGCCACCTGGACCAGTTACAGAATCAGAATTCGAGGTTTGACAGCAAGCTATCCACCTTGATCGCGGGGAGAAAATTCGAACAAGAGAGTCGCAGGGACAGTAGGGTACGACTGGTAAGGGGGGTACAGAAAGCGATGGGTTTCGGACAAAGATGGGAAGCAAGCACGGAGTCTAGGCAATCGGCCTTTTTGCCGTGCCAATGTCAAGCTGTTGCGGTCATTTGATTGCAAGGGAGGGGACGTATGGGGAAATGTTACAACACAGAAACCAGACTTAAACTAGAACGCCACCAGATTTTGGAGGCAGGGACAGGTTGAGAGTTCAGAACTGAGATGAGAAAGATTATGTTTTTCTGGTCTCTCTTGAGGGTAGACACACTTGTTCCGAACTTTTGTGGACGCACCTGATGATTGCCTTCAGTTTGGATTTAGCCTTCCATGAAGCAAAGCAAGTTGGTTCAGGAACAACTGCTCACCACAAGCTTCAGCTGTACCATGGGTGGGGTGGAAGGTAGGACAAACTGAAGACGAGATGGGATAAATCTGTGTGCATTGAGAGAGAGAGAGAGAGAGAGAGAGAGCAAGTTTTCTTTGAAAGACAATCCAGGGTCGAGTTGATGTCAGAGAAAGTCGTGATGGGAGACCAAGTCCGAAGTTTGATGGCTGCTTTGAAGCCCTGCAAGGTCGCCTGAGCTGAAATTGCCAGACTCGACGGCGCTGAGGTGGTTCTCTAATATAGCCAGAGAGATGTCCACTTTGACAAGTATGTGGTCAGATGAATCAATTGGAGCGGACGGAGAACAAACAGATATTTTCAGGGAAATTTGTCAAAATCAGATCTAGAAGAGACGGAGTACCGTTGGTTGAAATCAGGGTCGGGAAGTTGACCGTATGAGTCAGTCCCAATGAGTCAGGAAGTCTTTTGCTGAAGTGCCATGGCAGGTGAGGGAGGTATCCCACATCCAGCAAACTGGCATGATGACAGTTGAAGTACCACATATGAGGAAGAGAGAGTTGGGATGATGATGACAGAAGGTGGTCCATGTTTTCAGTGAGCAAAGTGTAAATGGAGCCATCACTGTTTGTGGATGGTGCAACACATATAACATGAGGTGGGAGTGGAGGGGAAGCCATAGCCAGAGGTATTCCTGGGGGTTGGAGGAGTGAGGGCAGTGCATGGAGGGAGGAATAGAGTTTTTGATGAGAAGAGAGCAACTCTGCCACCAGGATAGGGCTCAGGTCTATCATACCGAGAGGGAGTAACAGGGAGAGAAACAAAGGAGTCAGAGATGTCTTGAAGGAGGAAAGTTTCTGTTTAAGCAGATTATGTCTTGTTTGTCAGTGGCAACCTGTGTGGAAAGATCACTCTCGTTTGACCAAAGGCCCGTATGTTTGAGGTCCACACTGTTAAGGAAGAGGGAGCGGAGAAGGTTTGGTGCAGGGGAGGGGAGGGGAGGGTGAGTGTATGATGAGAGTGGAGGGGTGTCGGAGGTAGGGAGAGTTGTTGACAGTGTGTGTGGGATTGCAGAAGAGCTAGGGGAGAGGGCCGGATGAGGAGAAGAAAAGGCTTGGTGGTGATGGAATGAGGCACAGTGGGGAGTAATAAGAGAGGGGACAGAGGGCAGTTGAAGATTGGAGGAGGTGGAGGGATATAGATGGAATAGAGAGGGTGGGGGGAAGGAGGCAGCATTGTGGATGTGAAGGGGGGGGAACTTTGACAAGGGGAGTGAGGGAGGAGATTGGAGGGAGAAGGTGAGAGGGAGAGTTGAGGGAGAAGGGTGAGGGGTGAGTTTTTGAGAAAGGTGAGAGGGAAGTTTGGAGGGGGAAGGAGTGTGAAGGTTGCTTTGAGAGGGAGGGGAGACGATGAGAGCAGCATGGCCAGATGCAGAGGGAATGGGAGATGTGGGAAAAAATAATTATATTCATGTATTCTCAAATTTTAATTGTTGCCTGTAGTTTATAAATTTAATTTTTGTACTACAGTCGTAAAATCTGCTTAACAGAAACTTTCCTCCTTCAAGACATCTCTGACTCCTTTGTTTCTCTCCCTGGTTACTCCCTCCTCGGTATGATAGACCTGAGCCTCATCCTGGTGGCAGAGTTGCTCTCTTCATCAAAAACTCTATTCCTCTCCCTCCAGATGGATGGTGCAACAACATATAAACATGAGGTGGGAGTTGGAGGGGAAGCATAGCCAGAGGTATTCCTGGGGGTGTGGAGAGGTAGTAGGGCAGTGCATGGAGGGAGGAATAGGAGTTTTTGAATGAGAGTAGAGCAACTCTGCACCAAGGATGAGGCTCAGGTCTATCATACGAGGAGGGAGTAACAGGAGAGAAACAAAAGGAGGTCAGAGATGTCTTGAAGGAGGGAAAGTTTCTGTTTAAGCAGATTATGTCTTGTTTGTCAGTGGCAAACCTGTGTGGAAAGATCACTCTTCGTTTGACCAAGGCCCTGTATGTTTTGAGGTCCACACTGTTAAGGAAGAGGGGAGCGGAGAAGGGTTTGGGTGCAGGGGAGGGGAGGGGAGGGTGAGTGTAGATGAGAAGTGGAGGGGTGTCGGAGGTTAAGGGAGAGTGTGTTGACACGTGTGTGTGGATTGCCAGAAGAGCTAGGGGAGAGGGCCGGATGAGGAGAAGAAAAGGCTTGGTGGATGGAATGAGGCACAGTGGGGAGTAATAAGAGAGGGGACAGAGGGCAGTTGAAGATTGGAGGAGAGTGGAGGGGAATAGATGGGATATTTAGAGAGGGTTGGCGGGGAAGGAGGCAGCATGTGGATGTGAAGGGGGGGATCTTTTGAACAAGGCGGAGTGCAAGGGAGGAGATTGGAGGGAGAAGGTGAGAGGAGAGTTGAGGGAGAAGGGTGAGGCGTGAGTTTTTGGAAAAGGTGAGAGGGACAAGTTTGGAGGGGGAAGGAGTGTGAAGGTTGCTTTGAGAGGAGGGGAGACGAAATGAGAGCAGAGCATGGCCAAAGATGCAGAAGGGAGAATGGGGGAGATGTGGGAAAAAATAAATTTATATTTCATGTATTCTCAATTTTAATTTTGCCTGTACTTTATAAATTTAATTTTTGTACTACAGTCGAATGGCTGTCAGTAATGTTTTCCTTTTTCCCCAAGAGTCTTTTGACCTACATATTTGATAAAAGGAATATCTTACAATGAAAAATGTCTTGCTCGCTGCATAGAAACAGGGCGACCTGGTTGTTTAAACGCTGTAAACTTTGCCATGAGTGTGTCGTTCTCTCACGTCCCACACCCAAAGTGGACAACGTAATTGTCAGTTCTGAGTTCCTTTGCCCAGTTGCTTATCATGCTCATCCCGTAGTTGAATTGGCCGCAATGTCTGCGCCTCCCATTCTTTGGAAATGTCAAATTGTGTTAAGAGAATTGCTTCGGGCTTCTGTTTCCACTGAATCATTGAATGTCTTCCCTCCGTAATACGAAATTAAAAGATTCTTAGGTTGTATGCTGAGTCCCAATGTGGAAATTGAGTTCTTTTCCACCATAGAGAGGTGGGAAGAGGGGAAGGAAGAGACCTTTTGCAGTGTATGGTGAAGAGGGAGCGGGCAGGGGAGCGTACAAGATTTGAGCAGCTGTGAAGGGGGGGGGGGGGTGTGATGAGAGGAAAGAAGGAGCAATGTTTGAGATGCTGAGTGGACTGATTGAACGAGAGTGAAGATATCTGTTTGGTTAGGAAGCGAGAGCCGTACAGATGTTAGAACTACCACACACTTTGGCGAACAACAGAGGAACTGATACTTGGAAGTAGAAGACAGTGAAGAGGTACTCCAAGAGCGGAGGTAGGATGGAGACTGGCTGAAGATACCGAAACACTCACTTTAGCGGTCCATTCTTGGCTACTCGTGGGCTGAAAAGGTGCCTTGCCGGACCAGCGAGGTAAGATGAGACTGCCTAGCGAAAGGGCTGAACTACTTTCAAGCACCAGTGAATTTTGATTTGTACATGTTTTTTTTTTTTAACAAGGTATTGTCCTGAGGCTTTATACACTGTCTTTTTCCGTGTTAAATCCTTGATGGCTTGGAGACAGTGTTGAGTTTGCATCTCCTCGATTTAGTGAATTAAAATAAGTGAATTTGAAATTGTTTCCTCCCATAATTAATATTCATCGAATGTGCATTATTGGTAGCGGGTGAATACTTTTGCAGGCCACGTACATGTAACACTTTTATAAATGGTATTCACAAGTCCAGTTATCACAAAATTTTCGCTGCCAGTTTCGCAGCAGCGCGAAGGCCTACATAAAATTGCGGGCCGCCACTTTGGTATTTCTTTCTCTGGTGCAAACAGCTTGGGTCAATCAAGTGAAGTTGTTGTATACAGTTTGCCAATTATAGATTGAGTGATGTCATTTTTGCGGTCTCAGTTATGTTTGCGTGAAAAGAGGGATGGAAGGGGGGGGGAGGAGCAGCGGAAAAACATGCGGTCACGTGACTAGCGAGACCTGCATTATAGAGCTGATGACAAACTCCAGTAAGACTTGCTGTGTGGGCATGCTGCGAGCTGTGAAAATTATAGCTTATGAAACCCCGGGAAGTTATTGATGCATTTTGCAGGTTTTCCACTTAGTCTTCATTAAGGAATTGCTAGGGAAAGGATAATTAATTTAACAATGCGTGGATTTATTGAACAAGACGAGCCGAGCTTTATCTAAGTTGAAAAAAAAACATAATAATCTTCTTTCACCCTTGGGGAATTTTCACTCACCAAGTGACTTCATGCGTTGATGGTGTTTGGGCTGCAAATCCACATTTAATTAATTATTGGACAGACCTTTTTAAACATGTAGGTGTAGGCTTCATGGAAGAGCAAGATGACAGAGACCCGAGAAGCAATGACCCAACGGATGTAGAGAGAAACCAAGTCGAACAAGCTGAGAACAGGGACAAGCGCGACAAAGCGCAGGACAACAATACGGGGACAAAGGCGGACCACCACAGCACAATAAGGCAGTTGAAAATTGCTGCGTTGAGGGGCAAGCAAAACAGAGAAGTGCCAAACAATAAGGTAAATGTAAGGCCCATAAGATGGTTTGCGTAAAGTGGAGAATCTAAATGATCACGAGCTAAGCTTTGGAGATTAAAAATCAATAAAAGAAGGGGGAGAGCGGTGCATTGCTTACATTAAGCGAGGTCGATGGATTCAGAAAGGCAATTCCACCGATGAAATAATAAGGGCGTTTCAAAAGGAGTGAAGATGAGTAGCAGACTCGATTTGTAAGGATAATCAATAAATGCGTTGCGTGGGATAGCTGATTCGTATCTGGATGAAACTGGCCAGGGATGAAGAGGTTGGGGACGTGATGAAGGACTAAAATGGCAGATGGTGCCCAAGAAGCCTATTTGAGGAGGAAAACAGGACACAACAAGGCCCCAAACGTGTCTGCTGCTGGCCAGAGAGGGTCTCCGCAGGACATTTATCATGGACACACCACCCAAAGAGCAAGCGGCTTGTTGCTTCAGCATCCTGCCTAATATGCAATTTACCCTTCAAGGCTCGAGAGGGTTGCCATTGCCTCCAGGGGTTGGCAAGATGAGATGCAGCAACCACGAGCACCACAGAGGGGCAGCCATATTCCACGTCACTGTGAAAACATATTGCAAGCGATGAGCCCCGGCCAGACTTGAGGACAAAAAGGTCATTATTTTTATGGTTTCTTTTGAATGCAAATATGGCAACTTACATATCTGTATTGCTTCGAAGGGCACTCCTTAATAATCATGTTATATGTGAATAACATCACTGGTTACTGTATAATATATTTGTTTTGATCGGAACTCCTCCTCAGGAATTCAACTGTATCCTAACAGCACAGAAATTGACTGGCAATAAACTTTCTGATGCATTAACCTCCAAACAGTCAAGTCCACAAGAGCTGATGACTGCATGACGTCACATTAACAGTTAAATCGTGCTGGCAATGATGGAGAAAAAAAACACACCGACGGTTGTAAACGTTTAAATATTGTCGGTTTTAGCAGTCAACGGGCAGTGTGGAGTTAAATCATTCCCTCGGGCGGGACCAGCTCGTCCACTTGTAGTTGTAACGAGCAGGGCATTCCCCACGTTAGGCTGTTCCTTGGCATCCAGATGGGTATCTCATCAGGCTGCGTATAAGCCTTGCAGGACGCGCACAGCAGCGGTGAAGGCAGACATTGATTCAAAGCACAGGCGGTGCGACTAGTAGTCGACGCAATTGAGCTTCCTATTGGCTACATGCCACCCGCAGCGAGGCTGAAAAATGCCAGCAAAGCCAATGACAGGCGTCAGCACACACTGGCATCCGACAAGTTGATATGCAAGGGCTGCCTTGTGTTAGCATGCAGCGGATAATGAATTGCGAGTTTCAGGATTTGGTTGCGTGTAGGAGGGGACTAGTGAAGGGTGGCTTTGAGATGGTGGCGAGTAGGGTGTAAATTAAAAGTATCCGTGGAAAAGCGGTTAAGTGTGATAAAATGACGCAGTTGTGTAACATTCATTTGAATTTCATCCCTTGTAAATCAGGAGGGCATAATGTGTTCGGTGTGAAACCCCTCTATACTGTGTTCACGTATCTCTCTCTTT
>CM068960.1:11009289-11030513 GCA_035128595.1 Eptatretus atami
TGTACATCCCCTCCCTAAAAGGGTTCAGTGCAGTAGTATAACTGGGAGCTCCCTTTGGGCGGTGTGTTCTGAGTTCGTCATGAGGAGAAGTGCTCAAGTTTCTCCCGGGACACCCCGCTGTGGTGGGGCGGGTGGAAGCTGCAGCCACCTATGGCACACGCGACGGGGAGTTTAAGCGAGCCATTGTATCTGGGCCGATTGGACTCAGTCCTTATGGTTACGGTGTTCATTACTCACGTGGTACTTGATTGACCCGCTGCGACAGGTCTTACGCACCATAGGTTTAAGAAGGGATAGTGGTGCGGGTGCCCTTCGTATTTGCATAACTTCTAAATAAGCTCTAACCAGAATAAACAGTGTGGGAGTGGAGCTTGCAAGTACGCTATGCGGACCAGATACAGCAGCGCAATATCTGCTATGTGCGGGCTCAGAACTTCCCCCTGACTGAAAAGCCTGCTATTGCCGCAACCCAAGCCCCCCTGGACCAAATCCACGGAAAAGGGGGTACACATAGCGAGTGGGTACCATTTATAGATCGAGAAACATAGAGACAATCGGAAGCTTGCAGGACCCTACGCCAGGATTGTAGAGTCTGTGTGTCGGTGGGTTTGTGTGTTTTGTGTGTTCGCCCCCGGGGGGTTTTTAAAGTCGTTGTTGTTGGTGGAGAAACGTTATAGCGTGGCTCGTAGACGAACCCCCTGCCTCCCAACGGATTACGTTTATATTAATTTGTATGTACATTAACTTAGACGAGGGAGTTGCTCTCTACTAATTATTTACTGAATGGCTCTTAGTTGTTAATAGTAAAACCAAGTACATAGTAGATAAAATGACATTCCCAGCGCGGTTCTGAGATAATGAGACAAAAACGCCCGCGGTATCGAATAATAAAAAAAAGATTTTTTTACTATTCTTTAATACACACAAATGGACGGTCTATTATGTATTTTACATATTAAACCTCCTACTCGTCAGTTGGGATATGGTATGATATGTCCTATAGAGAGGTCAAAATAAGATTTGCTGTAAAGTTGCAAAGTGTGTTTCCAAGACCACATCAGGTACAGTACGCTTGTCATGTGAGTCCACCATAACGTAGCTGAGTGATACCAGCCGACCTTCGAACTGGCTGAGAGAATATCCGGAAAGCGACGGCACCTAAATGTATTCAGCGGGAAGAGTCATTTGTCTGGGAGACGGAAATGGAGGACCGTGTGATAGGAATTTAGAACATTCTCGCCCTGTGCCGCCACCTCCTCAATTCCTACGTAAACACAGAGGTGAGTTGCGGGAGCCGCACATCTGAGTCCATGAGTCCAAAGTTATCTTTTTTCTTGTTTAATTGGGTTTTGTGCGGGGAGGGTGACCCTCCGCGTACACACCCGGTGAGCGAAGGGTGTTGGGGGCGTGCTCTCACCGCTCAGTTTAATTCCAGAACTAGCTACATGTCTCTAGTGATTATTAATATGTTTATTAAAGATTTATGTATAGCCCTTGTTTACACACTGCGTTATAAGCTTTATTATTGCGTTCGTTTATCACATTCATTAGAATTAGACCCACTCATAAAACACATAAACGAAAAATATTCACTGAATAATTTAAAATGAATACTAATATTATTGGGTATTCACGAGCATATCGCCAACATACCATCGTCTACTCACAATGAAGTATATTAGAATAATAATGTCTTAGGCAATTATGGAAGTAATCGCTATAGTCTGGTACGAAATCTAAACTACAACTATCACAAGTGTCATCCCGAACTCATGACTTGTAGCATATGTAAAACATAAACTAATAATTAAATGGCTCCATTTAATTTTTCTTTACATAACACATACCTAACAATATCATCTTACTGTGGTATCATATTGTTTATTACTGTGAATCATCAGTACTGTATGTGCTACCAGCTTCTTCTTCGATCACGCTTCTCTGAGTTCTGGCGTTATATGTCTGTAAGTCCCTTGCCACATGTCCGTACACTTCCCACGATGTTCTTTTCATGGTGTGAGTCATCACGTGTCACTTTATCTCGCAACCGGGGGAAAAAAGGGGAACAGCGCTGCTTCTTCAACATCTCTTGCACGAGGACACTACGTTCTTCTAAGGGGGTTCGCAGAGTCCGCACACGGACATATGTCTTAGCCGACTTAGTCGAAACGGTCGAGTTCGTAAACGGAGTACTATCTCGTTGACAAGTAAGCTGGCTGAGCCATTAACGTAACATGCTCAGGGCGTATGACAGATGCAAGATTTTCTGGGTTTGCCATGAACGTCATACGTCATCCTGCTCAGTGGATTCGCACAGTCTTCGCCCACACAGTTTCTGAGCTTGCATTCTGCAAGATAACACGCAACTCATTAAAAAATAGGACAATGGCTCTTGCAGACTTCAATCCATCCAATACGACCTCAGACCAGAAAATCCTCGCGCTAAGATATATGCACCGCACTGTTGCTTGCTACTGGATTTTATGTGTAGGTGTTCTTGTTCTCTTCTTTACAAGTTTTGTTATGTTGTTATTTGTTTATAGTTACTTTGACTCTCTCTACTCTGCGGGTGCGGGGCGCCAGGCGTCTCACGCATCATTCAACATGAACAGGCGAGTCGCTTCTACGTTATCCGGAGCCAACAGACTTGATGGCACTCAGCATTGTGTGCCGGAGATAGATGGTCTTGCGCTGGAACACATCCTTCGGCGACGCCAGGTGTATTTCGCTAGTAGGTTGCTCAAAAATTAATCTCAGTGATGACACCCCTCTCCCCCCCATCAGAGACGCCCGGACACCAAAGTTAGTGGAAAAGCATTCCTGAGTTGATACTGGTCAAAATTTAATGGGGGGCTTTTTAAAGGGGGCAAAATTTTTAAAATTAATAAAAATATATTTTAAAATAAAATTAAATATAACAGGTTTTATTTACTTTACTGTACATAACAAAAAATTTAAAAAAAAAAAAAAAACCCATATTATTAAAAATTATAAAAAACAATTTAATTATAAAAAACATTACAACCATCCACCAAAACACGATCTGCAAAAGTAAAAAAGTAAAATAAAGCCCAAATAAAAAAATCTTACAAACCGTTGTAAAATGAATAAAAACAGATCGATTTTCGTTTTCTATTTCTCTCTCTTCTTTCTTCTATGTTTTCGAATATGTGTTCTTTGGTTTGAGGCATGACGAAGATATCACAAGCCTTAAAAGGCTAAGCATAACAGCAATTCAAGGTTGATAGAAATTGGGTCTACTTAATCTCGCTGATTCTTCTCGCTGCCTCACGGGCAGTTTTATCGGTGTCTTCAGTGTTTCTGGTTGTATTTTCTCATACAACAAAAGCGTCGAGGGCTAATAATAGGACACTGACTTTAGATTTGCAGCATTGCAAGTAGAATACGAAAGAGTAGAAAATAGTACAAATATCTTTTTTTCTTTTGTGATTCTTTTTGGTTTTTTTTTCCCTAATTGGTTCTTCTTTGAGTACCTGCAAACTTAAGAGGACACAACTTACCTCTCGCGCCAAACAAGAAACCTGCACCACCCACAGCTGGGTAACTAAGAACGCAACAAGACTCTCACGAAATGCGCAAAGGTTAAACTCCTCGAATTAGAGAAGGGAGTGAGGGCGTCTTGTGTTTTCTCTCATTCTAATAAGATGTCTCTTCAAGTCGGTCGAGAATTCCAAGGCAGAGGTTGTGATACCACCACACAGAATTAGGAGTATATGTATGTCTCGATTTCGTCTTTTAGTGCTTACGGCTTGGCAAAAACTAGGCAATAGTTTTCGATCAACTTGGTGGCTCGGGACTTGAAACATCTATTTCCTCCCATTATAAATAAGCGGGGGTAGGGGGGGGGGGATAAACAAATTCTGTTAATTGGTTGATGCTCTAGCGGGGCAGGAAAAAGAAAATTTCGCTTTTACTCTCGCGGGAAAGACACTTGTTTGAAAAAATGGAATTTATTTTTGTTTCCCTTCTTCTTTCTTTCTAAACAAAAATTTATTTTATTTTTTTTTTCCCCCCAAAAATTATAGAAAAACGCCAAACCCCTCCAGGAAGGCCACACACTCAGATTAAGCAATGGTCTTTTGCTGGCTCTTTAAAAGTTACATTCCCAGAGGGCTTGGAGACACTAATAGACACTCTCTTTCGATGGCGAGCAACGTCCTTTGTGTCGGATGAAGATCAGTTATAACTCGTGGCTTGATATACCTCGTTTGTTCAAAACAGACTCGAGTATCGAGACTTCGAAAGACAACACAGGGCTTTTTTGTTATCTTATCGTTTCAAAAAAGCAAAGGGCTCTTTCCAAAAGGGTGGAGACTGGTAGTTGGCACAAATACTCTGAACGGTGAAAAGTGGCCTGCTAGGTTTATTTCCAAGGGAAATCTATGCAAGGGAACACAAGGCAATAATCTTAGTTCAACAAAGAACAAAACCAAAAAACACAAGCTACACAACATGACACGAAAACAAGTATGATGGTAAGAGGGCAGAGAGCGGGTGGTGGGAGGCGGAAATTCTCTTTTTTCCGAGAAAAGTTGTTGGGGTTATGGAGGGCAGGGGCTTTCACCACATCTCACAATAATTCAATGGAACAGATTTTCGTGCAGGAATTTAGTGTGAACCTGGGGCATGGCAAAAGGCAGTAGTTGACGTAATTTCTTTTTGCATCCTGTATTATTCGGTGACGCCATATGTTGGCTGAACAATTACATCTTTGCCCTCCTATCCTGATACATCAAAAATATCCTACAAAAGCTTAAGACAAAATAATACACTGAACTAATTTGAGAAAAAATAATAACCCCAAAATTTAGGAATTCTGGGGTTAGCAGGCCGCATTTTAGTTTAATTATTTTATTGGGTCTTTTTTGTCTTGAGTTGGCCAATTAGCATACTATAGGGCAGGATCTTTTAATATTTCAATATTCATAGGTGTGTCGGGGGCAAGGGCTCAAGTTTCCTATTTTTGCAGGTGTAGGTCTGTTGCAACTTCGGTTGTCTGCAATCCAAGGACTGGTCTCTCAGAAGTAATAGAATCAAATTCCCAACTTTTTGGTGGAAACGAATAAAAAAAACAAAATTATTAAACTGTCTCTTGGTACAATGCTATATCTGTCGTAGTATATTATTTGTGTCCGAGCTCTCTTTGATGAGAGTGGGTGTGCGTGTTCGCGCTCTTCTATGTGATCTCTCTTTCCTCGTATCAATTGCCGCTCGCGGAAAGTAATATCAATTCGATATTTCCGGGCGAAGCATGTTAAACTACTTTGTCTGCCTCGTGCTAATTCAGTATGAGAAATAAAGGAGGAGTAGCGCAGCGGACGATGGGGGCTGGATGGTCGATCATACAAACCCATATGAGGAGGTGTTGGCATTGGTACAGAAAAAAGAGGTAAATTAAATAATGGTCATAGCTGTGCTCGAGGGATAACCAAAAAATAAACGCCCGCGTCAAAATAAGTTGTGAAGGGATAATTCGTAGTCTCCACCTTTTACTGATCTATAAGTTTAATATATATTCAAGTAACTGGAGAATTCCTCTGCAGATTTTTTTTTGTCAGGTTTCCCTATTCCTTCTACCATCATATCGTAGACGATAGCTCCCCGCTATATACTTACCTCGCACTTAATACAAAAATACAACAACAACACCCACAAATAGAAAAAAAAGACGCCCCCCCCGAGACTAGAGAGGGAATCAATCTCCCTTATTGAAAACGATTGTCTTCTGTAGACGGCGGCGCGACTTGGCTAGTATGTTACACCTCAAAGCAAAATGTCAAATACTCTATATGGTTACTATCTAGAAACATATATATATTTAGATATAAACTCAATAAGAAAAATTTTCTTTCTGAATAACCCCGCAGAGAAAATGATTTCCTTTTCTCATGTGTCTCTTTGCTCTTGTGTGAGGTGGTGTGGCTCTGAAGTGTTTTCCCGCCCCCCCTACGCCCATACAAAATGGAGCCATATCTTTGAAAAAGTGTATGTACATGCGCGCGTTCGTTGTGCCCCCTGTTAGACGGCAGCTCTTTTTCATTTTCACACAGTGTTATATCTGCTTGGTACGCTATCTGCTCGAGATAAGAGATACTAACTTTGGCAATATACACCTCCTCGCTCTCCTACTAGGGTCGATACAACATGGATGTTTGAGCGTAATGTTCAAATAAGAAACAAACAGTACAGAAGAAGGAACACTTGTTATCGCTCAATCAAACAAACATTAAACGAATTGCTGTGGGGCTACTCAGACCCATGTGGGCGCTTGTGTTTACTGAGTTGAGGGAAATAAATTATAAAAGGATATTCTTTTTTTTTTTTCTCACAATCAAATATAATAGAAGGGATCATAAAAATCTTCATGAGAGTTATCAAATATAGATACAATATAGAATATAAGCAGAATTCCAAGAGAAAAAACATAATATTTAATATATTTCTTCAATCCAATAGGCCGGCCAAACCATGTGATCCTCAATTATTTCCGGACAGAACAAACTAAAGTAGTTTCACACCGAGTGTAGCCTCATGCAGAGACAGAAAACACAGGCAAACAATTTATGTGACTATATGGAAGAGCAAGTATTTTCCTTCATTATATATAATCGTCTATAATCCTCGTTTCTCAGGCCCAAGAGAGAGCGATTTTTATATTTTTGTGTTTTTGTGTTAAATTCTTTAATTCAATAGAGCCTAAGCGAACCAAGATAGATACTCTAAAAATTATCGCTTGTAAACCAATAATTTCTGTTCTCTGTCGAATGTTTTTGTTACTACCGCCCGAGTCAAAACCATTAGATAAAAAGGGCAGATTTTAAAAAATAAAAACAATACAAATCGATAACTTTCCTCTCCCAAAAAGGCCGCAGCCATTAAAACAAAGAGAAAAAATATTAAATAAATCCCCGGAATTATAAAATTATATCCTCTGATTTATGATTGCTTTTTATTCCACTTGTATATTGAAATCGGAATTCCTTTAAGGTGGGTGATAATGAAAAAGAAAAAAACTTAAATAACCCCCCACCCAAACATGTTATTTTTTCTATATTGTGGAGGCCTGAGAGATCATAGAAAATGGGACACTCAAATATGCTAGCAAACAAAACAAAGAGGGATTTTTACTCGTGGGTCAAGAGGAACACATCGGTATGGTTTGTTATTGATTTCCACACCAAAACTGGATGAACCACGACAAAACGAGGCGGTGGTGGGCTTTTTTATAGCTGATCTATTGAGGGGGGTGTGTGGTCGTGGGGAGGGCAGCCCCGTGGCGAGCCGGGAGGGGACGGAATATATCCCCACACTTCCCACCCTTCCCTTTTCTGGAGAGCGAGTCGACATTATGTTCTGCCCTAAATGTGGAGTAAAAAAAACATTTCACGTGCCTCGCGCAAGGTAATGGGCACTGATAGTTTGAATTCCATATATGAGATAAAAGAACGGATTATTAAAGGGGAACAGAGAGGGTTGTGATTTATGATGGTTCTCATAATTTTTTCCCCTTTTTTATTCTGTTTTTTCTTTTCTCTCTTCGAATTCAAAAAACGATAACGTGTTAACCTGGAAGAAAGGTTGGGCGAAAATGACACCATAATTCTTACTCTTTATGACGTAGAAGAATAGAACATCCTTTTATGGGAGGCTTTTTCATTAGCCATTTCATCCCCCCCACACCCCCCTACTGCCGCCCTAACCACCACCCAAATAAAAGATTTTTTACTTTTAGTGATCGTTTACCCAGCCATGCTGCCCAGCCAGCCAATTGTTGGAGATCAATAAATTATTGAATGTGTGCAAGTCCTTTACGCTAGCAGAGAACGAATATAGTGGATAAGCATAAGATACAGGTAGAAAGCTACGAAAGTTCATCTGTTTGCGGAAGTCTCTATACATCAGACCTCAGAGAGGTAAGCCAAGTTGTTAGAAGTTTCTACTTCTCTTTCTGCAACTTCCAGGCTCGATCCTTGTACCCTGTTTAGGGGTAAAGGCGGTAGTTACCTACAAAAAAAGTGCGTAAGGGTTGTGTGTGTTATTTTTATTGTGGCTTCCACCCGATTTGTTAAACAAAAAAAGGGAGGAGGGGAGGGTGGGGGAACAAAAATACTCTTAGTGAGACCACAGCAATTCTAATTTGGTAAAACACTTGGTTTATTTTGTGAAAAAAAAAAGACAAGAAACTAAAAATATTGGTTTTAAAACAAGTCTCTCCCCTCCCAATGGTCAGTTGAAAAAGGTCCTCATTGAGAATTTTAGATTTGGTAACTTTCACATTTTCAAGTCTCTTAGCCAAACAAAATATTATACTAGGTTCCATAACGAGGCTGAAAGGGAAAGGCGGATTGGGGGCAGCTGGGGCGAGGGGGTGCCCCCCAAAAAGGAGGTCTTATCAAACCACTTTTATTTATTCACGCGCAGGAAGAGTTGTATTTTGGAAAGAAATAAAAAAGACAAAAAAGAACCTCGCGACCCCCATTATATAATGATTATCTCTCGAGTGGTTTTTTCCCCTTTTCTTTTAAGTGTTGTTATGTCCGTACTCTCTTTCTTTTTTTGCCTCTTATCGTGCCTGGCGGGGGCCTGTGGCTTGCTGGTCTCTGGCATCCAAAGGGTTCTCTGTTGAGCCGGAAAGAGAGAAATAAGCGGCCGTTCTTTTTATGTTTGTTTGTATGTTGGGGGGCCGTGATTGCAGAGTTGCACCCTGATTAACCCAGATGGAGCAAGGTGTTGATAAGGAAACTTCAACACAGATATATTTTTTTTGTGTTTTGTCTTTGGGGCTGGGAACCACTTCCTGTGTGCTTTGTTTTTTTCAGGGAAAAAAATGTTAGGGGGAGGATTAAACAGGGTGGCCGAGCAACCACCTGCCCATGTGCCTGCTTTTGAAATTGAAATGTCCAGCAAGGAGTTGGGCTCAACCTCAGGGAAACCAAAGATTTCCCAAGTCAAGGCACCCTAACCCGCTTTAAATGCAAAAAACCCCCCACCCCCCATGCTTATGGTTGGTGTTAAAATAAAACCCACATAGTCTGGAAAAAGCGGGGGAGAAGAGAAAAAAAAAGAACAGTCGTCAACCATTTTTCTATAGAAATGTGTGTATGGCTCAGTTGGTCTTTTTTTTTTTTTTTGGGGGGGTTTTATTTGAATCTAAAAATAGAATAAAATTTTTTTTAAAAACCCCCCTGCCCCCCAAGACACACACCCACCACCATATATTCCTCATAAGGCATGACTACTGGACCTCCCTACCACATGGCATACCCCACCCCGGATAAAGCGACCCATGGGCACATCCTACAGACCAGCATCCTAGCCCGACACACATCCCACTGAGACTCAGCAGTTATCTCGCATTTTCACTGGTGCAATTTATTGGATATATAGCACTAGGTAAAGGAGCAGCGGTGAACTCTAAGACCATGAATGGGGCCATCCCTGTCTCCGAGCCTTCGTGATGTCGGTACATCAATAGGATAGGCATGCAGTTGTGGCCAGCAATGAACAGATTAGCTTTGTTCCCATTTTGCCCCCCCCAAATTTTTCTTTTTTTTTTAATAGCTGAGTGCGGTTCGGAGGTTGTCATAAAGCCCCTTGGTCAAACAAAAGTGTATTTTGGGATAAAAGACGCCGCAAACCTCCATATTGCCCAGAGAGAAGTCTGCAACTTTGAATTCTCCAAGCGGATATTTCTTCAACCTCGCAGTCTGGTCCTTACTCTTTGCCGCAGACTGGTTGGTCCCTAGAGTATTGGTTTTCCCGGAGGATTTGTAGTCGACATGTGTGAATTTTGTGCGGAAATACAGTCTACGCAGAAATGTCTCATCTATTGACTCCTCTCCCGTAAGGTTGTGTTTACGCCAGAAAACATGAATTTTTCCTGAGAGGGGACTCCTTAAGTTACAAATGCAGTGGTGAAATTGAGGTGATAAGGAATAAGGGCGCTTCTGTTATAATTCGGTTGTGCGTGGTTGACTATTTGTGCTCGAAAGTCGAGGATAAACTCAGCCTCTGCCAGTGGTGGCAAATCTGTAGGGTGCTAGCAGAGTCGTCTGTATTAATTGAGCGCTCGTCCAGCATTCCCGCTGCCGGCCTCCTCCGGAAGGGAACTTTCTCATCATAGTATTTCATCTCTAAGTTAAGATTCCGCGATGGTCCTCAGTCAGGAGATAGGGGCCATATTTCCAAGCTCTTTATGTTTCAGTGATTTTGATGGGGACAAATGTTGTGAGGGGGCTTTTGTAGGACAAGGGTGGCCTTATTCTTCTCTAAGTATACCATATATTTAGATACACAGTGAGCGCTTCCGGCTTCAATGCCAACGAATTACATAGCTGCATGAAGACGAAAATTAGAGGCGCAAAGTAGGAGGGCTTTGGTTCATGTATCACGAATATGGCCTCTCATACTTTATCCATGCAATATTTTCAGGATAGGTCTTATCATTTTGGCCCATGTTGATGACACTTGGCACATAATCAGGGCCGGCAGCGCCTGGAAGTGCTCCTTTCGCCCCTTCCAGCTCCGACGCCGAACCCCCATGACCAAGTCATTTCTTTTGTTCATTATATAGGACCACACATATATTTCAAACACAACACACGTTTTGCCTATATTCTCAATATTGTTCTTGCCTACATATCACTCGCAGACCACATAAGAATCATTAGAAGCTATTCCCAAGCTCAGCGATGCACCTATCCTGATTATGCATAGTCCAACGCGCCAAAGTCCTTATAAGTGCCCACTCATAGCCGGCAATCACCATGTCACAGAAACCTTTTGCCCCAGCACAACCAAATATTACACTTCTTACAAATCTTTAAAGACACCTCGAACTCCTAGCGCCTAACGACCTCTCATTGTCATCCTGGACGTGATACCGGATGGACGCTACCGCTGACCGTCCCGATCCTTTTTTTCCCCCTTTTTTTTTTTCTTGGGCCTCCAGGAAGGACAAGGTATGAGGGGGCAGGCCCGTTTAACCTTATAAAGAATATTGTGTGATGGTGGTTGGAGTATGGTGTGTGGGTGAGCGGGAGCGTGGTCCCTTTTTATTCTTTTTGATGAAAATAAAACATTCCAAGGGGGGGGGGTTTGGGCCACAATGTGCCGGGCTGGATTGCAAGTTTCCCAAAATGGGTTCCCGGGGGGGGGGTGGAAGGGCCCAAGGGGCATTCCCGCTCTTTTCAACTTGAGCATCTGTTTGTGGTCCAATGGCAATTTGTTCGGGTTTGCGGGGGGGAAAAAAACAACCACAGCGAGGCTCCGCCTTGTTTGGGCTTCAAAAAAAGTTTTTGGGGGGCATAAAAAAGGGGGGGGGGAAAAGCATAAAAGGCAAAGCATAAAAGAAGCTCTTGATTCTGGCCCCACCCTCTTTTCTTTGGCCCATTCCTTTCTTCTCGGTTTTTCTTTTTTTTGGCCCCGGCCCTGTTCTTTTCTGTTTTTCGGGCCCACCTTGGCATTTATTCCTCTGATCTGGCCCGTTCCCTTTGTTTTTCTTGAAGGGGTCCCACGGAGCGAAGCTGGAAACGGCAAGAAAGCCAGGGACACCAAGGACCCCAAGCCACCGCCTTGCATAAAAAAAACATTCCAACGTTACGGGCCTCTTTAACAATCAATGTAAACTCAATTTTTTTCCCTTTTTTTTTCTCAAAAAAACCCACGGTTTTTTCCAATTTTTGTTTTCAATTTTCCAACCCATCCAATCAATCATTTAAGGGCATACTCTGTTACAGGCGGTTTTTGTTTGCTTGCCCCAAAAAGCCAGGTTTCCCTTTGGGGCCAATTTGGGGCAAAACCAAATCCCCCCCCTGGGGGAACGGGGGTCAACCCACTTCCGAACCAGTTAACCAGGGCAAGCTGGCACCCTTCAATTTGCCGGACCTCGGGAGGTGACAGGGGCAGAGTTTTCAAAAACCCCAAACCTGGGTATTATAAAAAAAAAAAAAAAAAACCCAGGGGTGGAGGGTTGGGGAATTTTTGGGAAAAGGGGGGCTATTTTTCCAAGGGGGGATCCTAGGGTCCTAAGCCCACCACCTATCCATAAGCACACCAGGCAATATCCTCCCTGACCTACATTCTTTTAACACCTTTCCTTCTTTTTTCCCCCTCATTTCTGCCCAATCCACCACCAACAACATCATCGCAACCCTCCTTCCAATACGGGGGCATTTTCTCAGGCCCCCAACTTCGGTTTTCCCCCTTTTCCCCTTTCTCCAACCCCCCTTTTCCTAAACACGGACTTGGGCGTTTGTCGGGGGGGCCCCAAAAAAAAAGCCCAGGTGCAAAAAGAGTCCGGGGAAAAAAAAAAACAAATACCTCTTCTTCTTTTTCATTTTTTTTTTCTTTTTTCTTGCTTTATACTTTCTTTGGGGTATTTGTTTTTTTATGGTGGCCTGTTCCCAGTGTTAAAGAATTAATTTGTTTAGAGATTGTAGTATCAGTTATAAAGTTCTTGCCTTGTTCCTTTTTGTAACATAAAATTTGGCATTTCTCTTTTTGCTCCAAATTTGTATAAATTAAAACCTTTGCTTTTGTTTACCCTCCGCGAAAGGAGGGGTATTGGCATTTTGAGTCTTATTTGTCGGCAAACAAGAACTTCCATTGTTTTTCTACAACCCGCCTGTCGGATTGAGACAAAAATTTTCACCCCATTGGGTTGGGGGCCCGGAAAAAAAAAACCTTTTTTTTTTTACCTTTTCATGGGGGGTTCGAATTTGTTTTTTAAATTGGGGGAAAAATTTAAATTTTTTATTGAAAAAAAAAACCAATTTTTTTTTTTTTTCCCCAAAGGGGTTTTTTTTTTCCCCAAAACATAGTGTGGGCATTTTTCACGTTGGGGAAAAAAAACAAAAAAAAAAAAAAACTTTGGGGACCTTCTAATCTCTGAACCGCACCCCAAGGGGGAAAAAAAAACTGGAAAATTTTGGCGGGCACGAAAAGTAACCTTTCACAGGGAAAATAAGTAAATGTTTATTGGGATGTCATTCGGGTGTTTGGGGGGCAAATTTTTTTGGGTAAAAGAAACCCCCAAAACCCCCAAATTTTTTCTTGGGACATCCAGTAAAACGGTTTTTTTGGGGTTTTTCATTCTTTGGGATAAAAAAATGTTTCCACAGAAAATTTTTTTTTGATGATTCCATCATCACATGGTTCAAAGTAAGCCATTTGTAAAAAACCCAATAAACCCCCCAAAAAATTTTTTTTTTTTTTTTTTAAAAAACCTTCAAAAAATCCTTTCTCTGTGAAAATGGCGGAACAGATCGGAGGGAGGAAAGAAGAACTTTTAACAAAGTATGACCGGGGCTATCCATGAGGAAACCCAAAAGGGTTCCACCAACATTATGATGTTCATAAGTTAAAAACCTTTTGGGGGTTTTTTTTTTGGGGGGCAGCCCATAATTTGATTTACCCAAAAACCAAAATAAATTTTCTTTTTCCAGAAACGGGCTTGGGACAGATTGAGGAATTCAACAAAAAAATGTTCCTTCAAAGCCCTTGGTTGTACAAAGTTTGTTTGGGAATAATTGATTTGGATTTCACAATGGGGTTTTGGCCGCATATTGATTGAAAGGGAAATATTAAATAAATGTTTTTTCTTCGGGAACTGCTTAAAATTCATTGGAACATTGAAAACTTCAAAATTTTTTATGGGAAATTTTTTCTTTTCATTAATGATGGGAATTTAGTTTTTTAAATTTTCAACTTTTCAATCGGCCCCCACATGCGGTAGCCAAGATTGTCTTAAATTTTTTTTTGATTTCTGGGTTTCTTGGAACTTTTGTTTTTTTTGAAAACCAAGGCTTCCACATCAAGGATTTTTGCCCCTAGTAATTAGGAGGGTGCTTATGGCAAAAGTATTGTTTTCTTTCTGCGAGGAAGGTCAAGGCAAGTAACCCATGGGAAAGGGCCAAGGGGGGGGGGCAAAAACAAGGGAAAGCCACTAATCCAGTTTATTTGAAAGCTACGAGCAGATTAAGAAGAAATCCCCGCAAAAAAACAAAACCCCCAAGAGGGGCAAGCAACAAGGAAAAAACTCAACCAGGAGGAATCCTTGTTTACTTAAGGGGCCAGAAAAAGGACCTTGTTTGGCTTGCAGGAAGGGTCAACTTTACCCCAACAGGTCGTGCTTTAACAAAACCTCTTCACAAAAAGATGTTTCCCCCAGCGGCGGGCCGCCAGGGGTTTTTTTTTTTTTTTTTTTTTTTTTTTTTTTCTGGTTTGCAGGTGGGATCAGGAAGAAGGGAGGAAGCACGGCTCACGGAAGAGGCTTGAGAAGAAGCCCCCTCCGAGGAAAACTCTTCTTGTTATTAATAAAGGACTTAAATTTTTATTTTTTTTCCCAAAAACCCAAGAGGTTACTGGGGCCTATGATTAAAACCTTTTTTTTTTTTTTCAAAAAAATTTTTTTTTTTTTTCCAAGGGGTTGAAGAGATTTCCATGATTGTCCCGTGGTATTATCAAAAACGGAAAAACCCAAGGCGACAAAGAAAATTGTTTCGCCGAAAAGGATTTGGAAAAAAACCCCCCGAGGGGGGTTTTTTTTTTTTTTGGGGGGGGGGAATTTTTTTTTTTTTTTTTTTTTTTTTTTTTTCCCCCCCCCCCCAAACTTTTACCGGGGGGGGGGGGGGGGGGCCCCCTTGGGTTCCCAGATTTGAGGGAAAAGAGAACTTCTTTTAAAATTTTTTCTTAAATTCCACGGCCGGGCTCTTTTTCAAAAATTGGAACGAACCTTTTGGGGCCCGGGGGGGACCCCCCCCCAAGGCCCCCCCAAAAACAGGGGGGGGGGGAAAAATTTGGGGGAAAAAAAAGGGGAATTTTTCTGGGGGGGGGGCGGCCCCCCAAAATAAAAAAGGGCCACAAAAGAGCAGCTAAAAACCCTTTGGAAAAAGAATAATTTTTTTTTTTTTTTCCCCCTCTTAACCCCCCCCAAAGCAGGGAATGCAGGTAGGGAATTGAAAGATCAATAAAGGGGCAAAGATTTGTGGAGTCAGGGGGCCCATTGGGCCTTTTTCCCGATTTTTACAGAATTCCAGGAAATGTTTTCCCCAAAATTTTTTTTTTTTTCCCTTTTTGCAGGAGTCACTAAAATTTTTCCTTGCCAACAATCTTGCTGACAGGGAATGAAGGTTTTTTTTGTTTTTTTTTGGGAAAAGTTTTTTTGGGTTTTTCCCCCCAAAAATCCCTCTGAAAAGAGCTCAACGTCTGGCCAACATCCTTTCGGGCAAGTTTGGGACTTGGTCTTTTGGCTGTTTACCAGTGGCAAGGGACAAAAGCCCCCCCAAAACCCCCCCAAGGGCCACGTTTTACTTTGCTGTCCCAATTTTGCGTTTTGTGTTTTGGAACCAGGAAAACACAAGAAATTGATCCGAAACTCTGGGGAAATCGTTTTTTTTCTTGGCCCCAACTTGTGTGTTTTCTACTATTTTTTAATGTTTGAGGGGGAGGAATCGATTTAAACAGCCCCTTTGAAATACAAGGAAGCTGGGGAAAAATGTTTTCAAAAGGATTTACACATTTCCACTGGGGGGCCCCCAACAAACTCATCGCTCTACTAACATCTTTCTCCTCCTGTTTTCTGCCCGCCTCTGTCTGATAGGTGTTTCCACACCCTCGGGCCTGGGTGGGAATGTGTCCTAGCCTCGTTACCGGCTAGTACGCGCTGCGTTTCGATTTTCCGCGGACATTTATGATCCATCATGGATCGCGCTCTTGGGACTAAACAATTAATTTTGCCTCCGCCCCTTCCTTCTTCATCGTTTGTCAGGACACCAATCCTCGACCTCGGATCTTTAGAAATGTGTCGCGCTCGAAACTTGGTTTTGGAAAGGACAATTATAAAGGAAATCGGTGGAGAGGGTTTACCACTAGTTGTGGCATACACTAAGCCTCCATTTCGGGGGGGGAAAAATTATACCGGAACCCTAAAAAGCATTCTTACCCTTCCAAAAGAACAAAAATGAGTCTCAAATCTTTAGTGCGGGGGGCCCCAGGGGGTTTTTAATAAGCTCTTGGCATGGCTCCGCACAGTCCCCCCCGGGTGCAGGAGGCTTTTGTCCACCGTGTTGTCATCGCCGCCTTGTCTGGCAAAAACGGTGTTTGTGAAAGTGGAACAGGATTTAAACGAGGAAAAAAAAAAAAAAAAAAATTCGATATATTTTGTTACTTTGCCAAAGATCAAAAGCAAGGGGTTTGCGTGGCTGGTTGAGATTGGAGGGCGAACACCGTTGTACGCCAAGATCCATAAGTTTAAACAATTTGCTAACTCCCCTCCATAGCTCTTCCCCCCTCGTTTCACCCCCAAGTACGAAACAGGTACAAATTGAGCAAAAAACCCACAAACAAAAACCGAACCAAAGATTGTTCTTTAACACTTGTGTTGTTGTAATTTGGCTATTTTTACTACTTTTGTCAGATGTCTGTGTGGTCGCGAGTATGTGTATGTTTATATTTGACCAAGCTCCAAAAGAATAGATAGAATATAATATATATATATTATTTGTTGTACAGTATTGTAAGTATGGTATGAGCGCTATATTTATATATTTAAGAATGTAAGGAATTAATATGCTAGAGCCGATATCTATTTTTTCTCCCGCCACCCCCCCCGAAAACTTTAGTTCTCCTCCATAAAACTGCTTGACGGTAATTGTCGCCACTATTCGGTAATGACGGGGGGACCGCCGCCCCCGCTGGCAATTCCCGCTGCAATTTCTCTTTTGGTTTCTAGACGAAACCCACGGCCATGAAAGTATACTCTCAACGCCTGGGGCTATGTGAGATGTGGACCAGACAGACAGGTTAAAAATTCCAGCGAGAACCCAAAAGAAAAAACATCCTTTGAAGCAATCTTGTTTTATCATGAATTTTTTATATAGTCGTTTGCCGACCATCGCGACGCATAGTAAAAACAAAGATCAACCATGCTGAGAGGAGGCGTAATGACGTCCATGACATCATCGCGTCATTCGCTGACGTTATTAATCCTGTTGTCAACAGCCCGTCACTGCTTGCGAAGTGTTGTAATGCCACTGGCCTAGAAAACAGTGTCCTGCAATGTTTTAAAAACCGCTCTTCTGCACATTTTTTGACTACCTCAGAAGGTGCATTTGATACAAAAAAATTGTAACAAGAAACATTGTTTTTTTTTAAAGAAAATTATATTAAATCATATTTTGAACATTGATAGTATTTGACCGTTGGTGACCTAGCACAGAAGACCCCCACTTTTTAGAAACTTCCCCGTTTTATGTGTTGCGATCGTGTATTTTTCCAGAGCCGTATGCTTTTTTGTGGTGATTTTGGCAAGCTTCTAACGAAGTTATTTATGGTTATATATATATATTATATATATATATTATATATATATATATATATTGTTGCGGTGCCGTGTTTATTGGCCAGATCGACCACTACGTTGGGGATGGTACGTTTCGTGAGTTCTCCCACCAGAACTCCCGGATTGTAGGCCGTCGCTCCGGATAATTTCCGTTTGAGGCGGCGTGGGTCGCTGGAACGACCAGATTGTTGGGACGCCAATACCTCTACCGCGTCAGTGTGTCGATGTGTCTTTTAAATTCTAGAAACCAATTTACCTTAATTAAAAACTAGAGAATTCTACCGTTTTTACCCAGTGGGCAATTTATTTCTTTGCCTCGTGGCCGGGGGGTTCGTCTACCGGGGAACCACGGCCCCGGAACGGGGCCTGGGGGGCGGGGGGGGGTACGCGGCGGGGTTCGTTGCAAATCGAACCTGGGGGTCACTACTACCAAACAGGTGCGATTGTGTTTTTTACTCCTATGTTATCCATTAACATCTCTGTTTTTGACGGGAAAACCAAAAACCTTTCCAAAAAATATACACAAAAACTAAAAACGTTCAGCCAGTGCATTTGCAGTCGTCAAGGTCTGCGCGGGGCGAAGCGGACGACACTGCCAAAGCCGTGCCCCGAGCTGGGACTTGAGGCAGATTGACAGGGAAACCAAAAAAAACCCGGCCCTAAAACTTCAGATGCCGAACCATAACTGGACACATGATGAGAGGGGGAGAAAGAACCCAAAAAAAAGGAACCGAAAAAAAACTCGGGGACAACCAAATTCTACCACAATAAGAAATGTCATTCTTATTACTAAAAAACCTAAAGGAAGGAAGACGACAGAAGCAAGACTTAATCGCAGTGGAGACTTATTGCATAGCAACCGAATTTACAATGTTCCAAAAAACAACTTATACAGTTCATCCCGGGAGGTGGTGGGTAGCGAAGGGGGAACGGGCCCACACACAATCAAAAAAAAAAAAGACCTGCCCCACACACCTCTCAGACGCGACACTCAAATGATATTGGAAAGACCCCCGCAGCAGAGATGCGGAGAGACGGCAGCTCCCGGGGAGGCTTCATTGGGAGGAAGGTGTCGGTTATGGGAAAGGAGTGGGTTCTCAGGGGTCGCAGTTCGCTGGTAACCCGCCTACAGTTCGATTAATGGATGGGAAGGTTTGACTCCGGCAAGGTGGCGAGAAGAAAAAGGGAAAAGCAACCTAGGTAAGTGGGGAAGGTGCCAAGGGATAATGCAGGAAGCTCTGCCCCACGCCAGTCACAGGCGCGCGGGGGGTAAATGGGACTCTGGGTGGCCCGGGATGGGCTTAGGAACACCAGAGCGGGAAGCAAAGTCCGGAGAAAATTCAACGTCCCCCAGCGGCGCGGAGATCCCTTGAGCCACCCCAATTGGTTCGCGGACTGGTGGACCCAGTTGAATTAGTTACACCTTCCATTGGGCCCACCGCCCACCGCCCCCAGCCAAACCCCCTCAGTAACTCCACCATCTCCCGAACGCCCCAGACCTACCCAGAACTCAAAAACCAGCACGAGGACGCACAACCAAACCAACTCAAACTCACTCCTCAAAAAAAATTACAATCTATCAGGGATCTCGTCGTATTTTTATGGACCCTCCCGAATGGTGACCAAAAGGCGTTTGTGTGTTCGCGTGGGGGTTGGGCTCAGGTGCAAACAGATCGTTCACCGTCTTTTGCCTACTGTATTTTTTTGGACTCGAATGGGAGGCCTGTTTCTTCTTATGGTGTATTGCGCGGCTCCTTTTTTTTTTTCTGTGGGCGGTTGTGTCCTTTTGCGCCTCTTCAAAACCGTGTGTGGTGTGTGAGGCCACCAAGGGGGGGGGGCAAGGGCCGCGGCGGGACCCCCCGGCGGGGCGCGGCCTATGCTCCTCTGCCCCGGCAAAAAAACGCGTGTGGAAGCTGCGATCGGGGAAGGGGGGGAGGAAGGATCCAACGTTGAAGAGAGGAACGTGCTAAGAAGCGCAAAGGAACGGCAAGAGGGTGGACTGTTGTGTGTTTGGGGGCGCTGGTAAAATGGCTGGAGTGGGGCCGAGGCTTTTTTGTTTATGGTTTGTTTAGTTTTTTGTTTTTGCAAGCGGCGGGTGGAATTTTTTTTTTTTTTTTTTTTTTTTTGTTTTTTTTTTGGCTCACCCAGATGAGTTGCCCGCTCTGCTTGGATGCTCTCTCGCCTCTGCCCTCCCCTCTCACTCTCACCACACTCTTACTCCTCTCAACCTCTCTATTAGCTAATAAGAAAAAGCATTGGAAAGGGCGGAATTACGCACACCTTTTATTTCTTGGCCCACCAGACCACACACGCTGCACTGTGTTGATTTCTTTTTTCTGCGCTCTCTTCACTATTTCCACATTCTTATCTGTGTTATTATTATAGCGTGGGGAGGCTTTTGGAAATGACTTTATTCTCTATGGGCTTGACATTGTAATAATCGGTTGTTTCTCCAGATTCTTGGGGGGGCAAAAAACGATAAACAAATATATATATATAAATAAAAAATACCTTTTATTATAAAAACCTCCTCCCCCCCCTAGTAGTGTAGGCCACTTATTTATTTATATTTTATTGCCCTCATAGTAGGAATTAATTTTTATTTTTTTTTATTTTTTTTATTTTATTTTTTATATTTTTATGTGTGTTTGGTTCCTAATTATATATAAACGTGGTCGAAAAAAAAAATAGAGATGTGATGCTCCACAAGGCATTGAAATATATAAATCAATAATAATGATCCGGGAAAAGGGACAAATAACATGACGAACAATAAATTTATTTAAGTTAGCGGGGGTTTTTTGCATCGTGAGGTTGATGTGTGTAGGGAGGGGGGGGTGCGCTCGCAGGGGGGGGGGGAATGATGTAATGCCACGCATAGTTTAGTGCTCGGGATGGACGTGATAGATGAAGACTCCCAGGGTAGCGCCCCAAAGGATTATGGTAGTTTTTGGGCCCGGGGAAGTACGATTACAGGGTTCTTCTAGCGATGTACACAAGAAAAAGGATGCGCCAACTCGCGAGCGTGCATTTTACAAAACTCAAAAATAATGGGCGCCGACAATTTAAACTTCTAAAAAATAGACACTTGTGGTGCCACCGACATGTGGGAGGATTGCGAGGGTTGGACGGGCGACCATTTCGAAAATATGACCTAAAACAAGATTTATCATTACTGGAGTTGAGTAACTAATCCTACTCATTCTGATATTTTCTAATCTATAATTAATTTGTTGTCCGTCTAAACATTTCTTAGAGTACATCGACCCCACTGAGTTCGAAAATGCAGTCCATTTTCACCTAGGAGTTCCAGAAGTGTACGGATTCGCATCTCACCATACCTAATTTTTTAATCAAATGGAAGGTAATTACAAACTATTGAATATTTCTCCTTCATTTACCAAAATACCCACTATCATCTCCACCTCTATTGTCTGGTCTCCGCTCCGGCCTGAACTTATTACGAAGCCCGGCCCCAACATCCAGTGTTTAGATTCAACTATTCACCGAAAAATATGTAGTTATTTAAATTTAGTTATTATGATATTAAAATTGAGGTTATGGTGAGCATTGCGAATCCCGTACCACTCTGAACTTCCTAGGTGTTGAAAATAGGACTTGCATTTTCGAACTCAGTGGGCGTTCGAATGTACTCTAAGAAATGTTTAGACGGACAACAAATTAATTATAGATTAGAAAATATCAGAATGAAGTAGATTAGTTACTCAACTCCAGTAATGATAAATCTTGTTTTAGGTCATATTTTCGAAATGGTAGTGAATTCTGTTGTGTACTGTGTAGGGCTCGGGAGAGCAGTGAGGCTCGCAGAGTCGTGAGGGCTGCTGTAACTCTGTTTATTGCG
>CM068960.1:11031298-11041820 GCA_035128595.1 Eptatretus atami
CCCACGTACAGCGCGTTTCCAATCCATAATCCCAACACACGAGCATCCCACGAACCGCGAACTGCCACAGTCACTGGAGGTTTGACAGACCTCTTTATTTCCCACAAATGCCCACGAGTACTTACATCAAACCGACCATCACGATCATTATCACACCGAATATATCGCTCATCACACCGAATATATCGATCATAGAGAGAGATAAAAGAATATCTCGCCACATTCGACGACGTCTCGGTGAAATTGCAAGACTACAATGAGAGACCATTTCCCCCCATACACAGCATTGGTAAGATGGACACGACTGTTCTTCTCTGTGGCGCGTACATGTGGAAAGCTGACCTGCATTCCGGTTGCCTCAGGGTGAACTCGGGTGGACAGGGGACAGTTCGTAAGAGGGCATCCTTGATATCAATACCCTGTATTGTTGAGACATACGACTCGGGTGTAGATCAATTCGGTATCATATACTGGCCTTCCATCCAGCTTGATGCTCTTTTTGGTCGAAGTCATCAGGGTCACTTTCTTGTTAGTGTCTGTTGAAGCTTGTTGGCCATCCAGATTCAAATTCCGCCATCTGTTGTCGTCAATCTTGAGAGAATCATCAACGTTTACCTTGTCTGTCGCATGAAACATAGTAGTAGACACCAAAATTGTGTGTGTAAGTGCATTAGAAGTGAAGATATAGCCCAAACCGAATTATCGAAAGTCGGTGGTGACCATTTGTTTTTTCGCCTCTAAAAAAATTCCTCAAGGGTGCGAGTCTGGCACCCGGCTGATTCTGATTCAGGATAGCTCAGAGATGATGAATCAACCAAAAAACTTCATAATGAGCTAAAAGACGCTTTGCCCTGAAATGGCTGTTTGGCATCTAGACTATGAAAGCATATGATAGGTTTGAGTTCAAAGGGGAGGTGCTGCCTGGTTTACCGAGAAAAAATGGGTTGTCTGAAAGACGAGTTTATCGTTGAGGTGATCTAATAAGAGGGGGGGCTAAATCATCAGTTTGAACGAGAAATGGTTGTGCTCACAGGTGTTTGAGATAAAGGTAAACTTGTAGTAAGGTTCAGCTCTTCGGCCTTTTCTGTTTGTGGAGATGATGGATGTGTGAGTGAGAGGGCAGGAAGAGACGACTGGCAAATGTAGTTTGCAGATGATTTGTTGGTAGCATCATACTTTGGGGAGAGACTCTTGATGCAATGGTTGCATGAGATACATACATACATTGGGAGCATGCGCCTTACAGCGCGTCGCTGCATCCACTTTCTGCCAGTCCTCCAGGGGCCTTCTGGCCATCCCAAGGCAGATGCCTGGCCCATCCCATCTCTTAGGGATAGGACACTCCAGGCACCCACCCAAAGGGATCGCCCCAGTTAACCCGAGGAAACCGCCATCTGGGGAACAACACCTGTGCGCGCAACCCGACACACACAACAGTGTGTTTTGCATAGTGAAGTGTTTTGCGGTGGACAGAGTGCAAATCTGTCACCAACCTCCTAGGGAAGGTAATCAACTGCAGGAGAACGTCAACAGACGGCGGTTGGCACAGATATGGATTGCCATTGGCTCACAAGGAGCTCCTTCTCCTTTGGCAGGTTTTGTATTTAATCCTGCTGGGTGTCCATGTCCATACACCCTCTACATCAGGGAGACCAAGTGGGGGGAACCAGTTTAGTCACCGACACTCAACATGAACAGGTTAGTACGGGTTTTACATGATACCTGTAGCAAGTCACAGATCTGATCTGGCTGACTTGACAATCAGGGTTGGTACACTATATCGGTCAGACTGCTTTGTACTGTCTATAAGTGCGACACAAACGCAGGGCTCCCATCCTTTGGTGGAGGAAAGGCCCATGTCAATGTCAGCGCTGGTGTATATGAAGGAAAGCAGGGATGTCAGAGATGATTGATAAAATGGTCTTGGAGAGTTCCTTACAGACTTCATGCAAGCCGCTTAATTGAGGTAACTTTGGAGTTGAGGAGCAGCCTATGAGCAAAAGCATTAGCCGCTACTTTTGGAGGTTGATGTTGAGCATGTGAGGCAGCTCCAAAATGCCATAGTAGGCTCCATGCCTTTCTACTTGAATGGGTGAAATCAAACCCCTCAACAGTCTCTGGCCATCTTTGTCATTTGGCAATGTTCAGAGATTTGAAGAGCTCAGACACAACATCTCGATCCCCAGAAGATTGATACTGTTGGAGGAGTTGGTCAGTTTCTGCCAACCAACAAGGTGTGGAGCATTTGTGAAAACATGTGGGATGTTGTTTTGGGATGTATCGATCAGAATATTGAAGAAGCTGCTGTAGCTCTTTGGGACAGGATTGAGGCTGGTGATGTGCTCCTGAACTTCTGTTGTGAAAGCCTCGCAGTTGGTTTTCCGAAAATATCAGCAAGCTTAGGTGTGGATGTGATCACGAAGCGTCTATAACAATGTGGATCAATGCTGGTCGATGTTGGCTGTGTGGAGAGTGTGGAAGGATCTTATGATATGTATTAAGAGGGTGTCATTACTGTCTCCGGAGACAAAACACAGGTCTGGATTGTCGTCCTTCCTCCACCTTTTGTGAACGGAAAAGTCCCGGTTGCTCGGCATCTTGCAGAACTAAAACAACTTGTTGTTCACCTGCCTCATCATCTGAAGTATATCTCCATGAGGAGTGATGGTTGTTGAAGTCACCAGCATGTACTTCAAGATGAGCAGTAATGGGTCGTGCTGGAAGGGGCTACTCCACCTGAGAAGGTCTGTACACATTGGTGATTGTTGTGTCACCAACCTTTACAGTGGCTCTGAAGAAATGATTTTCAACGAAGACATAACAGTCTGGTGTGTCGTAAGTAGGTTGCAATGCAATTCTTCACAAAGTGGACTGCTGCAATAAGTTTGAAACCATAAGTGCGGAGTTTGGAGGCATTGGAGTCATCCTCAGCATGTGTCTCTTGAAGAACGAAGATAAAAGTAGTAGTAGTTGTAGTATCTGTGATAGTTGTTGTAAAAGTAGTCGATAAAAAGGCTTGAGCATTATCCTTTGCATGCCACTGTGTAACTACCTTGGGGCTTTCACTGTTTGCCACCAAATACAACTTATTGGTGGACACGTTGCCACATCTCACGACACCTTCCCTGGCATTTCAGGTAAATCCTAAAAAAAATTATTACATCAAAGGTTAATTAACCTTTTCACTGATTTTAGAGAACTATGCGAATCACTGTAGTATTTTTGGAATAATTTATGCACATTCAAGTTGTCTGATTTATTCACAAAAAGGCTTACTATTACGAGGCCTTACTATTATTATACCATTCTTTACTTTCTGTAAGTTGAAAAATAACCAGACTCGGTGGTGTAATGGGTAGAGGGTCCGTCCGAGTCGAGGAGGTCGGAGGTTCTCATCCAGCCTAGTCATACCAAGACTTTTAAAAATGGTATGTGCTCATACCAAAGTTCACATAAATCACCATCTCTCTCTCTATATATATATATATATATATATATATATATATATATATATAATATATATATATATATATATAATATATACATATAAGTATATATATATATATAATTATATATATATATATGTACCGGGCGTAGTGGCGTGCGCCTGTAATCCGGCTACTCGGAGGCTTGGATTGGAGGATCGCTTGAGGACGGGAGCTCTGCACTGGGCCACGCTATGTGAGGGTGTAGGGCAGCCCGGAATCATGGCGAAACCCAATCCTTATCCCTGTGTCGTAAGAGGCGACCACGGTTGCGTCAGGAAGGGCATCCGGCGTAAAACCTGTGCCAATCAGTATGCGGATCATAACAGATGATCTGCTCTGGCGACCCCTAATGGGAGCAGCCGAAAGACGAACAACAACATATATATATATATATATACATATATATATCGATATCTATCTATATATAATATATGTCTATATGTATATATATATAACCAATATCTATACGGTATATCTATATATATATGTCTATATATATACCTATATCTATACGGTATATCTATATATATATATATATATATATATATATATATATATATATATATATATATATATATATATCTTAGGGTGGTCCAAAAAGTCGAAAAAAATATAATGTTGTTCCACAAGCTTAAAATTATTGGGTAGTCAATCCAGTCGAAAAAATTTTTTTTTATTTTTAAAAAAAATTTGAAATTTGTTCTGCCCTTATCAGTTTTTCCATCGATATATTTGTCTGTCTGTCTGTCTGTCTGTCTGTCTTCTGTCTGTTCGGTCCAGTGCTCCGTTAATACAATGGTGATTTCGATGAAACTTGGTGGTAGGTTCATACCATGACCTAGTTGTGTGGCAAATGAGAACCGTTGCTATGGACCCATCTGTTGCCTAGCAACGGGACTTTGAAATTTTTGAAAAATGATTAAAAAAAATTTTTTTTCGAAAATCAAAAATCGGGCCACGAGTGACTTGGGCAGTACATTCAACCATATTGTCAAAAATTCCAGCCGGATCCTACGAAAACTGTCGAGAAGATAGACTTTGAATGAACCCTTGTCGAAAACAATAAAAAAATGAAGTTCGTTATATCTCAGAGACTATGAGTCAGATATACATGAAATGGTATGGTAGGTTCATGGTATGTCCTAGTTATGTGTAAGAAAGAACCGTTGCTATGGACCCCTCCGTTGCCTAGCAACGGCCGAAAAACCTCTAAATGTGGGGTATTTTAACGAAAAAAAACAATCTGCAGCATTAACCCTTGAAGCTAGAATCATGAATTTTCTTGTGCTTAATCCTCACGTCATTCCCCATCGAACGGGCCCATCGCGTCAGGTTCTATTGGGTAGGCGACTACCCATGTCCGCCTACCGCTAGTTCAAATATGATCCAATAACGCACATTAATATTTTTAGCTTGATCGGAGGTGATTTAGAGGTCGCTCCATATGACGACTTTTAGTCTCATGACTTGAATAAATTAGGGTATGGTCAGGTACGATTACGGGTACTTCTGGATGTCCGAGGTGGAAATGGAGTGCATTTTCGAACTCTATGGGGTCGATTTACTCTAAGAAATGACTGCACCGACATTGACTTCACTACCATTTCGAAAATATGACCTAAAACAAGATTTATCATTACTGGAGTTGAGTAACTAATCCTACTCATTCTGATATTTTTCTAATCTATAATTAATTTGTTGTCCGTCTAAACATTTCTTAGAGTACATCGACCCCACTGAGTTCGAAAATGCAGTCCATTTTCACCTAGGAAGTTCAGAAGTGTACGGATTCGCATCTCACCATACCCTAATTTAATATCATAATATAAAATAAATAACTAACTATATTTTCGTGAATCATTGAATCTAAAACACTGGATGTTGGGCCGGCTAGAAATAAGTTCAGGCCGGAGTGGAGACAGCAATAGAGGTGGAGATGATAGTGGTATTTGGTAAATGAGACGAAATATCTAATAGTTTGTAATTCCATTGATTAAAAAATTAGGGTATGGTGAGATGCGAATCCGTACACTTCTGAACTTCCTAGGTGAAAATGGACTGCATTTTCGAACTCAGTGGGGTCGATTTACTCGAAGAAATGTTTAGACGGACAACAAATTAATTATAGATTCGAAAATATCGAAATGAGTAGGATTAGTTACTCAACTCCAGTAATGATAAATCTTGTTTTAGTCATATTTTCGAAATGGTAGTGATTCTGTTGTGTACTGTGTAGGGCTCGGGAGAGCAGTGAGGCTCGCAGAGTCGTGAGGGCTGCTGTAACTCTGTTTATTGCGTATTCCCGAAGCGTGCTACCACAGCCAGACTACTGGTGCTACAAAGCCCCTAGCGGGCGAGTCGGGACATATGAACCACCAACCACGTGACCACCACCATCCGAGCCTCGGGCTCCGCCCATACCACACACGCCCCCAGGTGATACACCACATCCTCCCTCCTTATTATATGAATATAAAATGTCAGTCATAATGACAAGCAGCATGGCATAGAATACTACGATACAAAAGCAAAGAGGAACAAACCTGACCAGTATACAAAAGCATTGGCCCCACAACACAGAAAGCAACCACGCAAGCTGGCACATAATTCAGTCTGCTGATTCCATCATCGCATATACCGTGCAGGTGTGAGTGAGGTAAAACCCAACTGAGTTGCATGTTGAAGGTAATAGCGTTTGCAGACCCTACTAACAATGGCTGCGTTAAAGATATAAAGAAGCACGCTAAGAAGCACAGTATACTACGCAGCAGAAGCGCCCCAGGCGGCTCATGCTTAAACGCCATTCGGCGAGGTCGAGGTGACACGCCGAGACGAACCTCCCCCGCACATCAGACGCCCCCGTCGACAAGTTGGCACACCTCCCCCGACAGGACCGAATCAGGTAAACACCTCGACTCTGAAAGCCCCAGGCGCCAGAGTGGCTGACCTTGGCCAGATTAGAGGGTTGCGCCCCACGGCGCCAGACGCTGAACAGCGAACTTGCCCTGGCCCCTCGCCACCAAGATCCAGAGACATCGTCCATCGAAACATCATAAGGCAACAGAAAATCGTTTGCATCCCACGTACAGCGCGTTTCCAATCCATAATCCCAACACACGAGCATCCACGAACCGCGAACTGCCACAGTCACTGGAGGTTTGACAGACCTCTTTATTTCCCACAAATGCCCACGAGTACTTACATCAAACCGACCATCACGATCATTATCACACCGAATATATCGCTCATCACACCGAATATATCGATCATCATGTCGATTGATCCCAACCAAACACATCATGCACCCACGCGGCACGACTGCATTTGCTTTATTAAAACCAAGTTGAAACACACGTGCCGCGAGAATCGCACACAACACAATTAACCACTTATGAATCATGCAGTGTCCCAATTTCTTGACCGTCACGACGTCGAGACGAACCGCTGGCCGACCGCCATCTGCATGCCGAAACGAAGACCATCGACAGTCGCGCTCCACGAACTTCTTGAACGCGACCGGATTGCTCCAATTTCCCTCCGAAACCGTGGAGTGAACGACACGGGCGTTCACGGTCTCATGAGCCGACTCCACCGCGACCTGCTTGGCGGTGGTTGGCCCGCCCTGGATCCGGTCCAGTGCCGACACACCAACCCGGTTGGTTGACTCAGACGAAGGCACCTCATAGACGCAGGAAGCCATGAATGGCAAACCATGTTGCACCGCCGCGGCCCCTGCCGCAGGAACCTCACCCTCGGCTCTCGAGGGAGGTCCGGGCCCAAACGGAGGCATGGATCCCGAAGGAGGCACAGGTGCAGCCGGAGGTACGAACTCTGAACGGGCATCCCCTCCTCAAGCCGTTGCACGAGCTGGCCCGGCCCGAGACGCTCAAGGCCACTGGCTGACGCCATCCAGTCTAGCGTGAGGCTAGCCAGCCAGTCTCGGCCCAACAGGGCGGGCCCCTCCCTCGCACCACAAACAATGAGAGTAGGGCGCTTCGACCTTGGTAACCACCGAGACGTCCGTCACAGCAAGTGGTCCAATCGCTTCGCCAGTGTACATGTACAGCGAAAAGGTCGCCTCGACCAGGTGAAGACCACGGAGGTCACGAGCGGTCCGTTCGCCATGATCGACACCGCGGCCCCGGTATCAATTTGGAACACGACAGGTGTCCCGTTCACCTCAACCTCCACTGTCATTGGTCTTGTCAATTGCGGACCAATTGAAAACAGGCTCAACATTGACTGTACTCCCTGCTCCGGGTCGCCGGAATCGCCATGCCCAGACTGTAGACCGCACTCCAGGTAGCTGGGGTCGACCCGCACTTCGCCATCCAAGACCGTTATGATGGCCCAATACACTCGGCACACCACACCGTCGATGTCCCCGAGTGTTCAGGCTGCCGTCTGACTGACCGCGTTGTAACTTCTGGTCACGACCCGCAACGAAGTTCATGCGTGCGGCCGTGCTGACCCTCGGAGTCCCCGCCGCGCACTGGCCCTCGAGGCTCCGGACATCCCCGCGTGCGTGCGACAGCACTCGTCGTGCTTGAACCACGCGGACGTGCAAACTGTGCGTGCGGCGCGATGCGCTCCCTGGGCTCCTCGCCAGGTGGTCGAACTCGTCCCGCGCGAGCTGCGTGAATCCCGGTGCGCCGTTAACGACACCGTCACCACCGAGTCAGCACGCGTCGATCCGACAGACTCGTCGCCACTGTTGTGTACTGTGTAACTGTGTAGGGCTCGGGAGAGCAGTGAGGCTCGCAGAGTCGTGAGGGCTGCTGTAACTCTGTTTATTGCGTATTCCGAAGCGTGCTACCACAGCCAGACTACTGGTGCTACAAAGCCCTAGCGGGCGAGTCGGGACATATGAAACCACCAACCACGTGACCACCACCATCCGAGCCTCGGGCTCCCGCCATACCACACCACGCCCCAGGCGATACACCACAAATTCAATGTCGGTGCAGTCATTTCTTAGAGTAAATCGACCCGATAGAGTTCGAAAATGCACTCCATTTCCACCTCGGACATCCAGAAGTACCCGTAATCGTACCTGACCATACCCTAACTTAACCAACTCATGAAACTAAAAGTCGTCATTGGAGCGACCTCTAAATCACCTCCGATCAACTTAAATTTTTTTATGCGCGTTATTGAATCATAGTGGAATAATTTAAGACTTGTGGAGACAAACATCTGAATTATTTATTTTTTTTTTGCTGTTTTTGGACCACCCTGAATATATATATATATATATATTATATTGTTACAGGCCGGGTGTCGTCAGCCGCCAACCGACCGCTCTGAACGGAGCCACAAGTCGAGTCGGCCCGACCGATCGCCGGAATATAGATCGCCGCCCGGATAACTCCGAGCGACGGGTCCTTGTACAAGAACCGAAATACGCCAATGGGCAGATCCTGGGGTAGGGTCGATTGCCAATCTTCAATGTACCTAAATACCCACATGATCCAACTACGGGTATTCCACCCTCGACGGATCTCGTACGGAACAAACCGCCGAGGCGAGCTTGTCCGTGCGCGATTCCGAGCGGCGTAATCGCCGAGAACCGTCGGTCCAAATGTCCCCCTATTACGGCAAACCAACGGCTTTCTAACTCCCAACACACAAAATGTTCAGTCAATGAGGGAATGGACGCAACGAGCAGGTTTACATTTACACAAGGACATTTATTATAATGAAACACGTATGCAATTAAATAAGGCAAAACACGTATACAATTATACAAGCAACAAAAGCACGACAAAAGAACTACAACCGTCTATAAGCAATTATTAATGTACAGTCACTTACACAGTTTTACTTACGGGACTCGGGGCCACAAACATTCATTCGAAAGAAAAGCAGGAAAAGACCCCATCAAAGGCAATGGGGTCAGACTGGACTCTTGGGTCTTTATGGCGTGGGACTTGGCAGACCGAACGAGTCCCACGAGACCGTTGCAGGTTACCTGCACCCTCGTGGTGTCTGGCTTGGGCGACCCGTGACGTCCCGTCCCCACAGCAGCTAGCGTAGCCGCGTTCAAGCTCGGGCCTTCCATGTGGCAGGCGAGCTCTCTCCAGCTCTCTCCACACGAACGCGCTTGGCGACCCGCGATGCTCCTTCCCCACGGCAGCTAGCGTAGCCGCGGTCGAGCTCGGGCCTTCCGTGTGGCAGGCGAGCTCTCTCCGGCTCTCTCCACACGAACGCGCTTGGGCGACCCGCGATGCTCCTTCCCCACGGCAGCTAGCGTAGCCGCGGTCGAGCTCGGGCCTTCCGTGTGGCAGGCGAGCTCTCTCCGGCTCTCTCCACACGAACGCGCGGTTTGCGCGACACAGCAGGCAAGGCTGCGCCTCCAGCTCGCGTCTCCTTCGCGACGCCCGGACTTCCACGCAGCTCCTTGGCTTCTGGTTCCTCCCGACTCCCCAACTGCCGAAGCAAAAAGCTTACTCCTCCCACGGGACTCAGCACACGAACTCTGCCACGGGACTCCCACGAACTCAGCCCACGAACTCAGCCCTACCACGGGACTCCCACGGGACTCTTTTCACGGGACTTCCACGAACTCTTTCCACGAACTCTTTTTGGACTCTTTACAGGGACTCCCACGAACTCTTTCCACGAACTCTTTTTGGACTCTTTACACGGGACTCCCACGAACTCTTTCCACGAACTCTTTTGGACTCTTTACACGGGACTCCCACGAACTCTTTCCACGAACTCTTTTTGGACTCTTTACAGGGACTCCCACACGAACAAAGAAAAGATGTCCTCTTTATCCTTTGCACCCCTCCCCCGCACCCGGCGTGACTCATGCCCTCGTGATCCACCCCCCCCCCCCCCCGCTCAACCACGGGTGGGAGGGAGTTGTTGATGTCACGGGATGGCAGGGTTCTTCTTCCTCTTTGCAGAAGAGGGGGAGGGACATCTCCATTGTTTCGTTCCCGAACTATTAAATCGATCCGCAGCGCATCTAATCGATCTCTGAACATTTAAACAATGGAAGGTGAGCTATCTAGGGAACATGCAATTAT
>CM068960.1:11041845-11066534 GCA_035128595.1 Eptatretus atami
CACGTCGATTGATCCCAACCAAACACATCAGCACCCACGCGGCACGACTGCATTTGCTTTATTAAAACCAAGTTGAAACACACGTGCCGCGAGAATCGCACACAACACAATTAACCACTTATGAATCATGCAGTGTCCCAATTTCTTGACCGTCACGACGTCGAGACGAACCGCTGGCCGACCGCCATCTGCATGCCGAAACGAAACCATCGACAGTCGCGCTCCACGAACTTCTTGAACGCGACCGGATTGCTCCAATCCCTCCGAAACCGTGGAGTGAACGACACGGGCGTTCACGGTCTCATGAGCCGACTCCACCGCGACCTGCTTGGCGGTGGTTGGCCCGCCCTGGATCCGGTCCAGTGCCGACACACCAACCCGGTTGGTTGACTCAGACGAAGGCACTCATAGACGCAGGAAGCCATGAATGGCAAACCATGTTGCACCGCGCGGCCCCTGCCGCAGGAACCTCACCTCGGCTCTCGAGGGAGGTCCGGGCCCAAACGGAGGCATGGATCCCGAAGGAGGCACAGGTGCAGCCGAGGTACGAACTCTGACACGGGCATCCCCTCCTCAAGCCGTTGCACGAGCTGGCCCGGCCCGAGACGCTCAAGGCCACTGGCTGACGCCATCCAGTCTAGCGTGAGGCTAGCCAGCCAGTCTCGCCCAACAGGGCGGGCCCCCTCCTCGCACCACAAACAAGAGAGAGGGCGCTCTGACCTTGGTAGACCACCGAGACGTCCGTCACAGCAAGTGGTCCAATCGCTTCGCCAGTGTACATGTACAGCGAAAAGGTCCCTCGACCAGGTGAAGACCACGGAGGTCACGAGCGGTCCGTTCGCCCATGATCGACACCCGCGCGGCCGGTATCAATTTGGAACACGACAGGTGTCCCGTTCACCTCAACCTCCACTGTCATTGGTCTTGTCAATTGCGGACCAATTGAAAACAGGCTCAACATTGACTGTACTCTTGCTGCGCCGGGATCGCCTGCCCAGACTGTAGACCGCACTCCAGGTAGCTGGGGTCCCCGACTCATTCATCAAGACCTTATGATGGCGCCAGATACGACACACACCGTCGATGTCCCACTTTGCGACAATGCAACACACGGTGTTTTTGTAACGGCACCCGCCCGCAATGTGCTGTCCACCACAGCCCCAGCACCCCTGTGTTTCATCTCGCTCCGCGCGCGGCCGCGCTGCGCGTCGGCTCCGGCTCGCACTGAAAAGCGTGCGCGCGGCCTGGGGCGCCTGGTCACCGCGTGGACCCCGGTATCACCCGACACGTCCCAGTTGGGTCACCGCCACGCCCTCCCGCGATGGCGCGGACATCCGAGAGTTTGCTCGACAGCCGAAGCCGTCTCGACCGCCGAGTAAATTGTAACGTCGACACTCCGTAACCGCAGAATACGCCGACACCATTTTTGCATCTTGCAGCCCAGAGATGAAGCGATCTTGAGTCGAGCTGCGACGCTCCTCTCGTGAACTTGCATGCTACGGCTGAATGCTCTCACTCGCGCCACGAAATCTGCACGCGTTCCTCCGCACCTTATCGCGAGTGATCGAACTGGTATCGAGCCAGTTGCACTGACTTCTCCGGCGCCATGTGCTTTCATCTTTTCCACCACGTCTCGAAACGAGCCGTCGTCACTGCTTGCTTGGCGCCACCAAATCACTACAGAAACGATAATGCTCCGCCGATAGCGAAGCGAGCAAGATCGATTTGCGCTATGCTCTCGTCGTCACACATCGTTCGCTGTGGAAATAGCACCCCAACTGCTCCGAGAACAATTCGAATCTGTCTCCGACGAAGACGGCACTCCGTCCGTGCGCTGGCCTCGACCTTCCACCATCCTCGAGCCGTTGCCTTATTCACGTCGTCGTGAGCTTAAACCACGCGACGTGCAAGGTTGTGCTGCAGCAGCGCGAAACCCGCGATGCGCTCCCCTGAGCCTCCTCGCCAGGTGTCGAACTCGTCCCGCGCGGAGCTGCGTGAAATCCCTGCCGTTAACGACACCGTCACCACCGAGTCAGCACGCGTCGATCCGAACAGATCCGTCGCCACTGTTGTGTACTGTGTAACTGTGATAGGCTCGGGAGAGCATGAGGCTCGTAGAGTCGTGAGGCTGCTGTAACTCTGTTTATTGCGTATCCCGAAGCGGCTACCAAGCCGGACTAACTGTGCTACAAAGCCCCTAGCGGCGAGTCGGACATATGAAGCCACCAACACGTGACCACCACCATCCGAGCCTCGGGCTCCGCCCATACCACACACGCCCCCAGACGATACACCACAGTACCCCTGCAGTTGCCCGAATGTTGCCCCTCCCTGGATTAATAGAACTTCCAGATCAACATTCCAATGAAAGTCTTACTTCCTCAAAAATTAAAATCAAAGTTTATTTTTAGTAAAGTGAGCTTGTTGAAATTCACAACAAGGTATTGGCATCAAGATTACAGAAGGGTCAGCGCCAATGAATTATCGGCCCTTATAAAAATAAGGTGAATATCACGTAGTGATATGAAAGGCGCAAGTATTATCATCTATATTTCCTTCCTTTTTTTTTCTTCCCCCTCATCCACAACCAGACCCCAAGAATGACCCATGTGTTGTTTAGTATATGTTAGTGTAACAAAGGTGGCAGCAGTGGGCAATTGATCAGCACTGTCATTGGTTTTTAAAATTTGCACTGATCATTGTCACATGTCTTCAAAGTCAACACTTATGTTTTAGAGATTGTCTTTAGATAAAAAGTGTGCGTAAGGAAAAGGAACAAAGCAATAATGTGGGCTTAACTGCTAAGTTATGAATATGTCTGTTTCTGTACAGAGAGTAGTGAATATAGGCCTTGAAAAAATAATTGGTAGCAGGCCCGGCCTACCTATAGCATGTAGTGAATGAATGTACATTAGCATGCATCACACAATGGTTGCCCAAGGTGTCATTATTTTCGATATATGGCCTAACCCCACTTTAAACATGTTTAAGACTCACTCAATGTCATTACACATGTGCCAGGTATCCTACAACCACAATTGGAGCTGCATCAGTGAGAGAGGGCCTAGTTTAATATCGGATGGCACATTAGATCCGGGCCTACCCTACCAAATTCCAACTGATTTTAGAGTTCAACACGGTTGAATCCCCCACAATCAAAACACTAGTATTAGCCAGTAATGTTAAACTCCATCATTCTCTAGCTATGATAGCCTTAGATACTGGGTAAAGACTAATAAAATAATGGGTTTCAATTAATAAAATAATGATATGCCAATCATACCCAGTATAATAATTTCCATAAACTCAGTCCAACTATCGCTCCTGTCTCCATTGTAGGTTATTGATATATGTGGGACTTCACGCTGCTTTATATCTGTCCTGAGATCAAACGAAGATGAACCGCAGACTGAAATGTTCAATGAAAAAAACTTGGGGCAACATAAGAAAACGTCCTACCTTGCGTCAAAATTTTGGTAATCGGATAAATATGCTGATGTAACCAGTAAGGGTTGGCAAGGAGCAGACATTGAAGATCAACACTATACTATCATCCATCTTGTCGTAAACACATATTCTGCAAGTCAGCGTCCACGACGAAGTCCATCATCAATCTGATGCGTCGACTGTTAGCCAAGAATCATGTATTGAGACAAGACAGGAGAGTAATAATCCCAATTTGATCAGCAGGACTATTGAAGGGGTTTGTTATTTTTTGGCAAAGCTCGAAGAAAACGAGGGGTAAGAAGAACCAAGGTTTATAGAAATAATGTGACATGTGGCTGGATGTCAGTCCAAATTTTCAGAGCGGTAAGCTCAACTACAAACGAACGAATCATAAAACTTGCGCAGAGCTGTGTTCCTCAAGGAGACTGAAAACATGTAATGGTAGAGGGTTTCAGGAGAGGGACATCACACATTCATCGCATCAATCACCAAAGAACATGCATTTGTTTCTATTCTGCTCCTATAGCCAGAAAAGGAAATAATAGAAGTCAGCGTTCACGTACTGGTCTCATCTGTACTTGATATATATATAGTATATATAATATATATATATATATATATATATAATATAATATTATAATATAAAGAGGAGTTCGTGAGCAGTGAGGTGATGAGAAGATCAAAGATTACTTGGTGCAGAATTTAATGCGGAAAATTAAGGGATCGTTTGGGGATCGAATCAATATCAATGGCAAACCGGCGCAAGGGTAACTTCATTTTACAGCTCTGCTCTGAAACAGAAGATGAGGCTGTGGAACGCCCTGACTGAAGATGGACAAGTCATGAAGAAGAAAAAGATAAAAGTGGGCTGCCGCTTACACCTCGCAAAATGATTTTGCAACTTCCGAAGACCAAGACACCCATCCCTGCCAAATGTCCAGAGTCTCAGGACGACATAGCTGACTAAGGGAACCTGTATGTTGTGTGCAATTGAATTCCAAATTCGTAACAATATATATTAAATCACTCATAATTCATTTTTGATAGATATGCTAAGGATCATTGCCAGAGCCACAACATTGCTATTAAAAAAAAAAACCTCAAACTTATTTAACATTATGGCTGCACAGTGCACATGTATTTACATTCACAATGGATGAAATAAACCGAACGTTGATCGAGGTAAGCTAACCGCAAGGAGAATCTGATGTTTCCGGTGTTAACCCTTCATCGGAGCAAAAAAGGACAAGATATTAACAAGCCCTCTCTTTTTCTACAATGAATGTTTAACGCCCAGCATGTCGGCTTCCCTTTACTACCACAGCAGTTGGCATACCTGATCAATGTCCTGGTGATTCCATCCAATGTTCTACCTGTCCACCAAAGCAAATCAACACTAGGTTTCACAAGCAAGACGAGCTATTCATTCTCTATTGATATTCACAATTCCCATGATACATCCAAAGTCATAACTCATAAAAAGTTCACTTTTAAAACTAGAACACCACTTATGGAGTGCATAGTCTCACCTCGCGCGATCATTCTGAACAAAAATACCATCGTTAACTGAACACGCTACAATTATGGCCCATATACCCATATCATCCATGCACCCTTATTACGTCACATTGTTTCATGGCATGGGTGATGAACGTCATAAATTTAATTCTTTACTCACATCCGGTCATTGATGGATAAGCTAGAAAAAGTTTCAGATTTTTACCCCGTGGGGTGGAAGACCCCACGCGTTCTCTCTTTTCTTGTGTACAGTTCATTTGAACGTCTATTTCTCCATTATTCGTGAACAGAATTCGATGAAAATTGACAGGCATATACTAGACACACATGCGCAGGCATTAACTGAGCCCAAAGTGTGATTGCGGCCATTCGGGCCGAGGAACGGCCCATTTTGGCCCATTTTCTTAAAATTGTTATTTCTCGGTTATTCGTGGACGGAACCGAACCAAACTTGACAGGTATATTCTAGAGACCATTCCCCAGGTATTAACTGAGCCCAAAGTGCGATTCCGGCCCTTTGGGCTGAGAAACAGCCCTTTCGGCCCATTTTCTTAAAAGTGGTATTCAAAAAAAATATATTAAATGTGCTGGGAGATGCCCAACACAAAATTAAGTCGTAAATGATGATATGAAACTAGCCTCACTCTTGTGAGGTGTTCTCGTTTCTTTTTCTGATGCGATGAAAATCTTACCAAATTTCAAAACTATCCGTCGTCCGTGCTATCGCTCACCTGAGAGTTGTACGAATGAACTCCCGCGGGGTATGTTCACAATTCGAACTTGTTCTGATAAACATTTCAATTCATACAATTATGGCCGGAATACCACTTCACTGATGACATCGTCGTTATCACTCAATATACTCCACGGGGATTTGATGAAATAGGCCCAAGTTTAATTTTTTTTCGTTGAGCGGTTTCGGAGAAAATGATGTCCAAATTTTTCCCTTTAATCCAATATGGCTGCTATACCATGTAACCTATGATGTCACAGTTAGCATGAAAAAAAATATTCTCCATGGGGAGTCCCTCCTATGTTTAAAGTTTTGCATTGATCGGACAAGCAGTTGCAGAGAGAACCATTTTTAAAGGGAAATATATAGACACAGACATGGAGACACATGAATGATGTTTGGAGTTCCTTTCTTTTATTAACTGTTGGCCACGATAGACAGGGTACAGACCACTGAATGAATGTGAGGGCTGACAGAGTAGATGAGGTGACAAAGGAAAACAAATGTTGTGGCTCGTGGTTTTTTTTTCTGTGTGATGTCTTAAAATGCACAGTAACGGCAAGACCCAACACCGCATGCAGGAGCACAGAATCACTTTTGGCACAGCCACAACACCGTGGGAATGTTCAAGTAGTGCTCATGCACAGTCCTGATTTTGGCTGTCTCTCGTACAAATGCATTGTCGCGTGCACACAACCTTTAAATTCCAATCGGCAAGGTCGTGGAATCCATCATCGTAGTTGACATAAAATAATTCCTTTTCTCCAATGACCTCATCTCAGATCATCAATTTGGATTCAGACCCGGTCACTCGACCTTGGACATGCTGCTTCTACTCTCCCAACAATGGATGGAGGCCCTCAATATCAGACGTGACATCAGGGCCGTCTCTCTGGACATATATAGACCTTTTGATACAGTCTGGCATCCTGCCCTGTTCTCCAAACTCTCTACCTCTGGAGTCCAACGCCAACTCCACTCTTGGATTACTGACTTCCTCCACTCTCGTAGACAACGTGAAAGCTAGTATTGATTCGCTTCATTCCAGCCAATCAGGAGTTCCAACCTGGCTTCAAGTATGTTGTTCCCCATACAGTCCTAAGAAGCTTCCAGATTATTCCATCACTTTCCCCCCCCCTATCGAACTTCTGACTTTGATATAATTGTAATGTCCCGAGAATTGTGGGCACCAGTGTAAAAAAAATTATTGTGGTGCAAGTGCCACCAGTATGTTGTCTCGTTAAGGGAATTGTAAATGATTTGTAGATGATTTTCTCTGAATCAATTGTCCACCCAGCTGCATCAAAACAATGACTGGCGCCTCCAGCGTTGAAATCCAAATCATTTCCTATTGAGCTCTCTCTCTCTCTCGTGAAGCAGTTTACGCAGTGGATCGAAAACAATGAATGGAATTTCATGCATTTCATCATTAACTACCTTTCAGTTTATGCACGGCAAGATCTAGTCAAATGGCAATATGGAGAGGACAATATTACACGAGAATCTCACTCAGAAATCACGTGAGGAGACATTATATCAGGTGAAATGTATGTGTCGACATGCTACATATAAAATCAATGAATCCAGTGACACAAACAATACAACCTCTAATCCCCTTGCCTCCCCCCCAATTTCATCACAACACTCACCGCATGCTGCCCTGAATTGATGTGTTGATGGAATTCCAAACGGAAAAGGAGAGTTCCCCCCTGCAATGGCCCAGCTGGCTACATATATGCCAAGGTGCTGCCCATTTAAGCAGCGGGTATTTATTTTGGCCTGTTCACATGTTGGAAGTTTTGTTTGATGCCTTTAGCCCGCAGGCATATCATTCTCCGTCTCCACTCCATTACAGAACACATTCAGCTCTACTACTTTTGTAAAAACTTTTTCATTTTCCTTTTGACAGAAATGTGAGCGAAGGTTTTCTGCACTGAAAGGGATTAAAAGAAAATCAAGAAACCACACACATATGGCTGCACCGATTGAGAGACCTCATGCGGAAACCTTTCTCGACAACGCAGCACACGAGTAAAGGCAAAAACATGGTCAATAGTGTACTCCTTCTGCAAAAACTTCCAAAAACTTCCAATCAACTTCCAAAACAAAGACTCTCAACGAGTTCCTGAGGAAGGTGCGAGGGTCATGAAAAATGAGTTGCACACGCATGGGACGGTCTTCTGAAGCCAACGGGCTCAAGAGAAACAAACTGAAGCTTTCCGCAAAAAAATAAACCTGGATTGGACTGGAATATTCTCTGAGACAAAGTGAGGATGGTAGGAGGGGAAAGAGGATAATCGGAAAGAGAATTTTTTAAATGTGGGCAACAGTGGAGGCATTAGTTGTGCAGGAATATTATTGTTTGTTCTTTTGTTATGTGTATTCGAATTTTGATGCTAAACTGGGCATCCCTTCTGCCAGTATGAGTTGGTGGATGTTAAAGATCACACGGTTTATTTGCGAAGAATAGGCGAGCTAGCTATATCACCAGCAGCCTGAACAAATTACAAATTTCTGCACCCGTAGTTGAGTGTCCTGCGTCAGAGTAGCGATCCATCTGGGATTGCAACCCCGAGGCAAGAAATGCTTCGGCAGAACCAACACTTTGTATATGATGATGAATAGAATTTGAGAGAGGAAGAGGGAGAATGAAGTGAAAATCTGATAAATTAAAACATGTGAACCTTTTAGACAGTTCCACATTTTTAGACATCGGTAATGTACACAAAGAGAGAGAGAGAGAGAGAGAGAGAGAGAGAGAGAGAGAGACAGAGACAGAGACAGAGACAGAGACAGAGACAGAGACAGAGACAGAGACAGAGACAGAGACAGAGACAGAGACGACATCTGAAGAATTCCTTCAAGTTACCGTGCCAGATTCACTGGCCATCCAGATCATCAGCTGAGAATCATCAATTATATATTGAAGTTTTTTTAAAAAGGTTTATTTTACTGCTTATACATGGGAATCTCAAGCCCCATTCTCAATCTAGCTCCTGCAAGTTTTCTAACAATAAACCTCTCAACCCTTTCTCCTAATACGAGAATATAAGACCCGTCGCTTTGCTGACATCTAGTGCCCAACTGTGTCTGCGGACGTCCTCCTGCAGTTGGGTTACTTTTTATTAGGAGGTTGGAGGCAGGATTTGCACTCCGGCCACCGTAAAACCCTTCATTCCGCAAAACGCAAAAAAACCTGAAAACCCACTCCGTGGAGTACCTCCTGTGCAGCTTCCTTCGCAGGGCAGCTCACCGGATGATGGGATTGGGGCAAAGCCTTCGGGACCCCCAATCTTTGATGAAAGGAGGGAAACCACGGGGTAACATCCCTGGGTCAGATTGCGGAGAGTGTGTCGGAGTGGTGCTGAGGTGTCGTCCACCAGACGGCGGTCTCCTTAGGTTAACCTGAGGTGGTCCCTTCGGGTGGGTACCTGGAATGTCCTATCCCTAAGAGAGGATGATCACCTGTCTCTGTTATCATCTGAGCTCAAGCGTTTGGACATCGGGATTGCAGCTCTCTCTGAGGTTCGGAGACCGGATTGCAGCGAGATAATGGTGGGGGTTACACATACTATTGGTCTGGTCGCTCTGATGGTCACCATACTCAAGGAGTTGCTGTAGCTGTGTCCAATAAGCTGACCCCAATGATAATTGAGGTAACACCGGTCAACGAGCTATTATGAGACTAAGGATTCGTCACTCCTTAGGTGTCATTTCCCTGGTCTCTGTCTATGCTCTGACTGAGGCGAGTGACCTCACCGTGAAGGACACATTCTACGCCACGCTCGAGTCTGTGGTTGATCAGTGCCCCAGGGGAGATACTCTTCTCGTCTTGGGGATTTCAATGCATCGACTGGAACTGATAGGGATGGTTATTAGACATGTGTTGGTCCCCATGGGTCAGAACTATGAACCAGAATAGCACAATTTCCTTGACTTTGCAAGAAGTCATGGACTTAGGGTGGCTGGTTCATGGTTTCAGCGCCCACAAGCTCATCGCTGGACTTGGTATTCCAACGCTGGCGGTGTGGCAAAGGAGATTGACCATGGCCTCGTTGACGGTCGCTGGAGGATGATCCAGAACTGCAGGGTCTACCGGAGTGCTCAGTTCCTCAATACTGACCACCGGCTTGTTGTAGCAACTCTAAAGCTGCACCTTAAATCCTGGAGAATGGTACTATCCCAGCCTAGGCTGGATGTTGGCAAGCTCAAGGATGAGAGGGTAGCTGAGGAGTTTGCGAACAGGCTGAGTGGACATTTGGGGTGTCTGGGTGCTTTGGGGGTCCTGAAGAGTTGTGGAGTGCCTTCAAGACCACCGTCCTTGATGTTGCCGGGTGATGTCTTGGAATTCACCGCAGGGCAAAGAAGAATTTTTCTCTCAAGGGACACTGGATACCATTGACCAGAGTCGCAGGGCCAGGCTGAATGGCAGAGCTGAGCTGTTCAGAGAGCTGAGGCGTAAAACTGTACGTGCACTAAGGTGGACAAGGAGGCCTATGTGCGAGGAATCTGTGAGGGGTAGAGCATCACCTGTGGACAGGTGATTCTCGTCCCACTTACAGGGGAATTCGCGCATTGCGTTCATCCAAGCCCATCCCTCAGAGCACTGCAGTTAGAGCAGAGAGTGGTAGGCTCTTGACAGAGGAGTCTGAAGTGAAGGCCAGCTGGGCCGGTTACTTTGAGCGGTTGTACAGGCTGATCCCCCAGCTGTCGAGTTGGACGTCAAGGGTGTTACAATCCCTGTTGCTGACCCTCCAATCAACTGTGGTCCACCTTCGCTTGTGGAAACACGGGCTGCGGTGAACCGGTTGAAGCGGGGTAAAGCTCCAGGGATATGTGGCATCCATGCTGAACTTCTCAAGGCTGGTGGAAATGCTGCACTCGTGTCGTTGCATGCAGTTTTGTGCTCTGCCTGGAACACAGGCATCATCCCAACTGATTGGAAGAGGGGCCTTGTTGTCCTCTCTGGAAAGGGAAGGGTGATCGCCAAGACTGCAACAACTACTGAGGGGTGACGCTGCTCTCAGTGCTGGGCAAGGTCTTTGCTCGGATAATTATTGATAGGGTGCCACCATCTGCTTGAACACCAGCGTCCAGAGCAGTCAGGCTTTACACCAAAGAGGTCAACATTGACCGTATCCTTGCTCTTCATGTCCTCACCGAACGCAGACTAGAGTTTCGGCAGGGGCTGCTTGCAGCCTAGTTGATCTCTGTAAAGCTTCGATTCAGTGAATCGGGATGCCCTCTGGAGGATTCTTGGTCTTCGTGGGATGCCACCAAAACTGATCGATCTGATGTCTGAACTCTACTCTGGTACTGAGAGTAGTGTGAAGTGTGGTGGTACCATCTCTGACTTATTTCCAGTTGTTACTGGAGTTCGTCAGGGGTGTGTACTGGCCCCCACACTTGTCAGCACTTGTATGGACTGGATTTTAGGGAGGATGTTGGAAAGATCAAGCTGCGGTGCATCGTTTGGGAATGTCAAGATCTCGGACCTTGATTTCGCAGATGATGCAGTCATCTTTGCGGAGACTTTAGATATCCTTTTGGGGGCTCTCGAGGTGCTCAATGAGGAGTCGGAGCCGCTCGGATTACGGGTTTCTTGGCTCAAAACTAAGATCCAGGCTTTCAATGACATCTTGGATGCTGCTGTCCTGTCTGTGTCTGTTTGTGGTGAGGATGTTGAGGTCGTGGAGAGATTCACTTACCTTGGCAGTGATATTCATGTCTCTGCTGGCTGTGAGTCAGAGGTCAATAGACGTCTGGGTCGGGCCTGGGGAGTCATGGATTCACTGGATCATGGGGTGTGGCGCTGCCGGTACCTGTGCGGGAGGATGAAAGTCCGAGTCTTCAGGTCCTTGGTGCTTCCAGTCTTGCTCTATGGATGCGAGACTTGGACTCTGGCCAAGGATCTGAGACGGAGACTTAATTCCTTTGGTACCAGGTCTCTTCGGAGAATCCTTGGCTATCGCTGGTCAGATTTTGTGTCCAACGAGCGGTTGCTGAGAGAGACTCGGATGAGATTTGTTACCTGCATGGTACGTGAGCGTCAGTTGCGGCTGTATGAACATGTGGCTCGTTTTCCTGACGCTGATCCTGCTCACCAGATTCTCTCAGCGAAGGAGTCTCGTGAGTGGAAGAGGCCAATGGGCCGACCACGTGCCTCGTGGTTGCCGCAGGTTGACCGGCATCTCAAGGAGATGGGGATGGGCCTGGCATCTGCCTGGGGGAAGGCCAGACGGAGGCCCCTGGAGTACCGGCAGAAAGTGGACGCAGCGACGCGCTGTTCTGGCACATGCTCCCATACCTGACCTGACCTGGCTTTGCTGACGGAAATACCAATGTTTGCTGTGATGGCTAATCAATAGGGCAAGAAGAAAAAGGATTCCTGGGATTGTGGGGATAACCAGCATCATAAGTTAGCATTTGCAGTTTTGCCAGTTGTGCCTATGTACCCATAAAAAAAAACATTTTTAAACATGTTTTTTTCATCACAAACCTTCCTGGGAGTTCCCTGAATCCACTGTAGTTGGATTTATTGAAATCCGTTAATCCGTTCTCAAGTTATAACATGACAGACAGACAGTCACGGCTCCTTTTATAATATAGATTGGATTTTGGGTCAGGGATTGATTATAGAAATTTTCATGTCAGTTTCATGTTTTTTTCATCTGGCGTCAAGCTCTTTTCATAATATCATGTTTCATACAAATTTCATTTTTAGCCTGCTCCAGGGTTTAGAATTTCCTTCTTCATCTAATCTCCTCTCTAAGTTTGTTCCACGGCCATAGAAAGACGACACGGGCAAGTCCATGAATCCCAGTTGTTGTAAATCAACTTCCAGATAAATATTAAAAATTAAAAATCACTCATAGAGTGACACTTGGTGAAACGGAACTGCACTCGGTCAAGCACATACCTCCGCCTGGCTGAATAGTTTACATTTTGTACGCCACTGATAGGTTGGATCTGATTCCAGATCTTAACCAAAATCGAATCGGCTTCTTCTTGTCACCGAATCCTATTCGTTGTTGTTTTTTTTTATCCACCTAGTTTTATCATAACTCGTCCACAACTTATTGATATCTCATGTGATATAGTTTTTGAGCCCATCTCTCAACGGTGAAGAATCACTTGAAAAATTCTCGTATCCGGATCCGGATTCGGATCTTCACCAAAATCGAATCAATTCGTCCTGGTCATACACCCAACATGTCCACAACTTTTTAAGATATCATGCAATATCGTTTTTTGCCATATCTTTCAACGGTGAAGAATCATTAAAAAAAATTAAATAACTCTCGTATCTGGATCCGGATTCGGATCTTCACCAAAATTAAGCGTTGCCGTCCTTTGCCGATCACATACACACACAAAAAAATTTCAGAACGATTGCTTGAAAACTGTGGTCAAAAATCGTGTGACAGACGACAAACTAACGCGACAGACTAACATACTTGGCGAAAAAAAATTTCCACCAATTAAAAACTCTGGATGTCACCACCTGTTCTATCCTCAATAAATCCATAAATTCTTAAGTTTTTTTTTCCATTCCACACATCAAACAAGTTCTTGTTCTCAAGACTTTATTATTTTTAGTTTCAACATATGAAGTCTTGTTTGTATCAGTTTTCTTGATGTATTTAAGAAAACATTTCACCAAAGATAAAGTTATTTTTATTTATTGGAAATTTCAAATAATTTCAAATCATTCATTTCTTTCAGAAATAGCAATTTATGTGCATTTTTAAAAATAACATTAGTTGAATCCAGTCGTTAATACAATCAGTACTTTTGAACAGTTATTCGGTCTTTCATCCATTTGACTGTTATTTATGACTTTGTGTATTCTTTAACCCGTTTACAACAAATTTTTATCACTTCGAAGTACCAAACTCTATAACCACATGTTGATCTTGTTTGGTATCCAGCTCCGTAATTTATTGATATAATAAGAGAGATGTGTGTGTATGTATGTTGCCTTTTTTTCTCAGACGGCCAAACGGATCTTCGTCAAACTTTCAAAGGTTCATCAGTGAGTGCCGCGGAGTGTTTTCATCAAAAATAATTTTTTGAAAATTCTGAAAAAGAAAATTGGATTTTTGTTTTTAATTTGCTGTATAGTGCCGAATCTTTTGTAGCTACTTGAAAGGTAATCTTAAATTATCCCCAACTCCATTACTTACTGGGTGTTGGGATTCCCAAAAAAAAAATTTTTATTAGGGGAAAATTAGAAAAAAAATCAAATATTTGATTTCTTCAAAATGCCAAAAGGATCCGAGCAGCACCGTGAAACACCGAGTACTCCTGCTAGCCTCCCATCAATTATCTTCTCCCCTCAAGCATGATAATGCATGTGATCTCTCATGTGACTGAAACACCGTCTGGTTTTTAAGATTCAAAATCGTAATCTGTTTGTAACATTCATTTGGAAGAAAATTAATTATCCACTTCCTCATCCTCCAATTCATCATCAAATTCAAATGAGCGAAAATCTCCAAAAATATAATAATATTAATCGTAATGATGATCTATATAATTGTGTGTGTGTGTGTGTGTGCGTAACATTCCGTTCCACTCATTTCTTGGACAGTTCACCTGACTCCACCCACAATTTCTTATTTCATGAAATATCTTACGGCCACCATGTTGCTACTTACTGCTTTGCAAAGACAAAGACGTCCCAGAGTTGTCATATATACCGGTCCTATAAGTTTATCCTTCATTGTAAAACTCCCAAAGTGACAGTTAAAAGGATTTTGAGCCGATAGGTGTCACAATCCTTGTGAAGATCAGCCTCAGCGATCGAGGCAGCAGTTTGTTAACTCATGCACCACCCAAATAACGATGTGACATTCTCTCAAGCAGAGCTTAAAGCCATGTCATTAGAAATTTGTCCGAGGTCATTACTTACTTATAACGATGGGTATATATACATCAGGAAGAATATAATTGGCTTTGGGTTGTTTATTGTACTGTATACATTTTCCACATATTTCATGGGATTGTAAGTTGGACAGGTGATTGTGACGGGCCATGACTGGATCATGGTCACTTATCTCTTCTACATATCTCGTGGGAGTGTGAGTTGGACAGGCGACGGTGATGAGCCATGACCTGCTCAGGTCACGTGTCTTTTCCACACATCTCGCGGGATTTTGAGTTGGGCAGGTGACTGTGACAGGTGGAAATGGGTTTTGAAGGCTTGGAGTAGAGAGGGGATTGACACCTTTGGGGTTGGGAGGGGGGGTGAGGACTTGAGGTTGGGAGGTGGAGGTTGAGGACTTTGGCTTTGGAGTGGGAGTTGAGGGAGGGGGGGAGACTTGAAGTCACATTTTACATAACGTGGAATTCCATGGATCCCTACATGTAATATAAATAATATAATAATAATTTCTCTGCTCTTCCATGAGCCTCACTGTTGTAGTAAATAATAATGAATAATAATAATAATAATAATATCTGCATTCCAACGTCAAGTTTATCATTTTTCTTTTCATCCTCACATTCTTCCTCACCTTCCTGAACCTCCATTTATCCTTCTTGAACCTCCTTTTCACCTTCTTCACCATCTTGATCAATCTTCTTTTCACCTTTTTCCTCATCAGCATCCCAGCCAATCCTTGAATCCCCTTCATTGTATAGGATATCAAACATATATTTGTCAGGATTTCCAAACATACTCGTATCTGGAATTAATTTGTTCATAACATATGGTACCAGTAAGATTCGTTTTGAATCTCTTACATTTGAGTCTCATGTTTCATCATTTTTAGAACCCTGCCATTCTTCAATATTCTGATTAAATCTTTATCTGTAGGTTGAGTAATACCATTCTGGAATTGGAAATTTCCCATTTACATGCTGTTGTCCGTATTTTTAAAAACAGGAAATACCTTTTCCTTGTGAATGACTTTGGATACAGAAATTAGAATTTTCTTGCAACGCCTGTTCTTGTTGTTTATGTCAGAAATATTTGAAAGGTGGGTGTGATAACGTATAACACCATGCCATCTTTCAGAGAACAAAACAGTTTGTATGACAGTTTCATTGTTAGTTACAACATGCGGTACATACTATGGGAAAACTTTTATTGTGATTTTCTTTTTACTTTTAATGAGCAAATACAACCTGTCACTTCCCTGATGGGATTATTAGGGGGCCGGGGGGGGGGGGTAGGGAGAGAAAGGAGGGAGGGGAAGAGAGGAAGGGTGGGGAAGTGTTGGAGATAACTAGGAAGCAGGAAAGAGTGAAGAAAGGGGGCGGGGTGAGCGATGCATCACCAAAAGTGCTATCACTCCGGGAGGGGGTAAGTGAGGAGGATGTGGGGAGAGAGGAGGGAGGAAGTGGGGAGGGGTTTTGGGAGAAGGTAAGCATGAGGAGATGGAGTTCTGGACTTGCATTTGGGAGGGACACTTGAGGGAGAAATGGGGGGAAGGCTTCTCAATTTGCATTTGGTAGTGTGACTTGTGGATAAGGAGCATGGGGTGGTAGTACAGGAATGAACGAAATTGGGTACGTTAAAACAGCTTGTTAAGACAGCATGTGGAGACTCCAGAGATGTCCAGGGAGAGGGGAGGGGTTTGGAGGTGGGAAGCATGAGGGGGGGGAGGCAGCGGAAGAGAGGGAAGGGAAGGCAGCGTGAGGGGGAGGAAGCAGATAGGAAGGGAAGCAGTGTGAGGGAAGGAAGGCAGCATTGAGGGAAGGAAGCAGCGGGGGAAAGAAGGCAGCATGAGGGGAAAGGAAGCAGCGTGAGGGAAGAAGCAGCGAGGGAAGGAAGCAGCATGGGGGGAAAGGAAGCAGCATGAGGGGAAGGAAGCAGCGTGAGGGAAGGGAAGGCAGCGTGGGGGAGGGAAGGCAGCATGAGGGAAAGGAGACAGCATGAGGGAAGGAAGCAGCGTGAGGGGAAGGGAAGGCAGCGTGAGGGAAGGGAGGCAGCATGAGGGGAAGGAAGGCAGCATGAGGGGAAGGAAGCAGCGTGAGCGAAGGCAGAATGAGGGGGGGAAAGGAAGACAGCTGTGAGGGAAGGGAAGGCAGTGAGGGGAAGGAAGGCAGCGTGAGGGAAGGGAAGGCAGCATGAGGGACGGAAGCAGGGAGGGGAAGGGAAGAGCATGAGGTGAAAGGAAGGCAGCGTGAGGGAAGGGAAGCAGCATGAGGGAAGGGAAGCAGCATAGGGAAGGGAAGCAGCTGAGGGGAAGGGAAGTAGCATGAGGGGAAGGAAGGCAGCGTGAGGAAGGGAAGGCAGCGTGAGGGAAGGGAAGCAGCATGAGGGAAGGAAGGCATGGGGGGAGGAAGGCAGCATGAGGTGAAAGAAGGCAGCGTGAGGGAAGGGAAGGCAGCATGAGGGAAGGAAGGCAGCGTGGGGGAAGGGAAGGCAGCATGAGGGGAAAGGAAGCAGATGAGGGAAGGGAAGCAGCGTGAGGGGAAGGAAGGCAGCAGGGGGAAGGGAAGGCAGCATGAGGGAAGGGAAGGCAGCATGGGGGGAAGGGAAGGCAGCTGAGGGGAAGGGAAGGCAGCATGAGGGAAGGGAAGGCAGCATGAGGGGAAGGGAAGGCAGCATGACGGGAAGGGAAGGCAGGATGGGGGAAAGGAAGCAGCATGACGGGAAAAAGGGGAAGCAGGTGAGGGAAGGGAAGGCAGCATGGGAGAAGCAGGATAGGGAAGGAAGCAGCTGGGGGGAAGGGAAGCAGGTGGGGGAAGGAAGGCAGCATGAGGGAAGAGAAGGCAGCGTGGGGAAGGGAAGGCAGCATGAGGGAAAGGAAGCAGCATGAGGGAAGGGAAGCAGCGTGGGGAAGGAAGGCAGCATAGAGGGAAAGGAAGACAGCGTGAGGGAAGGAAGCAGCGTGAGGGGAAGGAAGGCAGCGTGGGGAAAGGAAGGCAGCATGAGGGAAGGGAAGGCAGCGTGAGGAAGGGAAGGCAGCGTGGGGGAGGGAAGGCAGCATGAGGGGAAAGGAAGACAGCGTGGAAGGAAGCAGCGTGAGGGAAGGGAAGGCAGCGTGAGAGGGAAGAGCAGCATGAGGGAAGGGAAGCAGCATGAGGGAAGGGAAGCAGCAGGGGGGGGGAAGGCAGAATGAGGGAAAGGAAGACAGCGTGAGGGAAGGAAGGCAGCTAGGGGAAGGGAAGGCAGCGTGAGGAAGGGAAGCAGCATGAGGGAACGGGAAGGCAGCTGGAGGGGAAGGAAGGCAGCATGAGGTGAAAGGAAGGCACGTGAGGGGAAGGAAGGCAGCGTGAGGGGAAGCGAAGGCCGCTGAGGGAAGGGAGGCAGCAGTAGGGAAGGGAGTAGCATGAGGGGCAAGGGAAGGCAGCGTGAGGGGAAGGGAAGGCAAGCATGAGGGAAGGAAGGCAGCGTGCAGGGGGAGGGAACAGCATGAGAGGAAGGCAGCATGAGGGAAGAAGCAGCATGAGGAAGGAAGCAGCATGGGGGGAGGGAAGCAGCATGAGGGGAAAGGAAGGCAGCATGAGGGAAAGGAAGGCAGCGTGAGGGGAAGGGAAGCAGCGTGAGGGGAAGGGAAGCAGCATGGGGGAAGGACAGCATGAGGGGAAGGGAAGGCAGCATGGGGGAAGGGAAGGCACGAATGAGGGGAAAGGAAGGCAGCGTGAGGGAAGGAAGGCAGCATGAGGGGATAGGAGGAGGCAGCATGAGGAAGGGAGGCAGCATGATGGGAAGGGAAGCAGTTGGGGAAGGAAGCAGCGTGAGGGGAAGGGAAGGCAGCATGAGGGAAGGGAAAGCAGCGTGAGGGAAAGGAAGGCAGCGTGGGGGGAAGGGAAGGCAGCATGAGGGAAAGGAAGCAGCGTGAGGGGTGGGGAAGGGTGAAACACACACACAAACAGCAACAATTTATTTTTAACCACCGGTTCTATATAAAAACTGAGCGGGAGAATTTAAAACCCATGTGATGTACCTGTCAAAGGCTTGCCTGCATTCTTGCATGCTCACACATGCACAACCTTTGCACCCCTCCGATCGGCTCACTCCAAATCAGATTCGTACATGCTACACTCTGGGGAAGCAGCTTTAAATTAAAACGAAACAGTCAGTCCTAACAGAGTGGAGAGGGGAGAGAGATAGGGGTAGCAGAGGAGAGAGGGTGAAAGAGAGAGGGAGAGGGGTGGAAAGACAGGGAGAGGGTGAGAGAGAGGTGGAGAGAGATAGGGGTGCAGAGAGAGGGAGAGGGGAAAAGAGAGAGAGATGGTGGAAAAGACAGGGAGAATTGGGAGAGAAAGAGGGGAGAGGGTTGAAAGAGAAGAGAGGGTGAAGAGAGGGAGAGGAGAGGTGGGAAAGAGAGAGGGTGGAAAAAGAGGGAGAGGGGTGGGAGAAAGTGGAAGGGAAGGTGGGAAAGAGAGAGGGTGAAGAGAGAGAGAGGGGTGGAGAAAGTGGAGAGGAGAGAGGTGGAAAGAGAGAGGGTGGAGAGGGAGAGGGGAAATGAGTAGGGAGGGAAGGAGGGGGGAGGAGAGGGAATTCTGGCAGATGTGTCATCCAGTTTAATGTCCATCCGAGAGACGGCAAACATTGATGAATCACTCTGCCTATAAAACACCGAGATGACAGTTTATGGCAGGGTCAGGATTCAAACCCAGGCTACACAGCTTAGAGCGAGTGTGTGCACCTCCTTTAATATATTTACATTCATCTTTACAAAGAAAGCAGATCACACAAAAAGTGAAAAAAAAACTGCATTATAATTGTCGAAAAAGGACCCCCTGTGGAATATATCACCATGCATGCAAAGAAGCTTTGATCCCACTGTTAATTATTTTGTGCACTCATTGAAGTTCTACTTTCTGCACATTCCTTAATCTTTCTTCACTCAATATATTAGCCGAACATCAGAAAAAGTTAAGTTTAACGCTTTGCTTAAATAAATGCACTTAGTTATAAAAATCGTTAATTTGTTAAACTTTTCAGATTTCACTCCAGATTGAGACACTTATTTAGTCCACGAGATGCGATTCTCAAATCAGATATAATATTTTGATTATATACGTACTTTAATTAGTCCGTGAGAGAAGATCGTGTTTCCAAGGCAAGGCATGTTTGAATCGGCCGAATTAAGACCCCTGTGAGGCAAATTTGGGCTGACCAAGGATAAGCCTTTCATAGAAGTAAACCATTAATTATCTTCAAAAGGGGGTGTTTTAATTAACCCAAACACCCAATTTTTCATTCTGCTCTTCCTTGGAGTTCCCTTAAGCATATTGCACATGCAAAGTTTGAGGTCCTAGGTTCATGATTTTGTAGTTAAGGAGGACACACACACACACACACACACACACACACACACACACTACATTTATTGACATTTATTATTATAGATTATTTTCGATATATTGTCAATCCTTATATGCAGGGTGTGGCAAAAAGATGGGCATGTTTGAAATAGAAATCTTTTTTAATAACTGAATTATTTGTTCAACTGTAATAACATTTGTAAAGTACAAAAATGTATTTCTTCAGAATACACGGGTGTTTGAAAAAAATCAGTAAATACCCCCCCCCCCCCCCCCCTTGGCAGGTAACACATTCTGCTGCCCTGGTACCCATACTTCTCATTACCTTCACAAGAAAGTCTATCTGAATGGCCTGAATTTCACTTGTCATGGTTTATTTCAGTTCATTGAGTGAGTGGCCTGTTCCTGTACACTCTGCCTTTTAAATATCCCCACAGGAAATAATCAGGGCTGAGATCAGGAGATCTGGGAGGCCAATTCACATCTCCAAATCTATTGATCAGCTTTCCAGGAAAATGCTTTTGCAACAGTTCCATGCATAGCCTTGCGGTGTGGCATGCAGCCCCATCTTCTTGTTTCAAGGAAGCTTGCCACACATCTGTTTATTACTTTTCTTGATTGTGCATCACGAACTTGGAAATGTCTTCTGAATTGAGTTTGTGCCAAAATTGTAGAATATCGATGGAAGAAATACTGTTCAACCCCAAATGCTAGTTGTTCGTGTGTCCAAGTTGCCGTTCCCCAGGATTAATTTATTTTATCTCAAGTTCATCTGATACAACCTGAAAAGAAAAAAAAAAACAATAATTACCTTCCATTGTCATAGAATTATTCCACCCTGAAATCTGTCCCATCTCTTTGCATATACCTCCGCCAAAATGGTGCTTGTGTATTAAACATCCTTTTCTACCCTGTTTGCTAATAACAATTGTGCATATATTATTATGCTCATCTTTTATGAGTTAATTTAGGAGAAAGAAATCTGCTGTTGTCCCTTTTTGTGAGTTGAACACCTACCTGTGCAATCGAGTAAGCATATCCCCATCTAACATTCAGGCTTCATCAGGGGGTCTTTCAAGCTATTGAGCGAAATCAACAATTACCACTGAATCTGTGACTATTTAAAAAAAAATTAATAATAATTTACTTTTAAGTTTGTTTTACTTGTATGTCAATAAAATATTGTTTATAATGTTTTTTTCAAGTGTAATGCTAATCGTAACACCATTTTCCACATCCATTTCTTCCAAAAACAGCCAATAAGCATTGATTTCTTATCTCTTCTCTTTTGATATATAAAGAAGGATCAACTCCATTGGAATTTATTATTTCCTTTTTACCCTGCGCAAACAAAGCGAAAAGCAGGATTAAGCAATCGGTTCACTTCTGTCTGTCTGTCCGTCCATCTACAAACGTCAGTTTATGATAAAGGAACAACTTAATTTAATTTGAATGTTTTATTTTGAATGCGATTCGGAACGTGAATCAGAAAAGGAACCTGCACTTTAACAGTACTTTGGCTCTGAATTCAACCCGATCGCGCATGCGCAGAGAGGAGCGAGATAATTTTGTTTAGTCTGTCTGTCTGACAGGCAGTCAAACAAAATTTAAAATCATTCCAAACAGGAAACTTACTGTTTTTCAGGATGTCGTAAGGGACACAAACAACAGGCACAAATAACTAATGTAACGTGTTAAATCAGGTGGTGTAAAAGACGCTGCATCAACGGCGGCATTCCAAACAGGAAACTTACTGTTTTTCAGGATGTCGTAAAGGACACAAACAACAGGCACAAATAACTAATGTAACGTGTTAAATAAGGTGGTGTTAAAGACGCTGCATCAACGGCGGTAAACTTCTGGAATTTTTTTTATACGACCTTTAAAATCTTTATTTTATTTCAAATGAATTATATACTTCAACACTGTTGAACACAAATCACCTTTGCTGCTTCAAAAACCTCCAGTTTTGCAGTACAGGTGTCTCCTGTTTAACGAAGGGGTTAAGTATCTTTACACCCTTTAATATAGTGAACCTTTGTATGGAAAATTACACTGTTTCCTAACTCTAATTTTTCAATCTATAAGCGAAGCCATATACTTGGTATAATGATGGTTTTAGTTGTAAGTGACATTATCATGTTATTATTTCGGTAATAATAAGAAAGAAACACGATAATAAAGTAAATTTAGTTGTAACACTTACCAAAACAATCTTGAGTCCAAGTTTCCAGATGAGAAGATGGTGGGAGGTGGTAGAGGAGATGGTTATTTTTAACCCTTTAATTCTGAAAAGGTAAAATCACCCCATTGAATAGTTAATCAACAGGAAAAACTTATCGCCATGGAGTGACATTGCACAATCACCAGACACTGTGTTGTGGGGATTGCTCCTTTGTTGTCGCGAATGAAGACCTTTGTTTCATGAATAATAGCTCTAAATGAAACCATTCATTGTAGCGAACCTTCACAATTCGAACCTTCGTTAAGCAGGGGATAGCTGTACTTGGACATGTTAAATAAGGTGGTGTATAAGACACTGTATCAACAACGGTAAACTTCTGGAATTTTTTTATAAAACCTTTAAAGTCATTATTTTAATTTTATTTAATTATAGACACTACCTGAACACTGCATGTGGTAAGTTGTTCTATGAACCCTCCAGTGAGTTAAAATGTTCGAACTTTGAGTTTCACCTTTTGATTAATTATCAATCAGCAAATGATTTTAATCCGTTTCAGTACATCCTCCAGTTTCTTAAAAAGAAGCCTTATATAAATCAGCTTTCCCTTAAAGCTCAAATTTCAACCCATACACCACTTATCATAAATCACCAAAATCCAAATATTCCTTTCAATGGATCTGCTCTGGTAATGCTATTTCTTTGTTTTGTATCATCGTTATACATCCCCTTCCTTTGAGCATAATCCAATTTCCATCTCAAACCTTCAACAGCTCCCTGTTCCTTTATATCGATCACTAAACAAATAAACCTTCAATTTTATCATTCCACATCCTGCATACACATAGTCAATCGACGGTTTCATTTTCATGAGTTCCAACATACAAATAAGCTCCACTTTCACGAAAATTTTCCCAACTGGGTCATGCTTTCAATTTGTGACAACACATTCTTGTCCACTCTACCACTCCGCCATCACCAAGACCCTCTTCTCTGTCAATGATAAAAACTCCTCAAACGTGTCCAAAACCATTCTCCACGCTCCCCATCTCTTTTCCTGGCCAAGCAGTTTGCCACTTCCTTTGAAGATTAGTATTACTTATCTGCAGCAGACTGAACACTCTCTGGCTCCTTCACTTCTGTCATTGCCATCAAATACTTCCTTTTCTTTGAATCGTCTTTTACCTGTCAATGAAGCGTTGTTCAGTCGATCATCGGGAATTCAAAGAAAACATCTTCACTCGATTTCAGTTCCTTCATCTTTGATTACTGGGATTTCCTTACTCTCAGTTCTTTCTCCATTTGTAAGAAAAAATAATCAATTGTTCCAGTGCATCGTCTACGGTGCTGTTTTCAATAAAAGGAGCCATCACAATATTTCAATTTTGAAGAATCCTTCACTGGACATTAAAAAAATCTTCAAAACTCTCCATCATTGTTTGTGTTCCACCATTTATTTCTAACATTCTAGAATGTACTATTGGGAACCACCTTTTGGAATACCTACCTCATCACTGTCTTGTAGAACCTTTCCGGGCCTGACATGCGAGCCGAGAGGTTGGCACACTCACCTCTGAGCTGTTTAGTGTGGGTTTGAATCCCGACCCCGTTATAATCTCTCATTCTGGTGTTTTGCAGCCAGTGCGATTCATCAATGTGCGTGTCATCCCTGCCAGCATTAATTGGTGGATCTTAAAGATCCCATGTGTACTTCGTGAAGAGAAGGGGAGTTGTCACCGGCACCCTGGCCAAATTTAAAAGTAATGCTCAAACTTACAGTGGGCACTGCATGCATCAGTGGCACAGCAAATGATTTTACCCATAGCTATGTGCTGCATATGAAGTTAAAATTAGAAGAAACCCTTACAGTCTGCTTTTAAAATTATGTATCACAGCGATTACCCTTCTAAAGAGATCCTATGTAAGTTAGAGCAAGGATCAGCTGCAATTCTCATCCTCTTGCATTTATCAGCTGTTTTTGACACTTTATCATCACATATTAATTGCCAGTCTTCAATCTTGTCTTTGTATATCTAGACCTGCTCTGGAATGTTTGAAATCTTATCTTACAGACCACATATTCACTGTAGATATTATTGGTTACTTATCAGATCCTGTTCAGCTATCAGTCGGTATTCCTCAAGGATCCGCTCTTGGTTTTCTGTTTAGTTACATCCATTGGGGGATAATTTAGGTTAATTTAAATATCCGTTTTAATTTCTTTGCTGATGATACCCAGATTGACCCTTATGACCCTGATTGATACCCAGATCGACCTTATGACCTGATGATACCCAGATTGACCTTATTGACCCTGATGAACCCAGATCGACCTTATTGACCCTGATGATACCCAGATTAACCTTATTGACCCTGATGACACCCAGATCGATTAAATTTGGACCCTGATGATACCCAGATCGACCTTATTGACCCTGATTGATACCCAGATCAATTTAATTGACCCTGATGATACTCAGATCGACCTTATTGACCATGATGATACCCAGATTGACCTTATTGACCCTAATGATACCCAGATCGACCTTATTGACCCTGATGATACCCATATCGACCTTA
>CM068960.1:11100463-11128382 GCA_035128595.1 Eptatretus atami
TCCGGTGTGGTTTGGCGTAAACTTCCGTCGTAGCGATCCGAGTCGGTGAATAGGACTCGATTCGGACAAAGCGGTCGACGGGTGTGTTTTCCCGGTAGTTTGGACGACGTGGATATTAGTATTGTTGGGTTTCACCCTTGGCGTGCGGGCGACGCTTCGAGCCAAGGGGGTCTGCCCACGCGAACGGACAAACTAGTCGCAGCTTTTTGGATCAACGCCGAAATTTCAGCTAACGGGATGTAGTCTTTAATTCATACCAACACCTTGTCAATACTCTACCCGCGCGCCAGTACAGGGTCAATCGCCGAAGTAGAGTCGATTTACTAACTAATCTGCGGGCGACTAGCGAAGACTGTACCGTCAACGGACCTGTTGGAACCGAGCCGCGAGGCAGCTCGCTCCATTTCCGATTTGCCGAGCGTGTAATTATCGCCAAGCCCGCCGGATCCGTACTTTTATGGCTATTAAAAAAAGCCAGTATATTCCGAACTCAATTATGGCAGTTCATGAGGGAAAGACCACGAATGGGTTTACATTTATACAATGAGTTTATTTTCACTCCGTAAGCAGTCATGCAGTCATGTATGCACAATTGCACGTATGCAATCATGCGTCATGTATGACAACCGTATGCACGTATGGGACAAACACAAGCAAGAAAAGACTAAACACAGAACATCTATTTGTGATGTACACCACATGCATTAAAGTTCTAGTTAAGACAGGGCCAACAACGTTCATTCAAAGAAACCCCGGAAAGAAAAGGCACGAACTGGGCCTCGTGAGTCTTTAATAGTTACGGAGGCTGTGAAGACCGAAAAAGTCCGAGAGGCGCGCTGGTTACTGCGCTTGTGGAAACTCGTGCGCTCCTCGACGTCCGTCCAACGGCAGCTGGAAGTGACACGGGGGCCCAGGCCTGTGATCGGCCTAGTCGCAACGCCTCCAGACGAACGAACGGGCCTTTGCTCTTTCAGAGTTAATGCTCTTTAAGAAGCCCGTCCGTTTCTCCACGTCGTTTGGACTGTCCGGGTTGCCCGATCACTCGGACGTTATGGCGCTGGTTGGCGACTTCCTTTTCCGCTCTCCCAGCGCCAGTTCGGCAAGGCAGGCTGCGCTCCAGGCTCCTCATCTCCTCCCGCTCTTCTTTTCAGGGCACCGACTGCAGAGCTACAGACTCAGGATGGCAGCTCCAACGGCGACTCACACAACTGCGGTTGGCGTCTCTGCGCGCCTTATATTGGTCCGTGAGGCGAGGTTTTGATCTCCGATCTTCACCTCTGACCGCTGGCATCAACGCCCTTTCGATCTTTTGATCGATTTTGGACGCGAAGCCTCGGAGGAGAGCGGAGTGGCAGAGATAATCAAGCCCACGTGGACGTGTGGAATCACCGGCCCGTCCTAACAGGGAACCCTGCGTCTGTCGCGACGATGCCGGTTCCGGAATGCCGTGGCTGGCGAAAGATGGCAGCGTTTGCGGAGATGAAGATGAGGCGATGTTGTTTCGTTGTTGAGATGTGTTTAGGAGATGGGAGGAGAATGTGTTGTGGTTCGAAGGCGGTTGTGGAAGAGGTGGTTGTTGGAAGGCGTTTCGTGGGGAGACAGGTGATTGTTGTGAAGGGTTGTGGTGGTTGAAATGCGGTGGTCCAAATACAAGATGCAAAAGAAAACACTACTCACAAGATCAAGCCCGGTACCACGAATAAATCTTTAAACTCGGTGGGGAAATCTAACTGACAAGACTTATCGATCATAACTGAATCTAAGGACTTATATGGTGTCTCTGTGAATTTCACAACCGTAACAGTATATTGAAATTAGGGCATTAACCTAAACCACGGCGTGAAATATTGGCACCGGTCCGCTAAGAGCCCCGTGACTTCTTAACTTGAACAAGATCGCGACTAAAATTCCGGGTGTCGGTGGGCAGACGACTCATGCTCCACTGCTAGTGGTCCTTTGTCGCCGCTGAACCCGCCTCAGGCAATATACGGACTTTATCATATCCGATTCAGTATATCATATCCTTCCAACTCCAAATTTGTTTTTGTTTTTTTTCTCCCCCACCACATCGTTTGCATGGATGAATTAACTTTTTGGTTTAATTTCGTTCCTTTCAAAAAAATTGAATCGCTGAGGTTTGGTGTCACTATTTGGGTTGCAGGAATATATATTGTTTTGTTCTGGCGATCCATGCATACTTAGCTTTCAGTCTTGGAAAGCAATCCTGGAGTTATTGACACAAGGTACCTATAAATGGGTTTATTATTTAGCTTGACTGCTTCAAGTGGCTTTCTGAAATATTTCAACCTCCGAGCAAATGTTCTCACGCACATCGATGGCACTAATCTGGAAAGCCCGTTTTTACCCTGAAGTTTGACGTACATCTGGTCACAGCCAAGTCTTCTAATTATATCACAATTCGTTTTTAATAATCCAACATGATAAAAAAAAAGAATGTTTTTGACAACATCTGCGTTTAAATACTGTACAGTATCTGCTATTCTCCAGGCTTAAAAAAAAAATTCTTATTTGTTTCATGTTACTGATCTGAACTTCGTGGGGACACAGCCGCACACAGTCAAAAGCATGGCAACCAAAAAACCGGGGCCCCCGGTGATTTGGAAGACGGGCCGTTTTGTGGTCGCGACGTTTTCATCGGGGCACTATGGATACGCCGATGCTTTGGACGTGGCTTTTCTTTTGGCAAGTTGGTGGGTGAACTAAGGAGAAATCCCCTCATGGGTTGGGCCGATCCAATGGGTTTGTCATGCTTTATCCTCTAATGGTGAGTCAACCAAAAACAGTGAATGTTACCAGTTTTAAGATCTTTGGTCATCCGCTCTGCCAGCGACCGGCTGATCAGCCGACTCGGACTAGACGCTCAAACCATTATGCACCCGACGTCTTGATTTGTGTTTTTAACCTCCAGGTAGGCACGCTTATGTTTTACACCGTCTCTGGTTCTGTCATTTGGTGAGCAAGGATATCTAAAACGTTGTGCGACCGGATTCAGACCAATTTGGGTGACAGGTTGGGTGCTGTAATATGGACCGATCTGATCGCTTTTTGGTGAAGACTCCCGTACATCCAATTTTTAAGTGATTCATCACCATTGAGAGTTTGAGGCAGAAATGATATATGCTGGCATGATATTTCCAAAAAGTTGTGGTTGAGTTGGGTGATGAAACAAGCCGATTCCATTTTTGGTTAAGGTCGATCCAGATCGCGGCCTATCAGTGGGAATACGAAAGGTAAACTGTTCGCCTGGCGGAGCATCGCGCTCTAACCGAGTGCCGTTCTCGTTATTTTGTAACCTCATTCTCTTCTTCCAACAGTAAATTCTTCGAGCGCACCATCCTTGTGCACAGCCTTGTGTGGAGTTGCCAGGTGACCGGGTCGTTTAGACTTAAATTCAGAGGCCCTAGATTTGAGGAACGTTGCGTCGTGTTGCCAACTCGCTGCCCGTCGCTCATGCATCTCCTTACTTGCACTTGCCTAAATGACACGACGCAACGCGCATGCAGAACGTTGTGAGGATGTGCATGCGTTTGTTCGCAACGTTCTTTGTCGGAGAGCAAGGTCGAGCGCTTCCAGGCAGAGCAGGTAAGTCTCTTGCATCGGAGCTAGTTTTAATTACGTGCTATTTGTACATGTACGTGTCGGTAACCCGACTTCAGTGATCCTGTGTTTTGATTATTATTTGATTATTTGTTGATTTATTTTTGTTTTTGATTTATAAATTATTTTTTAGGGAATTGCATTTTTAACAGAATGTTGGTTGTATTTTTGTCTCTGGTCACATGACATTGCTATTGCAGCTTTGCTTTCGTGCAGTTGTCTCTGTAATGTTCGGTGCAGGATTTGGAATTTGGAAAAGTTGCCTGCACCAATGAAATCCTATTCTTATTTTATTTTATGTCCTACGTGTACGTCACAGAATGGAACCAAGCCAGTAGGATTCCGGCTGAAGGATTGATAACAATTGAATCCGACGGCCTGCAACAAAGCACCGGCTTGACATTTTAAAGTCGCGTCGGTAATCACAAATCCAGAATGTAATGCGTTGCAGCTCAAAGAGGATTTGCCGACTCTTCAGCTGTCTATCAACCCTATGTGGGGTTGTAATCTTCCCACACTTAGAACCCTGGAGGAATACTGCAATTCGGCTCCTTCGTCTGTCTGTCAGTCCGTAACGTTATGCTATCTCTCCTAAACGGTCTGACAGAAATTTACCAAACTGGAATTATACCATTATGAAAGAAGGGGCAAGAGCAGTAGTCTTTTTTTTGTTGTTTTTTTTTTTTTTTAAACTCAGGATATCTAAAAAGTTTGGGATAGAGTTGGACGAAATTTGGCAGACAAGTTGGATGTGTGACAAGGAGATAATGATTTGATTTTGGTGAGGTCCGAATACTAGTTTTTTTTTAGTTTTTTTTTTAGTGGATTCCTTCATCATTGAGTGAAAGGCTAAAACCAATTATATAGCACTGATATCTCAAAGGATGATAGATGTGGTGGACAAACCGTGTTGGATAGGTTGCATGTGAGAGGACAGAATTGATTCGATTTTTGTGTGATAATGCAATCTCGGCGGATCTGGATACATTAATTTTTTTTATTAAATTTTTTTTATTAACTGATTTTTCCCCATTGAGAGAATTGGCCAAATGATATATAGGAATGATATTTCAAAAGTTGTGTCCCGAGTTCTGCAAATGAGTCGGTTAGGTGACGATAACAGGCCATTTTGTTTTGGTCAGGCTAGATCTTGGAATGCGGACTATCAGTAGGACACAAATGTAAACGTTTGCCTTGCAGAGATATGCCTCTACCGAATGCTGTTCTCCCAAATACAGGCAAGAGTGTGTGTCTGCTGTCTGTCTGAAAATTTTTTTTTTTTTTAATCGGGCTGGGTGATTCTCCACAATTTTGTCTACTGTTGACACTTACCGCTTTCACTATGCCAAGCAGTTTACTGATTCTACTGCCGACGGGGATTATTAGCATGGACAAAAATATATTTGCCCACCTTCCCCACTGTCCTCTTCCCATCCTACGCTCTTTGTTTTTTTGTTGATATACATAATCAAGGCTCGTATAAGAGGCTAGACAGAAATGTGCAGCGAAGGGGCTGGACAAGGAAGCAACAAAACATGGGGAACAGAGACTTAGGAGATCTGTGGAAGGGAGAGGGATGATGGGTGGGAACACAGGGTAAACAAGATGGAACGACAGGTGAGTTTTTCAGGAAGGGAAGAAGGGAATTTGAAGGATGTGGGTTTGGGGTGGATGAATGTGGGGTAGAAAGATTCATGGTTTTTTGAATTGGAGAAGCTAAGAGATGGGTGGTGACAACTGTTTGAAGACGCGGGAGTCTTTCCGTCTTTTGCAGTCTCCTCTCCAGCCTTGCCTCCATCTCCTCCACTCCCCTTGCTCTGTCTGTGCTTGGTCCTCCTATATTTCCGCAGGCACTCAAGTTACCAAAAACCCTTTCTGGTGAAACTGCCAAAATCAAGAATACTGCTTCCTTCACTCTTCCATTCCTCTTTTCTTCCGCACTCTGGAAAACTCAGCATACTTTCAACACTCTTCTCTCCAGATCTTCAAAACAGCTGTTTCACCACCATCGTCGTATCTTCCCCCATCCAAAATGATATTTCCTACCCTCATTAATCCACCCAAACCACTTCCTTCAAATCCTTGATTTCCTTCCTGAAAGTCTGTAGTGTCATCTTGTTTACGCCCCGTGTTCCCCGACCGTCCTCTCCCTTCCACAGATCTCCTAATGTCTCTGTTCCACTGTTTTGTGGCTTCCTTCCCATCGCTCTTGTCTTCCTGCTCCTTGTTATATGTTCGGTGTGTTTGCTGTTATACGAGCCTCAACATTGTACACAAGAAAAAAAATTCATCCTGTTGTGCATGTGCCGGCGCCGAGGAAGGGCACATCTGTTTTCACTCCTCGTTCTCGTTTGTTTGTTCCGGGCGATATTCGGCATCTTTGAGCTTGGAAGCTGGGAAATTCTCGGAACAAAAGTGAAGCTGGGATTTGCAAAATAGTATTTTTTGTTTTTTGATCAATCGATTGATTTGATACTAATTATATTTATTAATCACTTTATTTTCTTCTCATCTGGGAATATGTCGGCGACCCTTTGGCTCGGAAGCTGATATTTGGACACGACGGTGACCAATGTGATTTAAGGTATAAAGGGCGTTTTTGGATTTATTGATTAATCAATTTCATCGATTTGATTCATTTTTTCATGATTATTAATTTTACGACTATTATTTATTTAATTATGAATTATCACTGAACCTCGATCAATTATTGCAACCATCGCTCAAAATCCTGTTCCATGTGCTGCAAGGCGAGTATATTTGTCCATATTTGCCTCAGAAGGTAATCGCTCCCTCCATTTCCATCTTCCATGCGCTGGCACAGCGCACTGCCATTGTGGAGATTTATTTATTATTATTTGGCGTAGGGGTGGTGTACTTTAAATGTACCTCTACTTGTATCTTTATCTTCTGGGACGTTTATTTCGATGATGAGCTCCATGAGCATGCTAAGTCTGAAGCCTCGGCCTAGTGTCAGGTGTGGATATATCTCTTTATTTATTTATTAGACACGCACAGATGTAATGAACATTCACTTTCTCTGCGCATGTTGCACATCATGTGCATGAATTTCACCTGCGTACCTTGTATTATTATTTTTTAACGTTTCTGTACAACCACCATGAGGCGCTGGTGGCAAAGTCACTGTCTACATTCGCAATAGAAGAGAATGTAATTACTCTTTAATGGAAAATGTTTATCGAGTTTTTAATATATATATTTTTTTATTATTTTATTATTTTTTTTGTTTTGTTTGTGTTTATTTTTATTTTATTTTCTCTGAAAATAGACGTAGTGAACACACATTCTGTTAAAAGATTGGCCTTGAAACCTTCTAATCCTTCTCATGAAGGCAGACCTAATACACACACGTTATATAGGGTAGATATTTGGACCTGTAAGAACAACGATTTATCGGTTACAAAACCATTTTGTCTTAGCAGTACAGGTATGGGTATGTTTCTATAGGTGGGTGCATAAGGACTGCTTCAATGCACTAAACTTCTGGATTTTATTTTTTAACGATCTTTAAAATGCATATTTTGTTTTAAATTGACAGTATACACTTGAAACACTTGCGGTTGGCTACGGTTTCTGTGAGTGTCTAGTTATTACTTTTGTTGTTTAAGAAAATTTGAATGGTTTGGTCGACGATGGTTTGGCTGAAGCGCTACACATTTGTATTTATCATAAACAGAAACCTTCACGTTAACTTTGTTCTGAGAAAGAAAGTTTTCATGAAGGTCAATAAAATTTTCTGTTGTCTCTACTCTCAGTTGAATTGATGATTGCTCACACGTACATAAACTTGAGGCAAGATGTTTACATATCAGTAGAGAGAGCATAGGACATCAGGTTTGAAGATTAAGATTCAACTTGAATATTAGGAACCCAGACACAGATTTATACATTACAAGTTGAGAAAATATTAAAGTTGTCATTTGAACTGAGCGGTGAGAACAGGTGTTGTTTTAAACCATCAAAGGCCTCTCACAACAGGTGCTCAGTCAGCTTCTATTTGTATCGGATCGGATAATGTTATGACTTCCCAGTTTTGGCTCAAATGAATGAGATGAGAACTGCATGTTTGTGATCTGAGTGTTCTCCCTTTTAGAGGCTTTGTCAACACAGTCCTACCATTGGTTAGAACATCCAACAATAACTCATTGTCTGCATTGATTGACGTTCATAAAGTCTGATTGCATATATGATGTATGTATTGTGTCATTTCCACACTGGTGTAAATGTTACTTTCCACATGTAGACAACGTCATTGTTTTGGAGGTGTTGTTCTGCTCTGACACCCTTGGTGCTGGCCAATGGTCACATGGCTGATGGAGACGGGGTAGCGATGAGGGAAGAGTTGAAGATGGGAGAAGGTTTGCCAACTGGCAGTGGGGCTGACAGTATGCTATATGATCGTCAAGACTGGATTTCTGGATGGTTTGTATTTTTTGGGTTCATCAAACAAGTATTATTGCAGGTACCAGAGGTGCGAGGATTCCTTCAAATAATGGGGATAACCGTTTGTGATGGTATGCTCACACACTCAGCTATCGGTATAGGTTAGTTTCTGATGGGTCATGTTGGGAAATAAAAGGACAAACTTCGTCAGTGTGGCAGTGCATGCAGGTTCATTCGACTGCGAAGATAGCTGCCTTCGATGAGGACGTAAACGACTGTCCAGTGGTATAAAAATGACCGCTTGTCCAAAAGCTACCTGCCTCAGGAGCGGCAGTACTCAACCCCCCCTCTCCACCCGCAGAAGACACCTTCGACCTGATCTTTCTTGGGGGGGGGGGGGGGGGGTTAATGCGCGACAAACTTGTACAATATGGGATTGAAGCTTGTGCTCAATGTTTCAATCAAAAATCGTGTGTTTGGTTCAGCGATAATGAAGGGTGTTTACTCAACTGACTCACCTTATGGACTACTCGATCGCATAACTCACTCGTCTAAAGTCAGGTGAGCATAAAAGGGGCCTTCGGAGAACACTCTGAGGGCCAGGATGAAACGCTCTACATTGACATTTTTTCTTCGAAGAACGCTGATCGATATGATAACGATTGACATGAATGATGATGATTGACATTTTTGAGAAACATAAATCTGGTGAAATATGGATTGTTACAAGGCCCTATTTTGATGGCAGATGAACCTTACGGGACTCTCTGATGTAGCGTACAAATATTTTAAATAACATGTATTTTTTTTTTTCAGGGAAGCGATCATCTGGAGTTACTGGTTCCTTTTTTCCCGTTTATCGGATGCTTGTAAAACCAGATAATCGTGTATAAATGTGATTTTTAGCTTTATCTGGGTTGGAATACAGGTAAGGTATTGTACGTGCACCGTCCGCGTCTATTTCGATTCTCCGCCAAAAACCGTGGGTTGATCCGGCTTGAAATTTGGCGCAACTTCCGCTCCTGACTGGTTGGGCTAGAAGCTGTTCTAGGTCCACATGATTTTAAGTTGTCAAATATTTGACTGGTTAAAAAAAAAAATAAAAATTCTAACTCCTCTTCTCCGATCTTTGGGAGCGGTATCCATTGGGTTGAAGAGATATGAGTATGAGGGTGAGCTGCGACCATGTAACCTGCAGAAACCTGGGAGGAACAAGCCAAGAAGAGTAAAAGGGTGCAAGACCAGAAGGAGGTGGTGATCGGAATGCTGGCAAATTGGGTTACGACATTCAGGTCCAGGGTAGGATGTTAAATTGTGGAGGTCATGCCGATTGATCACTTGACGGAAGTGTTTAAAATGGGCGGACAGTAAGTTTTTGGAAATCTCGTGAATTCCTTCGAAAATATTCCTCTCGACCCACCAGTTCCGAATGCTACCGAAATTTGGAAAATTTACAACATTAGGCCAGAGTCCAGATAAGCGAGCAGGTCCAGTGGTCCTATTTTCCATTACACCTTGAATGTAGATGATTAAAGCCAGTGGCCTTCACCTTGCATGCATTTGCCCTTGATACCTTTGAACCTTTAACCTGCAACATGGCTTTTATACCCTTTGACTCACAGTCTTGGGAATTGCTGTGGGTTGGCGATCTTCCCCTTTTTTCTGAGTCAAAAGTTTGGTCTTTCAAGAAACTGGAAGGAGGAAATAATGGTTTAAATAGTATAAATAATGCTGTTCTCGTCTATTAATTATCTGTATGAAAAATGCTTTGTTCACATGAAACCGTTCTTTAAAGTACATTGTCTTCTTCTTTTAAAAGAGTCCTTTGCGTATGTAAAAACTAGGTTCATGGAAGAGAAAGGTGATGAGGGTAAAAGGTGACAACTGATAGTGGGCTTAGTGGACAAAGATGTATAACAAGCACGAGGGATGGACAAACAGGAATGAGAGAGATGCTTATTTGTCCTGTAAATAAGAGAGTTCACTTAGGTGGGGTAATGGGAGTCTAAAAGATCACTGATCATGATGTCGGTAGATTATGGTGTGTGGCAGCTTGTTTGGAGGCTGGAGCAAAGAGGGATGATGGTCACGAAAGGCATTCCAACATGTTGGGGTGGGACGACGAAAGAGTTGACCGTGAGCATTAAGCCGGATTATTTTTGTCCACTGGATCGAGTTCGTGAAACGGGAACACACAGAAGAGTATAAGTGATGTCAGGGGAGTGGAAGCAGTCCAAATGGGAGTGATAAGCTGAGGAAACGACAAGAAGAGAAGGAGAAAGAGTGGGGATGAAACAGAAAGGACAAAGCGACACTAACAAACAAAAATGATGAAGGAGAAGGGGAAGAAATCGCAATAAGCTGGAAAAGGGGCCTGCTTGGGAGCGGTGTCATTGGGTGGAAGAGATCATGAGATGAGGGTGATGGCAGACATGTACACCCTGCAGAACCTGGGAGGAAGCAAGCAAGAAGAGTAAAAGGGTGCAAGACCAAAAAGGGTGGTGGATTACGAGAGGCCACAACACTGGTTTTTGGGAGTTTAAACACAGAAGCAGGTTACTCTGAAGATGCATGCTCTGGATGGATTTGCTAGGGGTGAAAGGGCTGAGAAGAGCAGAGGGACGCTAGAACGGAGGAGATGAGTGACTGACTCGTCTGCTATGTTGGAGCAACAGTTTGTGCTTCAGCTCATCAATAAGAGTGGAACGATGTGTTAAAGTTTAAATTCCGCAGAATCTCGAGAGATCTATGCGATGCTGTGGCACTAGCCATAGGTGAAAGCAGTACTCCATTGAGTTCTGAAAAAGCTTTGTGTCATATATATTTAGTAATTCACAAAGATTATTTGTGGGCCTGTTCTAATGTTTTGTCAGTATGTTTATAAGCCATGTTCTTTATGTTTTGTCAGTAAGTTTTTTTTTTTCTGAAGTTGGACCATGAGAGCCTTTCTAGATGTTTTCACAGCATGCGTTTGTTCTGAAGTGGATTGTAATGTTGACTGGGCAATCTTCTTTTGCTGGGTGTGCGTAGTTTGGCAGAGGCCTAACTCCGTCCGACCAATGCTGACTACGCGTGTGGCAGCCTCTGGGTATCGAGGGTTTGGATGCGACAGTTGTGGGAGTTGGATCACATCTGGTATGTTCATGATCTTGCTTTGCTTAGCTTGTTGCTTTTGACTTTGCACTGTTCTTTATATTTGAGTGGCAACGTTGGTTGAATCGGTTTTGAGGAAACAATGTTTGACAAGTTGCAGCTTTCCACTTTGCCTAACAATTGATCAAATTGAAATGAATCAAATTGGAAAGAAGAAACAGGGGCTTGGCTTATTTCCGTTAGTGACATCAAACTCCTCTTCGCCTTTTTATTTAACTTATGAACTTGGCAAAAATTTATAATTTTGCTGGTGTCGCTAACACAAATGTTTGCATAGAAAAGATATAAACTCTGAATATATCCAGTTTTCTGTTTTTTTTTACGCCTCCACTGCGAAGTGCCGGAGGCATTGCATTTTCAGGTTGTAGCACGTCCCGTCGCCATTGCTAATTTTCTCTGCTTTCTCTGCAACCGCTTATCCGATTGATCAAAATTTCCCATAGGTTGCGACCTCTCGTGTAGATTATTTTTAAATGATATAATTGACGTCATAGGCATGTGGTGTGGCAGCCATGTTGAAAAAAGGGAAAATTTTGGACCTCTCTATCTCCAAAATTGCTCCATGGGAAAAATTCAAACTTGGCCGTGTGAAGTATCTCCATGGGAAATAATGATTTTTTCTTTTTTTTTCATGATGTCATAAGTGGGTGGCTTTCGTTATGACGTCGCCATTGCATCCAGTCAATGCTTTATCCGATCAGAATGAAAATTTTTTTTTTGAGGGTCCATCCTCGGGCTATAATTGTTTTGGGGAGGGGGGTTGATGGGGGGGGGGGGACAGTTGATTGTGATGTGGTTACGCCAATATATAATTTTTTTTTTTAACATAAACTTCAAGAAATTCTTTTTTCTGAATGGGTGAACAGAATCGAGGTGAACTTTACAGGTATGATCGCCTATCCATAGTATCAAAAAGTTGTCCAACCCTCTGAATCATAGGTCACATGCTTTGGAGTTTGTGATGTAATATGTGGGTGAGCCATAATCTGGCGATGTTCACGGCTTTGAAGAGTGACTTTAGTTTTCCTCTTTTTTTTGTATACAGAGTCAGGCTCATGGAAGAGTAGAAATCCACGGATCAGGGTACTCATAAGAACGAACAGTGGAAAGCAGCGGGAGAAACACAAAACAGATGGCCGATGGAGACGGACAACAAGTGATGCCGTAACAATGAGGGTGCGGGATAATGTAAGAGGTGAACAAGATGGATAAAGAATAAAAATTTGGGGGGTGTGGGGTGGGTGCGGTTTCGCATGGTTTTTGCATGGGGCATGATCTGAGAATGGTGGTGAACAGCTGTCTTGAAGAGCTTGAGGGAAGAATAGATTCGAAGAGTGTGTGGAAGGTGGTTCCACAGGTGAGAAAAAGAACAACAATAGTGGAAATGAGTAGCGATTCTGGATGGTAGTTTCCACACGTAAAGGCGGTTGTTGGTGGATACCGTGTGAGCCTGCAGAAACCTCAGTGGACAAAGCATCGAGAGGCAAAGTGCAGAGATCAGAAGAGGTCAAGAGACCACAACTCTGTCAACAAGCAATAGGATTTGCCCATAACCGCCACGAGATGTGAACCAATTATCTTGAAAGGCTTTGTTCAATGGTGTCAGCAAGTAAGAGGCTGTGGAGCAGGGGCAGCCAGACAGGGAAGCAGTATCACCAAGCTCTGATGAAGGCTTGTAGGTACAATGGATTCAGTTTTTCAAGGAGGACTTTGCATGATGAGGAATCCCACTCTGTCCCGGTTTTGAAGACAATATGCAATCATGCAGTCATGTATGCAACCGATGCACGTATGGGACAAAACACAAGCAAGAAAAAGAACTACAACCATCTATTTGTGATGTACACACATGCACTTAACAGTTCTAGTTAAGACATGGCGCCACAACGTTCATTCAAAGAAACCCCGGAAAGAAAAGGGCACGAACTGGGCCTCGTGAGCCTTTAATAGTTCACGGAGCTGTGAAGACCGAAAAAAGCCTCAGAGCCCAGCTGTGGTTACCTGCCGCATTCAGGGAACCGCGCGCTCCTCGACGTCCGTCCACACGGCAGCTGCTGACCACGCGCGGCCCAGGCTCGTCGATCGGGCCTAGTCGACAACGCTCAGACGAACGAACGGGCCTTGTCTTTCAGATTGAGCTCTCTTAAGAGCCCGTCGTCTCACGTCGTTTGGACTGTCCGCGGTGCCGATCACCTCGACGTTATCGCGGTTGGCGACTCCTTCCGCTCTCCCAGCGACCACATTCGGCACGGCAGGCTGCGCTCCAGGCTCCTCTCTCCTCCGCTCTCTCAGCTCCTCACGACTGCAGACTCCAGACTCCAGGCTGGCCAGCTCCCAAGCGACTCCACACAACTGCGCGTTTGGCGTCTCTGCGCGCCCTTTATTGGGTCCGTGAGGCGAGGTTTTGATCTCCGATCTCTCCATCTGACCCCCGCTGGCTCCGCCCTTTCGATCTTTGACCGATTTTGACGCGAAGCTCGGAGAGAGCGACTGGCAGAGATAATAGCCCACGGGACTGTGGAATCACCAGCCCCGTCTAACAGGGAACCCTGCGTCTGTCGGCGGCGATGCCGTTCGTGGGAATCGCCGTGCTGGCGCAAGATGGCAGCGTTTGCGGAGATGAGGAGGCGATGTTGTTTCGTTTGAGATGTGTTTAGGAGATGCGAGGAGATGTCGTTGTGGTAAGCGGTGTGGAAAGGGGTTGTTGTGAAGGCGGTTGTGGAAGAAGGTGATTGTTGTGAAGGCGTTGTGGTGTTGAAATGCGGTTGGTCAAAATAAGAGATAGCAAAAGAAAACACTACCTCAAAGATCACAGCCGTTACACGAATAAATCCTTTAACATCGGTGGGGAAATCTACTGAACACAGACTTATCGACATAAACTGATCTAAGGACCTATATGGTGTCCTGTGAATTTCTCACAACCGTAACAGTATATTGAAATTAAGGCAAATTTAAACCCTACCCCACGCCGTCGAAATATTGGCGACCACGGTCCGCTAAGAGACCCGTGAACTCTCTAACTTATCCAAGAGTCGCGACCTAAATTCCGGGTGCTCGGTGGGAGACGACTCCACTGCTCCACCTAGTGGTCGTTTGTCGCCGCTGAACCCCGGCCTACAGCAATATCACCGGACTTTATCATATCCGATTCATATATCATATCCCTCCACTCCAAGTTTGTTTTTGTTTTTTTCCCCCCACCACCATCGTTTGCGATGATGACATTAACTTTTGGTTTAATTTCCGTCCTTTTCAAAAAAATTGAATCGCTGAGGTTTGGTGTCACTATTTGGTTGCCAGGAATAACTATTGTTTGTTTGGGCTGATCCATGCATCACTTAGCTTTCCAGTCTTGGAAAGCAATCCTGGAGTTATTGGACACAAGGTACCTAATAAATGGGTTATTATTGTAGCTTGACTGCTTCAAGTTGGCTTTCTGAAATATTTCCAACCTCCGAGCATGTGTCTGCACGCACCCGATGGCACTAATCTGGAAACGCCCGTTTTACCTGAAGTTTGACGTACACTCTGGTCAACCAGCCCAAGTCTTCTAATTATAATCACAATGTCGTTTTATAATCCAACATGATAAAAAAAAAAGAATGTTTGACAACATCTGCGTTTAAATGCTGTACAGTATCTATCCTCCAGGCTTAAAAAAAATTCTTATTTGTTTATTTTACCTGGTCTGAAGCTCGTGGAGGACACGCGCACACACATGTACACAAAGACACGGCACCGGCCGTGATTTCGGACAGACGTGCCCGTTTTGTGGTAGCGACGTTTTCTCGGGGCACTATGGATTACCGCCGATGCCTTTGTGACGTGGCTTTTCTTTTGGCAGTTGGTGGGGTGACTAAGGAGAAATCTCCCTCATGGGTTGCCGATCCAATGGGTTTGTCCATGCTTTATCCTCTAAATGCTGAATGTCAACCAAAAAAGTGGAATGTACCATTTTTAAGATCTTTGGTATCGCTCTGCCAGCCGAACCGCTGACCAGCCAGACTCGGACTAGACGCTCAAACCATTATGCCACCGAGCCGTCTTGAGTTTGTGTTTTTAACCTCCAGGTAGGCGAAGCTTATGTTTTCACCCCGTCTCTGTCTGTCAGTTTGTGAGCAGGATATCTCAAAACGTTGTGGACGGATTCAGACGAAATTTGGTGGACAGGTTGGGTGTGTAATATGGACGAATTGATTCGGTTTTGGTGAAGATCCAGCTACTATAACTTTTTAAGTGACTCATCACCATTGAGAGTTGAGGCCAGAAATGATATATGTGGCATGATATTTCAAAGTTGTGGACGGATTCGGATGAAATTTGGTGGACAGGTTGGTTGTGAAAAATGAAGAATTGATTCGATTTTGGTGAAGATCGGATCCGACCCGAGAATTTTGTTTGTGATTCTTCACCATTGAGAGATGGGATCAAAATGATATGTGGCATGATATTTCAAAAAGTTGTGGTTGAGTTGGGTGATGAGAACAAGCCGATTCCATTTTGGTTAAGGTCCGGATCCAGATCCGGCCTATCAGTGGGATACGAAAGGTAAACTGTTCAGCCTGGCGGAGGCATGCACTCTACCGAGTGCCGTTCTCGTTTATTTTTGTAACCCTCATTTCTCCTTCATTCCAACAGTAAATTCTTCGAGCGCACCATCCTGTGCAACAGCCTTGTGTGGAGTTGCCAGGTGACCGGTCGTTCAGAACTTACATTCCAGGAGGCCCTAGATTCTGAGGAACGTGCGCTCGGGGTGCTGAACTCGCTGCCCGTCGCTCTGCATCCTCCATTACTTGCACTTGCCTCACTGACACGACGCACGCGCATGCAAGACGTCTGTGAGGATGTGCATGGTTTTGTTCGGCAACGTTTCTTTGTCGGAGAGCAGGTCGAAGCGAACCTTCCAGGCAAGAGCAGGTAAGTCTCTTGCATCGGATGTAGTTGTATTACGCGGCCTATTTGTACAATGTAGTGTGTCGGTAAAACCGACTTCGGTGCATCCGTGTTTTGATTTATTTTTTGATTTTTTTTGTTTTTTGATTTATAAATATTTTTTAGGGATTGCATATTTAACCAGAATTGTTGGTTGTGAATTTTGTCTCCTGGTCACATGACTATTGCATTGCAGCTTTGCTTTCGATGCAGTGTCTGTACGTTCGGTGCAGGGATTTGGAATTTGGAAAAGTTGCCTGCACCCAATGACCAATTATATTTTATTTTATTTTATGTCCACTAGTATACGTTCACAGATGTAACAAGCCAGTATAGCATTCTGGCTGAAGGATTGCATAACAATTGATCCGACGGCCTGCCGACAAAGCACCGGGCTGACATTTTAAAGTCGCGTCGGTAATCAAATCCAGAATGTAATGCGTTGCAGCTCAAAGAGGAGTTTGCCGACTCTCAGCTGTCCTATCAACCCCTATGTGGGGTTGTAATCTATCCCCACACTTAGAAACCTGGAGGGATAACTGTAATCCGGCTTCCTTCCCGTCCGTCTGTCTGTCCGTACGTTATGCTATCTCCTCCTAAACGGCTGGGAGAAATTTACCAACCTGGAAGTTATAACCACATTATGACAAGAAGGGGCAAGAGCAGTATCTTTTTTTTGTTGTTTTTTTTTTTTAACTGGATGTCTCAAAAAGTTTGGGATAGATTTGGACGAAATTTGGCAGACAAGTTGGATGTGTGACAAGGACGAAATGATTTGATTTTGGTGTAGGTCGAATACTACAGTTTTTTTTAGTGATTCTTCATCATTGAGTGAAATGGCTAAAACCAATTATATAGCACGATATCTCAAAAGGATATAGATGGGTTTGGACAAACTTGTTGGATAGGTTGCGTGTGATGAGGACGAATTGATTCGATTTTGGTGATAATGCAAATCCGGATCTGGATACATTAATTTTTTTAATTTTTTTTTTATTAACTGATTTTTCACCATTGAGAGATTGGGCCAAAAATGATATATAGAATGATATTTCAAAAAGTTGGCCGAGTTCTGACAAATGAGTTGGTTAGGTGACGATAACAGGCCAATTTGATTTTGGTTCAGGCTAGATCTGGATACGGAACTATCAGTAGGACACAAAATGTAAACCGTTTAGCCTTGCAGAGATATGCCCTCTACCGAATGCTGTTCTCCAAAATAAGGCAAGAGTGTGTGTCTGTCTGTCTGTCTGTCTGAAAATCTTTTCTTTTTTTTTAATCCAGGGCTGGGTTGATCTCCACCAAATTTTGTATACATGTTGACACTTACCGCTTTCACCTATGCAAGCAGTTTACTGACTCCCAACTGCAGACGGGGATTATTAGCCATGGCACAAAAAATATATTTGCCCCACCTTCCCCACTGTCCTCTTCCCACTCCCACGCCCCCTTTGTTTTTTTTGTTGAATACAATATCAAGGCTCGTATAAGAGCTAACACAGAATGTGCAGCGAAAGGGGCTGGACAAGGAAGCACAAAACACTGGGGAACAGAGACATTAGGAGATCTGTGGAAGGGAGAGGGATGGGATGGGGTGGGGAACACAGGGTAAACAAGATGGACACGACAGGGAGTTTCAGGAAGGAAAGAAGGGAATTTGAAGGATGTGGGTTTGGGGTGGATGAATGTGGGGAGAAAAGATCATGGTTTTGAATTGGAGAAGCTAAGAGATGGTGGTGAACAACTGTTTTGAAGACCGGGAGGTCTTTCCGTCTTTTGCAGTCTCCTCTCCAGCCTTGCCCCTCCATCTCCCTCCCCCTCCCCCTTGCTCTGTCTGTGCTCTGTCCCTCCTATATTTCTGCAGGGCACTCAAGGTTCACCAAAAACCCCTTTCTGGTGAAACTGCCAAAATCAAGAATCACTGCTTACCTTCACTCTTCCATTCCTCTTTCTTCCCACCTCTGGAACAAACTCCCACATACTCTTTAATCCCACTCTTCTCTCCAGATCTTCAAAACAGCTGTTCACCACCATCTCATATCTTCCCCCATCCAAAACCTCGATCTTTTCTACCCCTCCATTAATCCACCCCAAACCCACTTCCTTCAAATCCCTTGATTTCCTTCCTGAAAGTCCCTGTAGTGTCCATCTTGTTTACCCCGTGTTCCCCGCCCCGTCCCTCTCCCTTCCACAGATCTCCTAATGTCTCTGTTCCCCACTGTTTTGTGCTTCCCTCTCCCATCGCTCTTGTCTCCTGCTCCCCTTGTTATATGTTCGGTGTGTTTGCTGTTATACGAGCCTCAACATTGTACACACAAAAAAAAAATTAATCCTGATTGTGCATGTGCCGGGCGCCGAAGGAAGGGAGCACTCTGTTTTCACTCCGTTCTCTTGTTTGTTTGTCCGGGCGATATCTCGGCCATCCTTTGAGCTTGGAAGCTGAAATTTCGGAACAAAAGTGAAGATGGGATTTGGCAAAAATAGTATTTTTTGTTTTTTGATCAATCGATTGATTGATAACTTATTATCGATTTATTAATTACTTTATTTTCTTTCTCATCTGGGCAATATCTCGGGCACCCTTTGAGCTCGGAAGCTGATATTTGGACACGACGGTGACCAAGTGATTTAGGTATAAAGGGCGTTTTTGATTTATTGATTAATCAATTCATCGATTTATTCATTTTTCAATGAATTACTTTAATTTTACGACTATTATTTATTTTAATTATGCAATTAATCACTGAATCGATCAATTATTGCACACCACTCGCTCAAAATCTGTCTCCATGTGCTGCAAGGCGAGTATCATTTGTCCATATTTGCCTCAGAAGTACATCGCTCCCTCCCATTTCCATCTCCATGCGCTGCACAGCGGCACTGCCACTTGCTGGAGGATTTATTTATTTATTTATTTGGCGTAGGGGTGGTGTACTTTAAATGTACCTCTACTTGTATCTTTATCTTCTGGGACGTTTCATTTCGATGATGCAGCCTCATGAGCATGCTAAAGTCTGAAGCCTCGGCCTAGTGTCAGGTGTGGATATATCTTCTTTATTTATTTATTAGACACCCAACAGATGTAAATGAACATTCACTTTACTCTGCGCATGTTGCACATCATGTGCAGTGAATTTCACCTGCGTACCTTGTATTTATTATTTTTTAAACGTTTCTGTACACCACCCATGAGGCCTGGTGGCAAGTCACTGTCTACATTTCCAATAGAAGAGATGTAATTACTCTTTAATGGAAAATGTTTATCGAGTTTTTATATATATATATTTTTATTATTATTATTATTTTTTTGTTTTGTTTGTGTTTTATTTTTATTTTATTTTTAATCCTGAAAAATAGACCGTAGTGAACACACATTCCTGTTAAAAGATTGGCCTTTGAAACCTTCTTAAATCTTCCTCATGAAGGACAGACCAATACACACACCGTTTTATATAGGTAGATATTTGGACACTGTAGAACACCGCATTATCGGTTCCGAAACCCATTTGTTTAGCAGTACAGGTACTTGGGTATGTTCTCTAGGGTGGTGCATAAGACTGCTTCAATAGCACTAAACTTCTGGAATTTTATTTTTTAACGATCTTTAAAATCATATTTTGTTTAAATTGAAGTATACACTTGAACACTGCGTGGGCTCACGTGTTCTGTGAGCTCTCTAGTTATTACTTTTGTTGTTTAAGAAAATTTGAATGGTTTGGTCGACGATGGTTTGGCTGAGCCTACACGATTTGTATTTAATCAAATACAACAGAACCTTTCACGTCTAACTTTGTTCTCGAGGAGAAAAGTTTCCATGAAGGTAAATAAAATTTTCTGTTGTCTCTCACTCTCAGTTGAATTGATGATTGCCTCACACGTACATAAACCTTGAGCAAGATGTTCACATCATCAGTAGAGTAGAGGCATAAGGACATCAGGTTTGAAAGATTAAGATTCAAATTGAATATCTAAGGAACCCAGACACAGATTTATACATTACAAGTTGAGAAAATATAAAGTTGGTCACTTTGAAATTGAGCGTGAGTACACAAGGTGTTGTGTTTTTAACCATCCACAGCCTCCTCACACAGGTGCTCAACGTCAGCTTCTATTTGTATCGGATCGATAATGTTATGACTTCCCCAGTTTGGCTCAAATGAATGAGATGGAACTGCCATGTTTTGTGATCTGAGTGTTCTCCTTTTAGAGGCTTTGTAAACCAGTCCATACCATTGGTTAGAACACCAACAATAACTCCAATTGTCTGCATTGATTGAATGTTCCATAAAGTCTGATTGCATATATGATGTATGTATTGGTGTTCACTTTCCACACCTGTGTAAATGTTACTTCCACATGTAGACAAACGTCACTTGTGTTGGAGGTGTTGTCTGCTCTGACACACAATGGTGCTGCCAATGGTCACATGGTTGATGGAGACGGGGTTAGCGATGAGGAAGAGTATGATGATGAGGAGAAGGCTTTGCCAACTGGCAGTGGGTCTGACAGGTATGTATATGATTGTCAAGACATTGGATTTCTGAGATGGTTTTGTATTTTTGGGTTTCCATCAAACAAGTATTATTGCAGGTACAGAGGTGAGAGGATTCCTCAAATAATGGGGATAACCCAGTTGTAATGGTATGCTCACCACTCAGCTATCGAGTATAGGTTCAGTTTCTGATCGGGTCATGTTTGGGAAATAAAAATGGAGAAACTTCCTCATTGTGCAGTGCATGCAGGATCATTCGACCTCGGAAGAAGCTGCCCTTCCGATGAGGACGTAAAACGAGCAGTCAGTGGTATAAAAATCGGACCACTTGTCCTAAAGCTCACCTGCCTCAGGAGCAGCAGTCACTCAAACCCCCCCCCCCTCCTCCCCACCCGCAGACAGACACCCTTCGACCTGATCTTTCTTGGGGGGGGGGGGGGGGTTAATGCCGCGAACAAACTTTGGTACATCATGGGTGATGAAGCTTGTGGTCAAGTTTCATCAAAATCGTGTGTTTGGTTCAAGCGATAATGACTGAAGTGTTTACTCACTGACTCGCTGACTCACCTTGGACACTACTCGATCGCATAAGCTCACTGGACTAAAGTCCAGGTGAGCTAATAAGGGGCCTTCCGGAGAACCACTCACTGAGGGCCAGGATGACAACGCTCTACATTGTCATTTTTCTCTCGAAAGAACGCTGACTCGCAATATATAACAGATTGAATTTGAGTTGATGATTATTGACATGTTGAGGAAACATAAATCTGTGAAATATGGGATTGTTAACAAGGCCCTATTTTGATGCAGATGAACCTTCACGGGACTCCTTGAAATGTAACGTACAAATATTTTACATACATGTATTTTTTTTTTAGTGCAAGCGATCATTGGAGTTACTGGTTTCCTTTTTTCCCCGATCAATAATCAATCAATTTTTTTACAATCAATAAGTGAGTTCAAGTACACAGTGTTCACTAACCTGACTTAGGCTTTCAATTTCCTCTTCAATGCAGCAACAGCAGCACTTGTTTCTTCCCTCAGGCCCAGTTGAAAATGAAGTATATGATACTTCAAAGCAATTGATGGTCGTTCCCTGTGTTCCCTGTCATGGCTAGGTTAGAATGATTGTATAATACATTACAAATGCTGATTTTCGAACTTATATGCCATACGTACATGTACATTATTGCTCATATCTCAGAAACTATTGGAGTGCCCATCACAAAACTTATGTGGAAGCTTCTTGACATCAAAAGGTCCTCTGGGATGAATTTGAGGAAATTTGAAGGATACATTTTTGGGATTCACAGATTGAAGTTTATATTTTGTGATAACTTTTTTGTGGTTGAGTAGGAAAATGTTGCCCAGACAAATTCATGGGCATGAAAATACCTTTAAAATGACACCAAAACCAGCTCTCTAGGTGTTATACTTTTAGAGATATGGCCATTTGAATTCGCGACGTCGTGCTAATTAGTCCAAAGTTCGTTATCTGTATCTCACTAATTAAGAGGCTGTTAGCAAAAATATTTGAGTTCTTGCCGTTTTTCATGGGTCCAATTGGTTTCCCAAAGTTTTACAAAAATCTGAGAGATACAGGCAGATTCTTTGATGATTTGACATGGATGACCCCTTGTGTCATATATATTTAGTAATTCACAAAGACTTATTGTGCCTGTTATATAAGCCAATGTTCTTTATGTTTTGTCCAGTAAGTTTTTTTTTCTGAATTTGGGAATGAGAGCCATTTTCTAGATGTTTTCACAGCACTGCGTTTGTCTGAAAGTGGTTTGTAAATGTTTGACTGGACAATCTTCCTTTTGCTGGGCGTGCCGTAGTTTGCAGAGGCCTAACTCAAGTCCAGACCAATGCTACTACCGTGTGCAGCCTCTGGGTATCGAGGGTTTGGATGCGACAGTCGTGGGAGTGGATCACATCTGGTATGTTCATGAATCTTGCTTTGCTTAGCTTGCTGTCCCTTTTGACTTTGCAACTTTCTTTATATTTGAGTGCAACGTTGATTGATTCGGTTTTGATGGACACATGTTTGGCAAGTTGCCAGCTTTCCACTTTGCCTAACAATTGATCAAATGTTGAAATGAATGCAAATTTGGAAAGAAGAAACAGGCGGCTTGGCTTATTTGCCGTTACGTGACATCAAACTCCTCTTCGCCTTTTTATTTAACTGATGTAAACATTGGCAAAAACACATTTATAATTTGCTTCAGTGTGTGCTAACACAAATGTTGCATAGAAAGATATAAACTGAATATATCCAGTCTTTCTGTTTTTTTATGCCTCCACTGCCGAAGTCGCCGGAGGCATTGCATTTTCAGGTTGTACGCACGTCCGTCCGTCCATGCTAATTTTCTCTGCTTTCTCTGCAACCGCTTATCCGATTGATCCAAAATTTTCACCATAGGTTGCGACTACTCGTGTAGAATATTTTAATGTTAATTATGACATCATAGGTCATGTGGTGTGGCAGCCATGTTGAAAAAAGGGAAAATTTTGGACCTCTCTATCTCCGAAATTGCTCCATGGAAAAATTCAAACTTGGCACGTGTGAAGTACTCCCCATGGGAAATAAGTGATTTTTCTTTTTTTTCATGATGTCATAAGTGGGTGGCTTCGTTATGACGTCGCATTGCATCCGTCGAATGCTTTATCCGATCAGAATGAAAATTTTTGAGGGTCATCTCGGGCTAAATTGTTTGGGGAGGGGGGGTTGATGGGGGGGGGGGGACATGTTGATGTGATGTGGTTCAGCAGCAATATATAATTTTTTTTTTTAACATAAAAGCCTTCAAAATTCTTCTTCTCTGAAATGGTGACAAGATCGAGGTGACACTTTACAGGTATGATCGCCTATCCATGAGTAACAAAAAGTTGTCCACCTCTGGAATCATAGGTCACATGCTTTGGCAGCTTTGTGATGTAATAATGTGGGTGGAGCCATATCTGGCGATGTCATGACTTTGAAGAGTGCACTTCTAGTTTTCCTCTTTTTTTTGTTACAGAGTCAAGGCTCATGGAAGAGCTAGATACCACGGATCAGGGTACATCATAAGAAAACGAACAGTGGAAAGAGCAGGGAGAAAACCAACAGCATGGCCGATGGGACGGACAACAAGTGATGCCGGTAACAATGAGGGTGGCGGGATAATGTAAGAGGTGAACAAGATGGATAAAGAAAAAAATTTGGGGGGTGTGGGGTGGGTGCGTTTCGCATGGTTTTTGCATGGGGCATGATCTGAGATGGGTGAACAGCTTGGTCTGAAGAGCTTGAGGGAAGAATAAGATTGAAGAGTGTGTGGAAGGTGGTTCCACAGGTGAGAAAAAAGAACAACAAATGAGTGGAAATGAGTAGCGATTCTGGATTTTGGTAGTTTCACTAGAAGGTGGTTGTTGTTGGACCGTGTGAGCCCTGCAGAAACCTCAGGGTGGACAAAGCACAGAGAGGGCAGAAGGTGCAAGATCAGAAGAGGTCAAAGAGACCACCAACCTGTCAACAACAGCAAAGTGATTTGCCCATATACTCTGCTTCATTGCAGGAGAATCCAATAATCTTAAAGGCCTTTGTTTCCATGGTGTCAAGCAGAGTAAGGTGTGAGGTAGGGGCACCAGCCCAGAGAGGAGAGCAGTACTCCACCAAGCTGCTGATGAAGGCCTTGTAGGTGCAATGGAGTTCAGGTTTTCCAAGGAAGGACTTTGCATGACTGAGGAATCCCACTCTGTGCCCGGTTTTGAAGACCAACTTTGAAATATTGTTTGGTTGCTAGTGGGACCCAAGATTTTGAGTGATTTAACTTCTTTGAGAGGATTTTTGAGAAAGTAGATGGGAGGGTTTGCATACGGTCCTTTCGGAGAAAGATCGAGATATATGAAGATGGATGTCAAGATTGAAAGACCTATTCCAAGTGTTTGAGCATCGTGTGCTTTTGTCAAGGTCTGAAGAGACTGCTGCCTGACTACCTGAAGGATGAGGGATGTCGCGACAGAGATGGGAGTCGTCAGCAAAGAGATTGAGAGTAGCTTTCAGAGTCAGAGAGATCATTGATGAAGATCAAGCATGGTAAAACACTTACAACACGTCTTTCCATCCTTACATCTCTCTCGCTCTCTCTCTCTCTGTTTTATGTCAACTGCGTTGAGAGCCACATGTTGGCTTCAAGAGAAGAGGAAGTCTGTAATCCAAGAGTGGAGTTTACCATGGATGCCACACGCAGAATTTGGAGCGTTTGGAGGGACAGTGGGATGCCAGACTGTATCAAAAGCGTGAGATATGTCCAGAGAGACAGCCCTGATCTCATGTCTGACCTTGAGGGCCTCCTTCCATGGTTGGTAGAGTTGAAGCAACATCCATTGTCCAAGATAGTGTCCTGGTCTGAATCCAAATTGATGATCTGAGATGAGGTTGTTGGGGAAGAGGAATTATTTTGTGTCAACAACGATGATGGATTCCATGACCTTGCTGATTGGATGGAAGTAACCTTATAGGTCTGTATTTGAGGGGAATCCATTTATTAACTCTTTTTTCTTTTTTTTTAAACACCGCACGTGCGAAGCAAAAACCGATTCCGTGTGCAGAGAGTAGTGAGATTTTTATTTTTTTTATTTTTATTTTTAATCTATTTGCCTGTCTGGCAGTCATGCTAAATTGAAGATTATTCCAAACACAAAACCTGTTTTTATGGACGTAATAAAGGACATGGAGAACTCATATAACATGTAAAAGACGCTGCATCAATGGTTTTCCACAACCCTTAAAATCTTTATTTCATTACCCTCACCGAAGGAGAGGGTGTTTATTGCATTTGGGTCCGTTTGTTTGTTTGACCGCATATAACTCGTGTTTTTCTCCGCAACCGCTTGTCGGATTGAGACAAAATTTTCACCATTGGTGCGACTACTCATGTAGAATGTTTTCATGATAATTATGACGTTGTAGGTCATGTGGTGTGGCAGCCATGTTGGAAAAATGGGAAAATTTTGGACCTCTGTCTCTGAAATGGCACCAAGGGAAAAATTGAAACTTGGCACACAGCAAGTACTCATGGGGAGTAAGTGTGATTTTTTTTATGACATCATAGTTGCATATGTAGAATGCTACATCTGATTAGTATGAAAAATTTTCAGGGTCATCTTGGGATTAAATGGTCCACAGAAAAAAAAAAATTCTTGACATCATCGGTCATGTGATTTGGCAGCCATATTGTATAAAATAAAAAAACCTTCAAAAATCTTCTCTGAAGTGGCTGAACAGATCGAGGCAAAACTTCACACGTATGACCGCCTATCCATGAGGAACAAAAGGTTCACACATATGATGTCATAGGTCACATGGTTTGGCAGCGATATTTTATTTACCTAAAAACATATTTTTTTAAATCTTCTTCTCCAGAACAGCTGGACAGATCGAGGGGAAACTTCACACCAATGTTCCCCCAAGCTTTAGATGTACACATTTGTAAAGGAATAATTGATGGATCACGTGTTTTGACAGCCATATTGAATTGAAGAGAATATTAAATAATATTTCTCTGGAACTGCTGAATCGATCAACATGAAACTTCACAATTACGATCTAGTAGTGATGGGGAATACTTGTTTTAAATTTCAAGTTGATCGGACACATGGTCTGTCAGCCAGAATTATTGAAATGTTTTTGATCTGCGTTCTTTTTATTATTATTATTATTATTATTATTAGTATTATTATTATTATTATTTTGAATAAACCTCACTTGGCTGTGCTTGGATGGGTTTGAGGGTAGTGGGGTAGCAGCTGAAATGTGAATCAATAATCGCAGGTTTCCTCCTGATGATTTGCATTTGATTTGAATTGAATTAATCTTAATCCCATTCTAAATTCAAATGAAATAATACAAAAAAAAAATGTCATGGGTCAGGGTCAGGTGTCCAATCAAAAACGGGGTTGCATCAAAGCAGGACGTTTGGTACCCGGTCATCACTGCCAGTAGTTATAAAGTGGCAATTCTAATTATGTCTCTTATTAATTACGTAACACACCAGTATGCAAGCACCACACAAAACAAGTCCTGGCGATGGGTTGCAATCTCTGTTCTTTTTCTTGTTTCATTTGAATATACACTTGAACACAGTAGAACACTAATCACCTTTTTTGCACTTTCATAAACCTTTCGTTTAGCAGTACTTAGGAAAAATATTATGACATTTTATGTCATCACAACCGAAGAAATTTGCCGCTCGCGGATCCTTGTTGCTCAAGACTGCGTGGGGTAAGGTGTTCTATGAACACTCTTGTTTATATAATGCAGTGATATTGGCTGATTTCCAAGAAATGGAAGATGACCAAGGGCAAATTATACAGTAAAAAGAGCAGGAAGAGGATGTGCAACAGCAGGTTTTTAGGAATCGTGAGCTGATGATGTCCGGTGCGGTCCGGTCCAGTTGCAGAATCAGAATCTAGAGTTGACAAACTGCTTCACCTTCTCAGATACAAAAGACGCAGTCAGGAGCAGTTGAATGTGACTGGGTATTGTGGGTACAGAGAGCCAGGATTTGGGGACAATATTTGGAAGCAAACACACACAGAATTGAGGCATTCAGCCTTCTCACGAGAGGAGTCTGATGTGGTCCCATTTTAAGAGAGGGAAGGGATGGAAGCAGAGCATATTCTAAAGACAGACTTAATAAGGCATCACCATGTTTTAGAGGAGGGAGACAAGTTTGAAAGTTCAATCTTGAGGTTTTGCAGATGTTGTTTTCTGGTTCTCCTGAGAGTGTACACACAATTCTTCTGGGCTTTATTGGATGATCTGAGATTGCCTTTGGTCAGATTTACCTTCCAGGAAGAGAAGGCAAGTTGTTTCAAGCAAATGCCTCCTTCAGGATTCAGTGTACATGGGTGGGAGGTTGGGGGAATGATAATTGAAGACAAGATGGGATGAATCTGTGGGTGCATAAGGAAGAGCAGGTTCCTGTGAACGAATTCCCAGGTCGAGTCAATATCAGGGGCCAGATATAGGAAACCAGTCCAGAAGAGAGATAATTTGCCAAGCATGGACCGCGCGCACACTCATACACACCGTACCTCGCACGCAGAGTCCCGTGGAGCCGGTGCGGTTTCCAAAATAACTTCATGAGGCTCGCCCCTCCCGTCCGTCACACTAACCGCTACTCCCGTCTGCGTCGATGCGTGCCCTGCACTTTCTCGCACACTCATCCACGCCATGTTACTAGCGCTCTGCACACACACACGCACAATCATACTGGGAGCTTGTGTTAGCCCAAGAGATCCCTGGGCTTCTACCCCCCCCCCAAAAAAACT
>CM068960.1:11128407-11140644 GCA_035128595.1 Eptatretus atami
CTCGTTCATGTCTCTTTCGCATCATGCGCCTGCTCCACCTTGCACAGCCTTACTGGACTCACCTGGTCATGGTCTCTTCGAGGGAGCGTATTCTCTCCCTTTGTTACTGCAGGAGGTTTGCTGACCCTTGCATCGGGTCTCAAGACATTCAACAAACTAAATCTTAATGTCCTTCACCTCTTCTTCTATTGTGTTTGCTCCTCTTTAGGTCATCTCTTCGAGCATGACCTAATAATATGGGTGTAGATGTCCTTCGATCCGTCCGTTGCGAAAATGACGATTTTCAAATTCTATCTCCTCCGCCATTTCTCAAGCGATCTGAATTTGATTGTGGCATATGAATCTATGGACAATATCTAAATTTTGATCGGGCCGGATTTTCGATATTCGCTTTCGTTTTCGTGTTCACGTGACTTCAAAGTTGGCAAAAAATGCGAAAATGACGATTTTCATGCGAAAATGACTATTTTCAAAATCTATCTCCTCCTACATTTCTCAAGCAATCTTGAATTTTATTGTGGTATATGAATCTATGGGACAATATCTAAATTTGGTCAGGCCGGATTTTCGATATTCGCTTCGTTTTCGTGTCACGTGACTTCAAAGTTGGCAAAAAATGCGAAAATGACAATTTTCAAAATCTATCTCCTACATTTCTCAAGCAATCTTGAATTTTATTGTGGATATGAATCTATGGACAATATCTAATTTGGTCGGGACGGATTTTGGATATTCGCTTTCGTTTTCGTGTCACGTGACTTCAAAGTTGGCAAAAAATGCGAAAATGGCGATTTTCATGCGAAAATGACGATTTTCAAAATCTATCTCCTACATTTCTCAAGCGATCTTGAATTTGATTGTGGCATATAAATCTATGGGACAATATCTAAATTTTGTCGGGCCGGATTTTCGATATTCGCTTTCGTTTTCGCGTCACGTGACTTCAAAGTTTGCAAAAAACTGCCCACCTTCAGGAGCTATATATTTTCTCGCAGAGATGACCGTCACTCCCGCACGGGGGTAATTTTTTACATTATGTAATTCATCCTACACCCGTTCCATCTCTCTGTTTCTCTGTTAATTCTTCCTTTACGGCCCCCAATTCCCCCTTGTTTCCTGCTGGCCTTGTATATATCTGCACATGTTTAGGTGCCACATGCATATACATATTACAGACACTGGGGTTGTTGGTTCTGTTATTTTGCATCCATAATAATGTGTAGACTGCCTTTTAGATGTCCACTCTTCACTAATTTATTCGTTGCTGCTCATTTTAAATGTTATCAAAACATATATATATATTTGGTTCAATAAACTATAGGTCAAAAAAAAAGACGTATCATTTTTATATGACTTGTATTTTTTTTTCACGTGTCTGGTTGTGGTTGACTCATGTTGTGCATGTTCTTTGGTAGTCGCAGAAAAGGCACTCTTACACGAGAGAAGCTCCGCCATCTTCATGAAGCGACATTGTGAACTCTACCATGGGACTTACCGCGTCAAGGTGAACTGCCCACAAACATGAGTTGGGTGAATGGAGCGGGGTGGAGGGGAGGGTGTTGGTAATAGGAGAAATGCATGATAAATGCTTAATGAAAGGCGAATAATTAATTCCTCCATGTGACTCTGAGCATCTCCTTTTTCTCATACATCAGATAGCTTTTCCTCATCTAAACTCCCTTCACCACTTGGTAAACTGTCAAACATCACTCCCTGTTTCGGCTGGAGTGTCCCAAGGTAGTGTTCTGGGCCCAATCCTATTCCTGATCTTCATCGGTGAACTCTCCGAATCTTTGGAAAATCCTCTTTATCTCTTTGCTGATGACTCCACCCTCTGCCGTGACATCCTCATCCTTCAGACAGGCAGGCTGTAGCCTCTTCCCTCTCTTCAGACTTTAAAAACAATCACAAGCTGGTCAATAACTTGTATATGTCTTTCAATCCTGACAAATCTCACACTCACTCTCTCCCTCGAAAGGACCATATGACAAACCCTCCTATCTACTTCTTAACAACCACTTGAAGTTCATTCACTCAAGATTTTGGGTATCACCATCAGCCATAATCTTTCTTGGGCAAACCACACTTCTCGGTGGGCCTGCAAAGCCAGTTTCTGTACTCTTCCTCTTGGCTGCTGCCCCTGCATCACATCTTGCTCATCTTAACCCCATGGAAACCAAAGCCTTCAAGATCATTGGAATCTCCAATGATGTAGCTGAGTCTACAGGCCTATTGCTTCACCATCACAGACAGGTCGTTGGTCTCTGTCTTCCACCCCCCCCTTCCTGTGATCTGTTTCCCCCCCCCCCCCCACTCCAAGTAACTGCAGGGTGCACATAGTACACAATACAACAAGAAACCCTTTATAGGTGAAACTACCAAAATCCAGAATCGCTACATACACTTGGTTCAACAATTAAATGTCTAACTTAATTTGGTATTTGTACTCCCACAATGATAACCTGTGTCATATATTATATTAATATATATAAATATATATATATATATATATATATATATATAGTAGTGTATGTTGTTTGTCCTCTTATAACTCGAGAACTACGATCCCAGAGCAAAACTAAAGGCATATTTGGAATCATCACGTCTCAGAGGTACTTCAGCACACCTTAGATGTTTAAATAAACGGAAAATAATAAAAAATTTGGCCGTTTCAATTTTTCTGCCGTAATTGATTGATTTTCTGCGTCGCAACTTTTTTTATTCACAGCCCGATCAAAATAAGACAAAGACAGACCAGTGGATGGACAGACCAGTGAACGTTTACGTTTCTGATGAAAAATTTGACTTTTTGATTTTAGATTCCCCAAAGAAGGAAGAGCTCCATTGGTCCCAAGGCAGCTGCAGCTAAGCGAAAACACACTAAGAGACAACAGGAGACTGAAAGGAGCAAGATGCCAGGCTAAATGAACAGGCACAGCGGCAACAGCAGCAGCACAAAATTATACTGAAGAGGAGCGATCAGCCAGGCTAAATGAACAGACACAGCTGCAAAGCAGTGGCGAGCAAATGAGACTGAGAAGAGTGTGATGCAAGACTTGAGGTAATGCGTCACCGTGCTGCAGAAGCACGAGCACTGGCCAGGCACAAAAGCACAACATGCCAACGGTGGCATTCACGTATTACCCAGCTGACCAAACAACTCATGCAGACATCAGCCGAATGGACCAGTCTGCACCCACTGCTCTGCTTACAAGTTCAAGGGAGAGACCAAGGGTGTATGCTGCAGCGATGGAAGGTCGTCCTTGAGCCCTCTCCTGCCCTTCCTCGTTGCTGAAGGAACTTCTCTCAGGCGAAGGTCCCTCAGCAAGCACTTCCTTGACAACATTCAGACGTATAATGGCATCTTGCGATGAACGAGCTTCAGGCACAAGGAAGCTGAAGTCCAGGGCTAGAACCCGAGCTTCCGGATCCAAGGTCAAGTGTTCCACCACATTGGCAGCTTGCTTCTGCGCTGAAGAGGGCCAGCCAAAGTTCCTACAGGTCTACTTTCTAGACTCACATGCCAAGGAGCTGGCTGCCAGGAACCACAGCGGCCTCAAACCATACATCCTTGAGATGCTCACAAGGTCGTTTCACGAGAATAACCATCTGGTCCTGGCGTGTGCACTGCAAGAGATCTACTTGCAGAAGGAGGCAACTATGAAGAGCGCCAGATCATCATCAGAGAAAACAAGCAACCGCAAGGAGAGCACCACACACGCTGCTACAACGCCCAGTCTGCACCACGAGTCACCATCCTAATGACAATGAGCCAACAGAGCCCAGAGACATTGTCCTCAGACTTTACGATGGGGCATCAGTGAGCGGCATGCATCTTATGATGCACTCCAGTATCCCATAGTGTTCCCATATGGAATAGATGACTACAGCATCCATTCTGGTGGCCAGCATCCATCTGCTACTGGACAGGATGGACAAAAACTCAACAGCTGCAGTACTCAGCTACCACATTATGGTAAGAGAGGGCAACCACATACTGCAGATGTGAAGACTCTTCAGCAGTTTTCTGGTCGATATCAACTGCAAGATCGAGACAGAGCAACTGGGTTTTATCCGCCGGTAGCAAAATAACTTGCTTGCTGATACTCGACAACCTCCGTGACAGCCTCATGAGCACTGATGACGAACGCTGCAACGACAAAGAAATGTGAATGTGTCCAAATTAAATGTGATATATATTAAGCACCACAATTGACCCCTTTCTTATTCCTATTTTTTTCCCCTAGCAATCCGGGTACTCCAGCTAGTATATATATATATATATATATATATATCATACATACATACATACATACATACATACATACATATATATATATACTTCTGTCTGTGAAAACCAACTTCCACAATCTCTTCAATCCCATTCTTCTCTCCAAGTCTTCAAGGGAACTGTTCAGCACCATCTCAGATCATCATCCCCCATTCAAATCCATGTTCTTTTCTACCTGCATTGACCCTTTACTCAGCCCACCTCTTTCGATATTTCCAGTTTTTCCTTCCTTAGAGTTTGTTTCTGTATTCATTCTTTCCACCCCATGCGTCATCCCCTGGCCCGCATTCTCCCCTTATCCCTTACTTGTCCAAATTTTCCCTCTCTTTTGTCCCTTGGCCTCACTGTTGTTGTTTCCCTCTCTCTTTCGATGTTCTTTTTGTTCTGTTGTGTGCTGGTCCATTCTATATTTCTTGCTCATCCGATATTAAAATAAGCATACAACACACAATCTGCTCACATTGCTTTGGATATTATGATTCTTCCTTTGTTCTTGAAATTGTAAAAGCAGAATTTTTATTTTTGACGAAGTCGCCAGAGGCATTATGTTTTCGGGTTGTCTGTCTGTACGTACATACATCCAAGTTTCTCTGCAACCGCTTATCCGAATGACGCACAATTTTCACCAAAGGTGTCAATAAGTCACATGGTGTGGCAGCCGTGTTGGAAAAAAGGAAAAACTTTGGACCTCTGTATCTCCGAAACCGCTGCATGGAAAAAGTTTTTGCAACTTGGCACATGTGAAGTCCTCACCGTGGGAAATGAGTTGGACTTTTTCTTTTTTTCATGACGTCATAGGTGGCTTCGTTATGATGTTCATAATTCCATACGTCGAACGCTTTTTTCGATCAGTATGAAAAATTGAGGGTCATCTCGGACTAAATTGTTGGGGGATGAAAAAAAATTGACGACGTCATCGGTCATGTGGTTCGTCAGCCATATGTTTGTTTTTTAAACATTAAAAAAAACGTTCAAAAATATTCTTCTCAACACCTGAAACACATCGAGGCGAAACTTTGAGTTATGATCGCCTATTCCTGAGGAACAAAAAAATTCACCACCTGTGATGCCATAGTCACATTGGTTTGGCAGCTGTGATTTTTTTGGGGTTGTTTTTTATTGTTTTTTGAAGAATAAACCTTTAAAAATCTTCTTCTCTAGAACGGCTTGACAGATCGGGGGGGAACTTCCCCCACATGTTTCCCCAAGCTTGGGGATACCAGGATGTTCACGAATATTAATAGTTTACATTGTCTGGCAGCCATATTTGGATTGAATGAAAATCTGAAGAAAAAAATGTTTCTCTTGAACCGCTTCAACAATCAACGTGAAACATCACAATATGATCCAGTAGTCATGGGGAATATACGTTTTAAATTCAACCTGATCGGACACATGGTCTGGAAGCCAGAATTATTACGTTTTGAATCTGGGTTCAGGGATTTAAATCAATTCTGGTACAAGTATCCACAATGATGTAGTAATGTGGGTGAGACGTATTTAGCAATGTCTCGAACATCGAAGACTGCCTTCTGGTTTGTTTGTAACATTGTTTATTTACTATGTCCCATGCGAATTTTGTAAACGGTACTTATTAGTAAATCGGTCATACATGTGATGACCTAATTTGTTTTTCATCCATTCGATAAAATGGTTCAACGGTTTTTGACACCATTCATGTGAAACACCCCTCAAAGATAATCCTTTTGCTTTATGACCATTCCTGGTAAAACTTGGACCGTCGGGTATTTGAATATTTAAAAGTACCCGATCGTCTGAGAATCTAACATTATTATTCGTGTACATGAAATGAGTGCAGAACATAAGTAGACGACAATGCTATTCTGTAATTCTAATTCTGACTGTACTCTGAATTCTGACTCCTGACTCTCAATGCAGAAGTCTTGCATGACAATAATGACACCGATTCTGAAGTTCGTCTTCTAACCACGTTTCACGTGCAAGTCCAATCTTTCACGAGTGGTTTTGAATGAATGACATGAATGAATATGTCGGCGTAAAGCATTAAATGATCGGAGTACATTAGTACAAATTGAACCATTTCATTAGAAAGCTATAGTTTGGGAAATGGAGAACACCATATTGCTCCACCTGGTATGAGTTTTCCCATTGACATTTTCATCGCAAAGCTACCTTGATCTTGATGTGAAAAAATCAAATGTTTGAGATTGATCTTTAAGTTAATGAACCACATGATATTGCTTTGAAGGTAATTTAATTATCATTGGGTGGAAAAGCAGCGGAATCCATCCCTGGCAAAGCAGCATCCTTTCCTGTCGTAATTCTCTGCAGATGACTGTAGTGGGACCTGTTCCAACTGTAGTATATGAGAGTACTCTCTAAGATACTATAGTTCTAACTAGCATTTTGCCTGGGATAGTTTTATCGAAAAATTATTTCAGCCTGGCTTTTCTCGATCGCAAAATTGTGTGATTGAGCATTATTACAATGTTCATCAAGCAAATTGTCAGTCTTTTCTTTTTTTCTCACTGACAATTTTGACCCTTTCAATGTCGCCCCACAGCCGAACTCTGCTCTTTTGTACAAAGCTGGACACGTTTGATCTCGAGTTGTGTTCCCTGGTGGACTTCCGGCTTTCCCTGAGCCATGCAAACACGGGCACGTGGTCACTCTTCAAGATCAACAAATCGTTGACAACAGCCATTCCCCGATGGCGTGCTTTGAGTATTTGCATCGTCTTGTCGAAAACTACTTTTCAGAGATGTTCTCAGTCTTGTAATTCAAACGGATAATTTATTTATTGTTTATTTTTCACATCTAGCTTTGCTGTTGTGATAAACTACGAATTCCTTATAAGCAACTTCCATACAGGAGAGGTCATTGGGCCCATTGATCCAGTGATATGGTTCAGTCTTGATATGACTCGGCCGGATGTAGCGCAGCCTTCCAGAGTCAGAGCAGACACTAACCATTACACCACCGGGTCTACGTGTTGTTTGTTATATCATAATTGAATTGTCCTGTTGTTGATTGCTATGGAAGCCAGAACAGCAGAATGCATCCTCAATAAGTGTGTTTAAAGCTCAGAGTATAAAGTTTAAACTTTGGGAGGGTATCAAGGTGACGGTTTTTTTTGTACAAAATGTGTGACCTTTAGGGATAGGGGTTGGGCAGGGAGGTGAGATGGTTGGCAGTGCAAGCCAAAATAGAGCTCGTAAAAGAGTGTAAGGCCATCATCTTGTCTGAGCGAAAAATAAACCCTGAGACCCGCCCTTGTTGCAAGGTGTGATGACACAGAGCAGCTTGGACTCCAAACCTTCAATGGGGGGAACTGGCAAGATGAGATGCAGGAGCACCTTATCTAGTGGGCATCCACTTATTTTATGACAACTTTATATAATAGACTAATCAATAGAACATACTGCCGTTCCACAGGTCGTATTTAATAGCATACTACATTGCAAAGTACTGCCTGTGTTCACGGAGCCATTCTGTCGGTCTTCCGTGATGCCGGTTTAAATCTCCTTTGGAGGCGTTACAGGCCAAATCCTGCGGTCCAATTAACTTAAAGGCAAACAGGAACGAGGAAGGTGACACGTATTTGTTTATTCAAATAATCAACAACTTTTATTTATAAAAAAAGAAGCAAACCCGGCAAGAGGAACGGCCCGTGGAGGATGAACGTTGGACTTTCTCGGAGGCGAAGGGGACACGAAGCATTCACTTATTGGCCAGAAGAAGTAATTATAAATGATAAATGAAGTACAGCATGCAAACGCCCCTTTCTCCGGTCATACACAGACAACACCACACACACACACAACCAGTTAATCTTTTCTCCTTCTCTCGTCTTTACAAGCCCGACCGTTTGTCGAGGAGAGAGGTGAAGGACGGTGAGGCAGATGAATCCAGCTCGAGATCAAGCCTCTTGCTTGTGCTCACCGTGCTCTTTTAACACAACAAAGAGTGCACATAAGCTCCACCAGTTCTTCAACACACCAAAAAGGTCACACGTAGCTCTGCAGTCCAACCAACAGACTCAACTCAACACGACACCAAACGACGGTCCACCAACTCTTTCTTTCTTTCTTTCTTCTTTCTCCACCAGTTAACGGGAATGGTCGGTAGAAACTCGACCGAGTGTCGAATGTCCAAATTGATCGTTTTCCCTTACAAGTCCTGCCTCTGTCTCTCTCTCTTCCTTCTTTTGACTTCCACGGCTTCTACTGGCTATATCTCAGCCTGTTATTCACAGAGTTGTGCTGGCTTGTCCCTCCCTCTCGGATACTGCACACCTCTCTCCCGTAGCTTGTCATATGATTAAAAGAGAAACCAAAAGAGCACTTACCCAATCCTTTTCCTAGCTATTTTCTTGACAATTACAACCATTTCTGCCTTTTCAGAAAATGCCTTCTCGACAAATTAGCAATGTCTAGTCACTACTCATACATCGAGATGCTACCGTTCGAAAAATACACTCTACTATGCATTCAGCTACCCTTTGAATAACCCCCCACCCCCCCCCCCCCCGTACAAACGTAACGGTACGTAATTAATTGACAATATTTTGAATTGTTGTGGTAATCCGAGGGTTAACATTATTAGTATAGTTTAATTAGCTCTTAATGATTGTCTTGGAGTAAGGCGTGAGTATGTGATATTAGAATTGGGTCCCCCAAACCTTGCCATGGAAAAGTTTCAACGCCCTCCACCCCTCTAGTGATTTGGTCTAAAAAATCACCATTCCTGTGAGTCATGTGTTTAGTTCTACCTTTGGAAATCTTTGAAATGTCTCCTTTAAGCATTTCATTGGGAGATACCACCGGTTTTAGGTGCAGCAAAGCTTCGTTCACTGCACGAGAGGGAAGGGGGCAAGACCTTCGCCACTGACGAGGCAATGAAGAAGTCCCCCCACCCCATTCAAAACGGTACTGACACAATCGATCGAGTGAGAAGGGGAGGGTGCGGCATGTCATGGTAGACGACTGGGTGGAGGCGGTTTAAAAGCAGGTGTTGCGAGCGGAAGCAGGATCGTTGTCCATAACGTCCTGGGGAAGCTGCACTTCACAGCCTTACTGGACTCACCTGGTCATGGTCTGCTTCGAGGGAGCGTATTCTCTCCCTTTGTTACTGCAGGAGGTTATGCTGACCCTTGCATCGGGTCTCAAGACATTCAACAAACTAAATCTTAATGTCCTTCACCTCTTCTTCTATTTGTGTTTGCTCCTCTTTAGGTCATCTCTTCGAGCATGACCTAATAATATGGGTGTAGATGTCCTTCGATCCGTCCGTTGCGAAAATGACGATTTTCAAATTCTATCTCCTCCGCCATTTCTCAAGCGATCTGAATTTGATTGTGGCATATGAATCTATGGACAATATCTAAATTTTGATCGGGCCGGATTTTCGATATTCGCTTTCGTTTTCGTGTCACGTGACTTCAAAGTTGGCAAAAAATGCGAAAATGACGATTTTCATGCGAAAATGACTATTTTCAAAATCTATCTCCTCCTACATTTCTCAAGCAATCTTGAATTTTATTGTGGTATATGAATCTATGGGACAATATCTAAATTTGGTCAGGCCGGATTTTCGATATTCGCTTCGTTTTCGTGTCACGTGACTTCAAAGTTGGCAAAAAATGCGAAAATGACAATTTTCAAAATCTATCTCCTACATTTCTCAAGCAATCTTGAATTTTATTGTGGCATATGAATCTATGGACAATATCTAATTTGGTCGGGACGGATTTTGGATATTCGCTTTCGTTTTCGTGTCACGTGACTTCAAAGTTGGCAAAAAATGCGAAAATGGCGATTTTCATGCGAAAATGACGATTTTCAAAATCTATCTCCTACATTTCTCAAGCGATCTTGAATTTGATTGTGGCATATAAATCTATGGGACAATATCTAAATTTTGTCGGGCCGGATTTTCGATATTCGCTTTCGTTTTCGCGTCACGTGACTTCAAAGTTTGCAAAAAACTGCCCAAGCCTTCAGGAGGCTATATATTTTCTCGCAGAGATGACCGTCACTCCCGCACGGGGGTAATTTTTTACATTATGTAATTCATCCTACACCCGTTCCATCTCTCTGTTTCTCTGTTAATTCTTCCTTTACGGCCCCCAATTCCCCCTTGTTTCCTGCTGGCCTTGTATATATCTGCACATGTTTAGGTGCCACATGCATATACATATTACAGACACTGGGGTTGTTGGTTCTGTTATTTTGCATCCATAATAATTGTGTAGACTGCCTTTTAGATGTCCACTCTTCACTAATTTATTCGTTGCTGCTCATTTTAAATGTTATCAAAACATATATATATATTTGGTTCAATAAACTATAGGTCAAAAAAAAAGACGTATCATTTTTATATGACTTGTATTTTTTTTCACGTGTCTGGTTGTGGTTGACTCATGTTGTGCATTGTTTCTTTGGTAGTCGCAGAAAAGGCACTCTTACACGAGAGAAGCTCCGCATCTTCATGAAGCGACATTGTGAACTCTACCATGGGACTTACCGCGTCAAGGTGAACTGCCCACAAACATGAGTTGGGTTGAATGGAGCGGGGTGGAGGGGAGGGTGTTGGTAATAGGAGAAATGCATGATAAATGCTTAATGAAAGGCGAATAATTAATTCCTCCATGTGACTCTGAGCATCTCCCTTTTCTCATACATCAGATAGCTTTTCCTCATCTAAACTCCCTTCACCACTTCGGTAAACTGTCAAACATCACTCCCTGTTTCGGCTGGAGTGTCCCAAGGTAGTGTTCTGGGCCCCAATCCTATTCCTGATCTTCATCGGTGAACTCTCCGAATCTTTGGAAAATCCTCTTTATCTCTTTGCTGATGACTCCACCCTCTGCCGTGACATCCCTCATCCTTCAGACAGGCAGGCTGTAGCCTCTTCCCTCTCTTCAGACTTTAAAAACAATCACAAGCTGGTCAATAACTTGTAATATGTCTTTCAATCCTGACAAATCTCACACTCACTCTCTCCCTCCGAAAGGACCATATGACAAACCCTCCTATCTACTTTCTTAACAACCCACTTGAAGTTCATTCACTCAAGATTTTGGGTATCACCATCAGCCATAATCTTTCTTGGGCAAACCACACTTCTCGGTGGGCCTGCAAAGCCAGTTTCTGTACTCTTCCCTCTTGGCTGCTGCCCCTGCATCACATCTTGCTCATCTTAACCCCATGGAAACCAAAGCCTTCAAGATCATTGGAATCTCCAATGATGTAGCTGAGTCTACAGGCCTATTGCTTCACCATCACAGACAGGTCGTTGGTCTCTGTCTTCCACCCCCCCCTTCCTGTGATCTGTTTCCCCCCCCCCCCCCACTCCAAGTAACTGCAGGTGCACATAGTACACAATACACAAGAAACCCTTTATAGGTGAAACTACCAAAATCCAGAATCGCTACATACACTTGGTTCAACAATTAAATGTCTAACTTAATTTGGTATTTGTACTCCCACAATGATAACCTGTTGTCATATTTATTATATATATAATATATAATTATATATATATAAATTATATTTATATTTTATTTATTTATTATATATTATATAGTAGTGTATGTTTGTTTGTCCTCTTATAACTCGAGAACTACCGATCCCAGAGCAAAACTAAAGGCATATTTGGAATCATCACGTCTCAGAGGTACTTCAGCACACCTTAGATGTTTAAATAAACGGAAAATAAATAAAAAATTTTGGCCGTTTCAATTTTTCTGCCGTAATTGATTGATTTTCTGCGTCGCAACTTTTTTTATTCACAGCCCGATCAAAATAAGACAAAGACAGACCAGTGGATGGACAGACCAGTGAACGTTTACGTTTCTGATGAAAAATTTGACTTTTTGATTTTAGATTCCCCAAAGAAGGAAGAGCTCCATTGGTCCCAAGGCAGCTGCAGCTAAGCGAAAACACACTAAGAGACAACAGGAG
>CM068960.1:11150355-11163028 GCA_035128595.1 Eptatretus atami
TGCACCAGGGAGGAGCAACGTTCTGTCATCGGTTTCTTGGGAAGTGAGGGTGTGAATAACAGTGAAATCCATCGCAGAATGAAAATGCAATACGGTGCCATGTGTTTATCACTGCAGCAAGTGTATGACTGGGACAGGAAGTTTTTTAAAATGGAGTTCTTTCAGTTTGGGGTTGAGTTGCCTCGACACCCACCTTGCAGACACCTTGTGGAACCCCAGCACATTGTGAATGATATGGTGTGCTGAACCATGGCTAATGTTCAATTCGGAGACTACTTCATACAGCATAATGCGACGGTTTTCCCTAAGCACGCGCTCAACTCCTGCAACCGTTTCTGGTGTGTCGGCTGCGTGAGGCCGGCCCGAGCGAGCAGCGTCTGCCACACCAGACACTCCACTTTTAAACTTCCTGTCCCAGTCATACACCGACTGCAGCGATAAACATGCGTCACCATATTGCATTTTCATTCTGCGTGGATTTCACTGGGATTCACACCCTCACTTCCCAAAAAAGTTACTTATTGACTGCCCCTCATATAACGAGAATCTATATATTAATACTGAAGGACCAATTTTGTGCTCCTCATAGCGGCCGCCTCACGCTTTTCTCGTACTGTGACCTGGGCTGAAAGAAACTTCGTACCTGTAAGAGTGCATCGCACATAGTGCAATAGTCAACCTTCAACTCTGAAGCAGAAACACTTTTCGTTGAGACGGGGGCGAGGAGTGAAGAGGCGGGGGTGGGGGATGAAGAGACGGGAGCAGGGAGTGAAGAGGCGGGGGGCAAGGTAAGCACATTTTTGGGCGGGGGTAAGCAAATTGAAAGCGGGAGACGGGGGGGAAATGGGGCGGGGGGTGAGTGGGCGGGGCTGGGGTGAATTAGGCGGGGTTGAGTGTGAGGGGGTGGACAGAGGGGCGGGGAATCAAGAACGGGGGGGGGGGGGCGGGGAGTAAAGGGGTGGGGCCGAGGTAATTACATTTTTGGGCGGGGGTAAGCAAATTGAAGGCGGGGGAAATGGGGCAGGGGCGGGGGATGAGTAGACGGGGGCAAGCACACCCTGTCCAGTCCATGTCCCTCGAGTGTGTGTGAGCTGGTGAGGGTGGTTGAATGAACGGAATCCGTCTGTGACGGGGTTTCGGCTAGTATATATGAAACCTAAAGAAATCTAATACGCCACACACTAGACTCAGTCACTGATGGGAAGGGGACAAAAACCGGGGGATTCAGCTCTGGTGGCAGCGGGAATGAGCAGGCGATAAAGAGACGAAGACACACGGTTAGGTCGACAAACGGGGCAAGGCAGATGGTGGGGAGATAAAGCAGCAGGCAGACGGAACGGCACAGGATGAAGACACCAGGCAGAGGCAGGCAGGACGACCTCTTAAACTCGATTCCCCTCACAATTTTGTTCTCCACAGAACTCTCTCTCTCTCTTCTCTCTCTGTCTCTCTCTCTCTCTCTCTCTCTCTCTCTCCTCTTCTCTCTCTCTCTCTCTCTCCTCTCTCTCTTTTCTCTCTCTCTCCTCTCTCTGTCTCCTCTCTCTCTCTCGTCTCTCTCCTCTCTCTCTCTCTCTGTCTCTCTCTCTCTCTCTGTCTCTCTCTCTCTCTCTCTCTCTCTCTCTCTCTCTCTCTCTCTCTCTCTCTCTCTCTCTCTCTCCTCCCCCCCCACCCCATTGAACTTCTTAGCTCCACCCCTTGGGAGGAGCACACTACTTCTCCCCCTCGTCCTCGAGGCCTTCCAAGCTCCGCCACTTTTTCTCTTTACCGAGTCTCCCGGTAGAGTTTGATATTGAGGTTTTATGCACAGTTTCCTTTCCATAATCCCTAACTATTACCACGCACCACCCCCCCCCTGTATGGCGCACATTCAACCAAGACATTTTTTAGCTAACGTTTCCTACTTATAACATCAAATTGGCTAACTACCCAAACATGAACCATGCTACTCTATACATTCCTATCTGCTCTATGGTAATTACCTCTACCCCCCCCCCCTCAAACATAACAGTATATTCACTTTCATGGAACCAAAGTGTGCTTGACGTTTTGAGTGTTGCCATCATCAGACTTTTTTGTGCTCTGTTGGAGAGTTAACACTTGAAATGATCAGCTGCACTTTATTTCCCACTTCCCTGATCATACTATTTTCAACTCTCCACCAATAAACAAAAGATGAATTTAAGGTTGCTTTTGGGGAGTTTTCCTCACTCCATTTATTGCTAATTGTAATTTGCTAACGTATTTTAATTTTTTAATTTCGTGACCATGCATCATAGCATGGTCTATCCTCCGCTTGCTGGTTTCACCTCCAAATTGCTTGGTTAATTCAGCGATTTGTTTTTATCCCCATGTACTTGAACATTTAGCCTGGTGTTGGCTTAGCGGTTAGGGTGGTGGCTTGGGATCCTAGGGTCCTGAGTTTGAGCCCCATTGGCCACTGACAACACCAGCGGGGGGGGGGGGGGGGGGGGGGGAGGAATTTGTAACAAAATTTGATATTGGGTCATTCCCGGTGGAAATTTTTGCCATCTTTCAACTTTGCTTTCAGTGAGCAACGTGGGGATTTGTGACTGCGTACCATCGACTTCGCTCTCGAATATCCATGCACTGACAGCCAACATGTGACAATATACAGGGTGGCCTGAAAGTCACTTTACCCCTTCCCAGTGAAGCATTGTTCTTGACACTTTTAATATACAGGTTTTATTGTACAGTACTTACAATAATTAATTTGTCATTGTATCTGTATGTGCTCCATCATTCTTCTGAGTCAGTGTTTCCGCATACCATAGCGGGCAAGGGCAGATGGGAAGGGACGGAGGGAAGTGCGAGAAATTTATCAGGGGTAAAGTAAACTTTCGGGCTACCCTGTATACATATCGGTATCAAAATGTTGCAAATAAATGTAATTTCATCTTATGGTGTGATGCGTCCATGACATTTCATCATCCTTTTTTGGTTTTGTTTTTTACTGTGCTTTGCTTTTTAAAGCTTCAACTCATGTTGTACAGGCTGGATTTCTGAGCATGTTTGTGCTGGGGCTGGTTTACCTATTAACATTGCTCGTTTTGCTCATGAGCTTTGGATATTGGATCGAGCATACAATGGTCATGCTTTTGATCCTTTTGTGTTTTTTTTTTTTAACCCCTCAACAATTCCCATCTTCATAAGCAACTGCATTTAGGTCATGTGGCCTTGTTGCAGCAATATGAGGCCGAGTATTCCTTGTATATTATATGTTGCACTCTTTTTGCTGAAGTAGTGGGGGAGTGGCCGACTCCTTTACATGAACTCTTATTGAGAACTAGCAAAAGTACCCGACCTCAGTGATGGGGAAAGTTTAAGTTCATCCATCAATTTAAATTGTTTCATGGACTTTGTAAAGATTAATTGTGTTGCCCTCAAAAAAAATTCCGGCCTTTTCAATTTGAGACTAATTGGTTGTCCTGTTTGCCAAAATTTTCTATATTGCTCACTTTGGCCTCAATTTACAGTATCTGAGGCCATGACCACACAGCCGATGCTACTTCCCCAATTGTTGTATCTGTACCCCGAGTATGGAGCAGCGTGCCTTTTTAAAGATGTGGCTGTGCATAAGGAACAGAGACAGACAACGTATTCACATCCCTTGACTTTTTCACATTTTGTTGTTGCAGCCTGAATTTAAAATGGATTAAATTGAGATTCTTTTTCTTTTTCTTTTTTTTCTTGTCACCAATCTACACAAAATAACCCATAATGTCAAAGTGTAATTATTTTATTTTATTTTTATTTTTTTAGAAATTTTTACAAATTCATTAAAAATGAAAACCTGAAATGTCATCAATAAGTATTCGACCCCTTTGCTGTGACCTCCAAATTGAGCTCAGGTGCATCCAATTTCCTTTGATCGTCCTTGAGATGTCTCTACAACTTGATTGGAGCCCACCTGTGGCCAATTCAATTGATTGGACATGATTTAGAAAGAAACACACCTTTCTATATAAGGTCCCACAGTTGGCAGTGCACGTCAGAGCAGAAACTCCACGAAGTCCAAGGAACTGTCCGTAGAACTCCAAGGAACTGTCCGTAGAACTCCATGATATAATTGTGAGGAGGTATAGATCTGGGGAAGGGAATAAAACACTTTCTCGAGTGTTGAAAGTTCCCAAGAGCACAGTGGAAATAATATGGAAATAATAATATGGAGCACAGTGGAAACCATCATTAGAAAATGTAAATAATATGGAACTACCCAGACTCTTCCTAGAGCTGGCCGTCCGACCAAACTGAGCAACCGAGCAAGAAGGACCTTGGTCAGGGAGGTGACCAAGAACCCAACAACTACTCTGACAGAACTACAGAGTTCCTTGGATGAAATGGGAGAACTTGCCTGAACAACAATCTCTGCAGCACTTCACAAATCGAGGTTTCATGGGAGAGTGGCCAGACTCCTGAGAAGAAGGGACATGACGGCACACCTCGAGTTTGAAAAAGGGCACGTGAAAGACTGAAAGCATGACGCAAAAGATTCTGTGGTCTGATGAGACAAAAATTGAACTCTTTGGCCTGAATGCAAAGCATTATGTCTCGCGGAAACCGAGCACAGCTCATCAACCATCTAACACCATCCCTACCATGAAGCATGGTGGTAGCAGCATCATGCCATGAGGATCCTTTTCAGCGGCAGGGACTGAGAAACTTGTAAGGACTGAGGGAACAACGAATGGAGCCAAATACAGGCAGATCCTTGAGGAGAACCTGCTTCAGAGTGCAAAAGACCTTCGACTGTGGCGAAGATTTACATTCCAACAGGACAATGACCCCAAACATACAGCCAAAGCAACACTGGAATGGCTTCAGAACAAGAACGTGAAAGTCCTTCAGTGGCCCAGCCAAAGCGAGACTTGAATCTCATTGAGAATCTGTGGAAAGACTTGATGATTGCTGTTCACCGACACTCCCCATCCAACTTTACAGAGGTTGAGAAAATCTGTAAGGAAGAATGGAAGAAAATTCCCAAATACAGATGTGTAAAGCTGATACAGACATACCCACAAAGACTTGAAGCTGTAATCACTGCCAAAGGCGCTTCTACAAAGTATTGACTCAGGGGGGTTGAATACTTATGTAAAAAAATTAGATATTTCTGTATTTCATCTTCAATATATTTGTAAAAATTTCTAAAAACATGTTTTCAGTCGTCATGATGAGCATATTTTGTGTCGATTGGTGACAAAAAATTTTTTTAATTTAATCTATTTTAAATTCAGGCTCTAACACAAAATGTGACAAAGTTGAGAGGTGTGAATGCTTTCTGTAAGGCACTGTATATGTATCTATAATATCCATAACCCCACTGGTCATCAAATTTAAGTTCAAGTCCACTGATGTTTTCCAGTGAACCTGAGAAGGAACAGCTTGTCAGACACCGAGTTTTTGTACGAAGATTAGCTGGATTTGTCCTGAGAACAATTCGTGTGAGTGGTTCATTGGCAGGTTCTGGGGGGTGGGTGTGTGTGTGCTGCAGATAACCACACCAAAGTGAATGATGTCCTGTGTAAGGACAGTCAATATTTGCAACAGCAAAGGGAACTTCTGCAAAAACAACTTGACGAAGCGAAGGAGCAGCTGAGGCAGAAGAAACTGGAGGAAAAGCAGCAACTAAAACTCCTGAGAGATGAGGTGAGATGGTGGTATGTCGGTGTTGGTGGCATTGATGATGCAAATGTACAGTTAAAAAAGTGTCCGAGCTTGCATGGAGAAGCAGGCCATCTACATATGTATGTAAGATAGCAGAATCTGTCACTCCCTCTCCCCAAATCTTTGTGAACATACAATGTAAATAGTTGGACTAGCTTGATGGGGTAAGCGACCATCTTAGATGGCATGCCTGTCACTTTAATGGTTAGAAATGAGGAAAAATGGCCTCTTATGTCACATCACCACACACAGACTTTTTATTCTTCTGTTTGATGACCATATCTGAGGCCTCTGCTTTTCTATATCCATGCTTACTATGGAACCATCCGTGCGGTCCCTGTAGCTTGCTTTAAATCAGCGGACGCCGACGGGAGCAGCCTTAGAAACGACCACGGAAGAGGACAAATAGAAAACGGACCCGTATGACCCAGGCCCTATATATAGTGATATTACGTAGAACGGAGAACTCATCTTGTTGGTGATGGCTCGTGTCAATCTGCGTTGGCGGACAGATAGAACAATCGCTGAAATTGACACGTTGTTGATTGATTGAGGTATGCTAACCGCCATTGGAAGTCAGGAGAAGCTGAAGTTTTGGCTGTTAACCCTTCAACGAGCTCTGACGAAGGGTTAATGCCTGAAACGTTAGCTTCTGGCTTCCCACGGTGGTTCCCATACCTCGATCAACGTCGTGTTGATTTCATCGATTGCAGTGATACTACGTCCCAATGACGAGCAGACAAGCAATGAACACGGTAGTATTTAAGGACAAAGTGCAGTAACTACAGCCCTAATAAATACTCCTCATGGGTTTGCGGAATGGAAGAGTCCTCAAGACGTAAATTGCATCGTTTTTTTTGTTTTTTGTTTGTTTGTTTTTAATCCTTGCACATGTGCTGATACGTGTGGGCGTTCATGGTAGTATCGGGAAAAATTAACGCTGAGCACACACTGCATGTCCTTTACACCACAAGAGGAGATTGTGACTTGGTGAGCAGTTTTTGTTTTTGTGGCCTTTTTGGATGCTTTGGCCAAAAAAAAAAACTTTTAGTTTCTACTTTCCCATAGTTCTGCATTTACTTATTTATTTATTTATTTATTTCAAATGACTGGATTTGTTTTGCAAATGTATTTCTGACCTCTCCAAAAGTCCCATGTTGGTTGATGCATTGTTTGGAAGCACAATTTGGCTATCTCTTAGTGTGGGGGGGAGGAGGGGAGGGAAGTTCCCTTTTGTTGTCCCTAGTATGTTTTCTTGGAAAACAAAAGTTTTGGGATGGAAGTTTGACACGAGCAAACATTTTGTTGACCGTCACTGATTTTGCTGATCCTTTCACCACACGACCGGGCATCGCGTTACTCCGCAGAAACGAGAGAAAATGCGGGAGGAAAAACGTCAACACGCCGAGAAAATGAAGGAATGGAGACGGCCACGGGAAGACCTCGAGTGTGAAGACCTCCAGGTTTGGATTTTCTAAATGTTCCTTTTTAATCTGATTGAAAAAAGACTTGTGGATGACTGTAAATGCGTTCCTTTTTATGGACTGTGCGGGCCTCCCCTCGACTGAAGGTTCCCATCATGTGCTGCCTTTTTGGCTGCTGGTTGCATCATTGGTTAGGGGCGCCGCTATGCCGCTGATGCAGTGCCCATATTACCAGTATACTGGTGCTCATTTCACCGATCTCAGAATGATGACGGGCTGAGTCAACCCTCTGGTGTTAATTCAGTGGCCAACGAGGCTCGAACTCAGGACCCGAGGATCCCAAGCCACTACCCTCACCGCTAAGCCAACACCAGGCTAGACTGTGGGTCAGAGTCCAAACAATCCTGTAAAGCAATGCCGTCACCATGTTGTGAGATATGTCGGCTCCTGTAATACCGCCCCTCATCCTGTTTCTTAGCCCCCATTGGACTTCATCCGAAACGGGGTATTATGGATTTGGTCTCGATTTTCATGTCCTTGTGTGCGTGTATGCGTCCGCAACCATATCTCGTCCATGCATTTACCGATGCTCAAACTTGCCGCACAGATAATGAATGATGGCTTGTATATGCGCGTCATTTTTTTCGACATTAGATCCACGATGGCCGACTGGCGGCCATTTTAGTTTAAAAAATAAAAGCACGGTGTCGAACGCGTCCTCAACCGTATCTCATACATGCATTTACCGATGTTGTTCAAACTTGCCACACAGATAATTAATGAATGATGCTATATATGCTCGTCATTTTTTTTTTTCGACATTGCATCCAAATGGCCGACTGGCGGCCATTTTAGTTTTTAAAATTAAAAGCCGGTTTCGAACGCGTCCTCAACCATATCTCGGACAAGCATTTTCCGATTTTTGTTCAAACTCGGCACAAGCACAGTACATGATAGCATACACGTGCCCTTCACTTGCGATCTGATCAAAGATGGCCGACTGGTAGACTGGCGGCCATTTTATTTGTACATAAATCTGGGCCAGCCCTTTTAACTCCGTACAGCAAAATTACTAAAACAACGGGGGCTATGACATTTGATGTCGTTCTTTTTCTTGTTAAGTTTGGATGTTCATTTTTGTTTACAGAAGCATGTGATTGATATCCGTTTCCATAATGCAGTTGATTAGTTACTTCAACGTCAAAGTTTTGTCTTCCGATTGCTTTACTATTCAATTTCGAAGAATAAACAGTATTGTGAACCGTGTGAGGTGCTGTTGCACTTTTGCCATTTTCCTGTGCACATGTGCAAGTCCTTTGAGTAGTTCTTGTGGAATTGCATTCCACCGATGTTGTTCCCACCTTCTGATTCCACTTAATAGGCCCTTCCTAAGCCAAGCCCCGTGTGCACGCCCATCCCGCCGAACCTCTTCGTTGATGTCGTCATGCTGCTCGAGTTCCTGCACGCGTTTGGAGGATTTTTTCACCTCAAGGATGAATTTCCCAAGGGCCTAGATCTTGGTAATGGCATTTTTATCAAAATGAAAAAAGTGGTTATTTTGTCTCTTTCAGGCATGTTCGTTACTCCAAATACAGTTACAGACTGAAACTCATCCCATGAGCCATTAACTGTCTATGAAATAATACTGCTGAGGGTTGTTCAAAGTTGGTGTGGATTTTAATATTCTAGAAAATCAGAGTACAGGGAAGTTGATGAAACCTAACCTTTTTTAATTATTGTATTTTATTTCCTCAACAAAGTTATTCGTCTGCTACACCTGGCACCTTTATTACCTCTGCCACCGAACATGGACCGAGGTTATTTTATTCACCCCTGTCTGTCTTCCTGTGGGCACGATATATCAAAGTTATGGATGGATTTGGACGGAATTTGGTGGACATGTTGGGTCTGTGACAAGGACGAACTGATTAGATTCTGGTGAAGATCTGGGTACTAGTTGTTTATTTTTGTTGTTTTTTTTTCAAATTCTCAAGTGATTCTTCACCATTGAGAGTTAGGGCCTAAACTCCATCCATTGAGACCATACTCTGTACAGAGCGTCGGTGCTGCTGAAGCAGTCTCCTGGGCTATTGGACACAATCCTGGATGGGTTGCCACTCCGACGCAGGATATTCAAATGGCTCAATCATCCCAGCAAGCTGGTACTCACTTTGTCCACTCAGAAGGATGATAGGCTGAGTCAACCCCACCTGGTTTTAATTAAAGGGAAAGCAGGGTTTGAATTCAGGAACCTGGGATCCCAAGCCCACCACCCTAACCATTAAGCCAACACCAGGCATAGGGCCTAAAATGATAGGCCTTTCTAACGATATCTCAGAAATTTGCAGGCCGATTCGGACAAAACTTGGTGGAGGAGTTGGGTAGGTAACAAAAACAAGCCAACTAGATTTTGGGGAAGCGCCGGATGCAGATCCGGCCTATTGGTGGTGTACAAAACGTAAACTGTTCAGCCTAGCGGTGGTATGCGCTCTATCGAGTGCCGTTCTAGTTCTCTCTGTGTATAATGTTTTGGGATGGGCACCCAGTCATTTCTGGACACATGCTTTTAAATATTTATCATTCACAAGGATGGTGCCACCCATGTGTTATTCAAGACCAACAGAGATGAAAATCATGAGGACAAGTCTGAAATGTTTGGGAGATGATTACAAACTTCCCATTCATCTCCGTTAGAGTAGTAATGGTCACGTTTGTCATCGGATGGTGAGCATCATTATGCGGTAAAGCCACGCCCTGAGAAAGCATACCTGGCTGTTGTCTATGTATTGTTCATTTAACTTCATTGTGTAACAAATCACGACGATGTATGCATTGATTGTTTGAAATTTTATGAATTTAACAATAAAGGTTCCAAAACATCATTGGTTGAAGTATTCTGTCTGATGGTGAAATCTTCCTTCTTTTTTTTTGCGCTGTGGTTGAATGTGTTAAATATTTTACATGAACCTTGAACTACCCTTGTATTTCTGATTGTTTTTTGTCCACAGGGTTTGACATTAAAAAAATTTTCCACGTTTAATCAAACCTTTTTTGCCTTATTTGCAGGTGTTCTGGAGGAGGCATTAATGGATTCAAATCCAAATGGCCCTCTCTGTGATCTCCTTTTCTTCTTCCTCTCGTCCATTTCTGCTGGACAGGCAGACGAGGAACTGGAGCGACAGAATCGCTCAGCAGATCATGATGCAGGTAGTCCACACTGGTTGGTTTAGGGGTTGGCACTGCTATTTAACTCCTGCCCCCCCCCTCCCCCCACCCAACCCAACAACCACTTTAAACTTTTCATTTTCCTCCTTTATACTTGCTCCTTAATTGTTTATTGTTCATGTTTTTTTTGTTTGTTTATTTGTTCTTTTGCGTATGCTTGGGCAGTGACGGGGTTGTCAGAAGCTCTGGAGGAGGTAGAGCAGGACAGCACCAAGACTGCTATCTCTTCTGTGGCTGCATTGGCAGCTGCTTGGCCCATCTTTCACCAAGGTATGGAGTGTGGGTAATGTTTGTTGTTTTAACATGATTGCTATGTCAAAACATTTCTGCAATTCTTTGTGCTTTGTCTGCCAAAGGGACATCTGCAATGTTCATCCTTTTATTTTTGGTACAAGGCAGGACAACCCTTGGGTGGCCATGAATTGGTGGTTCTTCCACTATTACCTCCCCCCCCCCAATCCCCTTTCTCTCCTTTCCCAAAACCCTTGCAGAAGTTAGTTTATCAGTGGGTCTGTGTTTGACTGTAATTGCATTCTGGGGTTTCCGAATCTTTCTTTCAAGGGTGTCCATTAAACAAGCTTGAGTTGGACAGCTGCACTTTGTCTGAGATTCTGAGGCTCCACGTGCTCGCTTCCGGTGCTGACATAGATCTCAGCAATGCTTTATTCCGCAATCGGCAACACGGCGGATACGATACGGTGGATGATCCATGCGTTGAACTCCGCTTGAAATGGCCGAGTTTGCTACGACACCTTGCTCTGTTCAGCGTTTACGATCTGCGCCCAGGTCTGTGTACTGAGACCATCGATCTTAGCATTTTGTTTGTTTCCTTGTTTCCTAACAGCTTAGCTTTTGTAATTTGTAAAATGGAAAAATTGGTGAATGAAACGCATCTTCCCAAGTTATTTGATAGGCCCTATCTATTTGATCGCAGAAGAGAAGGTACGGATCTTACATGCACTTTGCGGACAACTACTGACATTAGTGACGACGCGGGAGTACATTGAAAAATCATTTGAGCAACTAAAGCAAGCCCGGCAGGATCTGCGTGAGCTGCGCAGTGCGGGAATACGACGCCAGCGTGAAGAAGCAGCTGCTCGGTAAACCCTTTCTGCATTTCCTTAATTTGCTGTGTCGTGATGCTGTCCAACCGGGGCGGTCGTCAATTCTCATTTTTTGCAACTTCCGCAGGTACCGGAGGCGAAAGAATCAGAAGCTGCTTGAGCAGCAGGAGAGAGTCGGCAACAATGTATTTCCTTGTGAGCCTGTCTTGGAGTCGAGCAGCACAGCAGTTGATCGGTAAGATCCTCAATTTGGTGTTGCCTGCGACTTAATGTTCGGTCGTGTACAAAATGAGCATACCGTTTGACTTTGAGCATTTGCTTTATGCAAAATTGTTGCGCTTCTGCAAGTAAAAAGAGGACTGCTCATCCTGAAGCTCACCTGCATCAGGAGCAAGAGTCACTCAACCCCCCCCCCCCGACAGACCTCTTTCGACCCTGATTTTAAAAATATTTATTTATTTATTTTTGTGCCTTGAACAAACTTCGGTACATCATGGGTGTTGAAGGTTGTGATCAAGCTTCATTGAAATTGTGTGTGTAGTTTCGGAGAAGAGGAGAGCAAATACCTATTTTGGCGGGGCTAATATTAATATTTTTATTCGGTTATATGTATTATAATACAAAATCAGAAATGAAAGTGTTGCTATGGAAGGGTGTGAAACTGAACCCTATTATTTCCATTACATCTGCATCGTGTTTTGGATCGATCACAAGGTCCAACAGAAGGTAACCGTACGATCGAGCTTTGTCCTACTCTACGTATAGTTTGAATGTTGCACCAAAGTTATAGCCATTTTAACCTTGATAACCACTTTTAAATGATAATATTAACAATTCAAACAATATTCTGAGCTGAAGCCAGATGTACTTTCATCTTTCTTGTAGAAGTAAGCGATGTGATTTTTCAGAAGTCGGTAAGAATCGACAAACCGCTTGCACACATTAGCGTGAACCAAGCTATATAATATTGTTGCGGGCCGGGGGTCGGGTGAGAAGACCACTAGGGGGGGGAGCTATCTCTGCTCCCACCAGACTCCCCTGAATTGTAGGCCATCGCACACGGATAATTCCGTGACGCGTCGGGTCGCTTAACCGACCGTGGACGCCAATAATTCAACCACGTGACTTAGGGTCCTCCGTCTAGTTAACCCGGTTACCTAAACATAACCACGTGATTTAATTACCGGGGAACGCCCTCGGTACGCCTTGTCCGAACCGGATCGGATGCAGCCGAGCAACACTGCCAAGGACGTACTGGCTAAAAGGAACGGATTGTTG
>CM068960.1:11198715-11216105 GCA_035128595.1 Eptatretus atami
AGAGCGTACGTACTTATGACTGCCCGTATTCCAAGTCTGGCACGAGTTACCTTCGACCTCTGGCAGAGTGACCGCAACTCCGCTCGGGGGTATTTTTTTCTTCCGATTTTCTTGATATTTGGTGTGTGGGTAGATGTCGATGGGATGCACGACGGTTGACCTTTGACCCGATTGAAGGTCAAAGTCAACGTCAAGGTCACTCCAAAGTTGTCGAAATCGTCATTTTCAAAATCTTTCTCTCCGCGTTTATGATCCGATCTTCGGAATTCCTTCAGATTCTGATAATATGGAACAATATCTAAATTTGGTCGGGCCGGGTTTTTGAAATCGTCTTGGTTATCAAGTCACGTTTTCAATTTGGAAAAATCCGTTGATATGATCGGTCAAAAAAAATTCACCGGATCTTGATGAACCTTTGGTATGTAGTCGGCGCGATGAGTGATGCACAACGTATGACTTTTGGCATGATTGAAGGTCAAGGTCAAGGCCACTCCAAAGTTGCGAAATCGTCCATTTCAAATCTATCTCCTCCGCCGTTTGTGATCCGATCTTCGGATTCTGATAATATGGAACAATATCTAAATTTGGTGGGGCCGTTTTTTAAAATTCGTCCTGGTTATGGAGTCACGTGTCTTCAAAGTTGGAAAAATCGTCGATGTGATACGGTCAAAAAAATTCGCCCGATCTTGATGAAACTTGTATGTAGAAGGGGTCGATGAGTGATGCACGACGGTATGACTTTAGACCTGATGAAGGTCCAATGTCAAGGTCACGATTCTGTAACTTGTGAAATCATCCATTGTCAAAATATCATCTGCCCCTATATGACTCAGAAATGCGGTTTGATTTCTGAGGTCGGTTTCTATCCTTTTGAAGACACATCGATCCGATCACATCAAGCCGATCAGAGATCCACATCTACAGAGCTTCAGAGATGACCGTCACCCCCAACCAGGGTAATTTTAACACAATCTTTCTCCCATTTTGAAAATGCACCCTCATTGATCGTTTGGTCGTAGGTAATCCTTGTCTTTACGTGAACGACCACGATATTACCAAGCCAGTTATGAAGAACAAGTTCGGTGCCAGGGACGAGAGACCGAGGCTTATCAAAACGGTCCACCTTTTGTGCTTGTGATGCCAAGGCTGTACAGCTGTTGTAAAGTAGCTTGCAACAGTAGCATCGTTCATACGATATAGCAAACATGTCGACAACATGCGACTACTTGCTGCACTGCTGGTGAAACTGACCGTTGAAAACCTTGCACCGGTGGCACGTGGTGTCCGTTAGTCTCATCGTATTACCCGCACACACACAGCAAAAGCGGGGTTAAGCAATTGGTTCCCTTCTGTCTGTCCGTCTCTCTCCTTCTGTCTGCAAATGTCAGTTTATGATCGAGGAACAACTTGATTTCAATTGAACGTTACATTTTGACACAAATCGGAAAAGAAACCTGGAGTTCAACTCCACCGTGACTCTGAATTCGTCCCGATCGTGCATGTGCAGAGGAGTGAGAATTATTTATTTATTTATTTTTAACTCTATCTGCCTGTATGGTAGTCGAACAAAATTAAAATCCAAACAGGAACTCCACTGTTTTTAAGGACGTCATAAAGGACACAATAACAAGCACTGATAACAACTTGACATGTTAATGGTTGTATAAGACTGGCTTGTATAGTGGTAAACTTCCAAAAAAAAATTCGACAACCTTTAAAGCCTTTATTTAATCAATTGAATTATGTACTGAACGCAGTAGAACACAAATCGCCTTGTTGCTTACTTTCGAAACCCTTCGGTTTAGCAGTGCTGTACTTGGACATATTAGCTAAGGTGGTGTAAAAGATGATGCATCAACAGCGCTACACTTCGGAATTTTTTTATATTATTATATTACCACCTTTAAATCATTTCTTTTTTATTTCAATTGAATTGCACATACTTTAATACTGTGCGGGTATGGTTTTCTACGGAGTTCTCGAGTAGTTGTTGTTTTTGCTGTGTTTTATTTACTCTTTATCTGGAAGGGCAGAATGGAACCACTTTGCTTGTGATGCAATAGGTGACTTTGAAGATTCTGGAATGTTTTTTATTTATTTTAATTTTTTTACATTTTATCATTACAATCAGAATGTGCACAAATTTGTTTTGCAAACTCATTGGCCCATTGCTTCAGACATTATTCTTTGACTGTACTCGCCATGAGCATCAATAGTCTCAGGTGAAACCGAAGTCTCCTTTGTTTTTTTTATTTACTTTCAAATCTTCCATATCATTCGCAGGCTCCAAGATCCGAAGGGAACAATGTGGTGGCACGGGCCCATCCGAAGGCAACAGTACTCTAACTGCAAACACAACGGTGCATGGTCTAGCGCTGTCTTTGCTGCAAATGAACAGCCGTGGCTTCATCGCTTTCTCACCCCTCCCTTCGGTATGTCTGCCCCCTCCCCCCCCTCCAGCATGAGTCTTCTTTTCCTCTCAGTTTGTACCTTGCCAGTACTTTTGCCACCTCTGCCACCCTCTCTCATGACATTGTATGCGAGTGTGTTTGCGTGCATCTTTTGCTCGTTCTTCACTCCATTAATTTGAATTTTATCATGTTTGATGATACGTGCAATACGCGCATCTTTGAAATCAGTTTTTATTCGTGTTTCCAGAGCTTAGAACTTCCTCGCAGTTGTCGTGAGTCCACTAGATCAGCATCCCTGAGTTTTCAGGTTTAAATCTGGCCCTTGAAGGCAGCAGTTTCATCTGCTGCTGTTAGCAGGGAGCAGTTGAAATTCAACCTTTTTGAAACTTGAGAGTAATATCAGTGATCAAACACTTCATTGTTGCCATAAAGTCTGATTGAAATTTAAAATCCAGCTGCCTCACTCTTGACTTCAGGGAAGGGTAATCTCCCTCCCTGCAAGGTCTCAGCTAAGTGTCAGCACCATTCGTACACTACATGGCCAAAAGTTATGTGGACAACCTGTTCGTCCAACATCTCATTCCAAAAATATGGGCAATAATACGGAGTTGGTCCCCTGCCCTTGCTGCGATAACAGCCTCCATTTTCTGGGAAGCCTTTCCACTAGAGTTGGAACATTGCTGTGGGGTTTGTCTCCTTCAGCCACAAGAAGCATTGGTGAGGTCGAGCACTGATGTTTGGCAATTATGTCGGCTCGCAGTCGGCATTCCAATCCATCGCCAAAGGTGTTCGATGGGTTGAGGTCAGGGCTCTGTGTGGGCCAGTCAAGTTCTTCCACACCGATCTCGACAAACATTTCTGATGGACCTTGCTTTTGTCACGGGGGTATTGTCATGCTGAAACAGGAAAGGGCCTTTCCCAAACTGTTGCTGCAAAGTTGGAAGCAGAGAAATCATCTATAATATGTCATTGTATGCTGTACGTTAAGATTTCCCTTCACTGGAACTAAGGCCGAGTCAGACCATTAAAAACAGCCCCAGACCATTATTCCTCCTCCACCAAACTTTACAGTTGGCACTATGCATTCGGACAGGTAGTGTTCTCCTGGCATCCACCAAACCCAGATTCATCCATCGGACTGCCAGATGGTGAGGCGTGATTCATCACTCCAGAGAACTCGTTTCCACTGCTCCAGAGTCCAATGCGGTGAGCTTTACACCACTCCAGCCGACGCTTGGCATCGCGAAGCAATCTTCGGCTTGTGCGGCTGCTCGGTCATGGAACCCATTCCATGAAGCTCTCGCGAACAGTGCCTGTGCTAACGTTGCTTCCAGAGTCAGTTTGGAACTCAGTAGTGAGTGTTTAACAGACGATTTTTCCGTGCTCCGTGCTTTCAGCACTCGGCGGTCCCGTTCTTGTGAGCTTGTGTGGCCTACCACTTCGTGGCTGAGCTGATGTTTCTCCTCGACGTTTCCACTTCACATGACCAGCACTTACAGTTGACGAGGCAGTTACAGCAGGGCAGAAATTTGACGAACTGACTTGTTGGAAAGGTGGTTATCCCGTGACGTGCCACGTTGAAAGTCACTGAGCTCTTCAGTTTGGCCCATTCTACTGCCATGTGTTTTCTATGGAGATTGAATGGCTGTGTGCTTGATTTTATAAACCTGTCAGCAATGGGTGTGGCTGGAATAGCCGAATCCACTCATTGAAGGGGTGTCCGCATACTTTTCGCCATGTCGTGTACCTTGTGGTCACTCTTTTTGTCGTTGCAACTTTGAATATGTACTAAATTTGGTTTATAAAAATTGAGCACCGATTGCAAATTCAAAATGGGATGGCTGTTGGACAAGGGGTTGGAGGGAGGTAAATACATATGTAAATTGTACACTTGTGTAAATTTAGCTTCTCTACTGTTGTTTTTTATTTTTTGACATTTTATCATCTCTCACCTACACAGTACAAAGGACAGCTCTGTTCACAAAACATATCAAGTGTTTGTTTTTGGTTTTTTTTTTTTTTCATTGAGAAAGCTAATCTGTCCTTGTTTTGCCTTCTTTCTGCGTGATTGATCATCCAGCAGTGCCCTTGTGAATTGTGAATTGCATGGTTTATGCCCGTGGATCCCTTTGTCAGTGTTCTTGTTTATTTTTTTATTTTTTTATACTCACCCATGTCCTGCCATCAGGACGTTGTCCTGTGGCTCATGTTTTGATCTCATGGATTATTTGCCTGTTACAGGTAATGCAAAAAAAGGCAAGAGGGGAAAAGACCAAGAAAGAAAAGGACCATAAAAGCATGAAACAAGAGCAAGAAGACGCGTCTTGTGAGAGGAATGGTAAGGCTTTGTCCTGAGATACTTCTGTATCACACGATATGGATTTATTCAGTTGCTCATTCGTTTGTTTGTCGGTTGTTGTTTTAAATACGTTGATCTCAAGCTCGTGGTCGGATTCGGGAATAGACATTTGTAAGCAACAGCCAATCGACACGCACGCTGAGTTTATACCCGGGATCCCAATGTCATGAGCTTGTATTCAGAAGAAAATGCAAACAGGCAACTCGATCGACCTTCAGCTTAAACGCCTTATTTATGAAAGTCCAAAAACATTAGTTTGACAACATCACAATCGAGGTGACATCTTGTTACATCTGTTGTTCTTGATTGTGCATACCTGCTCCTGAAATGATGCTCGCATTCCTCTCCACCGATATTTATTTGAATGATATTCGCACCGTCTGTACGTGGTGTTTGAGTCGATATCCATGGTTCCTCGTTGTAGCTTACTCTTCTAATCTATTGACAGGAACGAGAAATTTCTACATTTCATGGATTTCAGCATTTTTCGAATCTCGAGTCATTTCTGTGATAAGCCGGTGAGGCACGGGCAACCTGGCTGTCTCTCATCACTTTAGGACCGGGGTTGGACGATGCAGATTTGGGGATATAATTGAAATGGCCTGATTGATTGTGACCGTGGAGAGGCTCCTCGAACAACGGAGCATCTCTTGGATTGCCCTCTGTACCAGAGCCTTGCAGACCGGATCATCTGAAGGTTTTCAACTCCTGTGCCAGAGCCTGTGTTTTGTTGTTGCTGAGAAAAGTTCAGTGACATGCGGAGGAGAAGCGATTCCAAGATTGATGTAAAATTGGAATTGATACGATCTGAACAGTGATGTGACCTTTGAATATAACATTGCTGAAGTTGTATTCCTGAAACGTCAGTTCAGCCATTTTTAACCTGAGTGTCATATCTCCAGTGCAACATTGCAGAAAGATCCTTCTTTGTTGAACTGGAGTTGTATGTACTGTTGTTTTCTGCCATAATTCAAGGGGACGAAGTTCAGCTTCCGGTTTGATTGGAACGATGAACCCAGAAAACAAGTGCAAAACGTCGCTTTCTTTACCTTCACCACAAAGGTGGACGGAGTTATGTTTTTTTCACCCCCGTCTGCTTGTCTGTCTATGAGCAGACCTGATGAAACTTGGTAGACAAGTTTGGTGTTTGAAAAGGACGACCTGATTAGAATGTAGTGAAGATCCAGATACAAGAATTTTGTTTCAGTGATTCTTCACCATTGATCTGGCGAAAAAGTGATATATGCACAATATCTCAACATTATGGACGGATTCGGATGAAACTTGGTGGACAGGTTGGAGTGGGGGGGGGGGTGACAAGGACTAATTGATTTGATTTTGGTGAAGAATCTGGATAGGAATACGTTTTTTTTGTTGTTGTTTGTTGTTTTTTTTTAAATAATTTTTAATGCGATTCTCACCATTGAAAGAAAGGGCCAAAATCACATGTGGCATGATATCTCAAAAAGTTGTGAAACCGATTATGGACAACTTAATGGATGAGTTGGTTAGGTGATGAGAACAAGCCGGTTAGATTTTCGTTCCGGTTCGGATGCAGATCCAGCCTATCAGTGAGATACAAAACGTAAAGTGCTCAGCCTGGCAGAGGTATGCGCTCTCCTGAATGCAGTTCTAGTTGGTGTTTCACCAGCGATGAGCTTTCAGACTGGTTTAGGTTCCCATATCCATCGAACAAGAAACTGCTGTTCTGCTGCAATGCCTGCAGAGGGCATTGCATCTCAGAGAAATTCATCCATTGTTTCGTGATGTAACACCAGCTGTTGTCTCCATTTAAGTTGTACGGTTTAAGGATCTACTATATTTTGAAAAAAAAAACTAGTCCATTGTGTATGGTAAACTGGCCACATTTGCTGCTTGGAGTTAACTACCTGTCGTAAGTTTGAATCCTGAGTGTTGCAAATATTGCAGGAATGTTGAGTCTTATCAGAAATACCTTGTTCATGATATGTTGATTGAAACCTGCGTTGTTGCTTTGGCTTTTCCGTTTTTAACTACCATCTCAATACGTTTGTTTCCTCTTCCTTTAAAGAGGAGCAAAGGGAGCTGTCCAACCACGCTCTTTGCTCAACCGCTGGGAGGAGTCCCTCGTAGCGTGCACGAGTTTGTCCAAGTGTTGTGCATTTGAGCACACTGGACCGAAGTATCCTGTGGGAAAAGTCTGCACTGCACGCGCGCTGCCACCTGTGTGGGCGCAAATATGACCCCAGTAACATGCTGTTGTGTGACTCTTGCGACCGTGGTCATCACCTGTACTGTCTGCGACCCAACTGAAGGTCAGTTAGATTTCCGGTACTTCCAAAAAAACTGATGTGATAATTCAAGATGTTTATGCGATGTAACTCGGCGTCCTTTGAGACGAGGAAGTGTAAAAGTGAAGGCTGCACACACCGAATCATAACGATGAACAAGGTTATTCGTTGGCGTTTGTTTGGTGCACACTTGTAGGCACACATGAAAATTGGAAAATTGAATAATGGAGAAAAAAAAATCTTCAAAAAGAGGGACACCACGGACACCAAGACTAAACACTTGATGCCTCCTTCTGGGAACCGTAATAACGAAACACGATTAGATGTAGAATTTTGGGACTGGCGGACCCCGACATTCGCGGACCCCACGTATTCGCGGTTCATAATTGACCTACTCCTACATTTGCGGCCCTGTGCTTCACGTATTCACAGTTTTTCACGGGATTTTTGATTTTTCCTTATGAAACCGAACTGCCAGGAACCAACCTAGTGTTCTCCCCCCCCCCCCCCCCCCCATTGAGGCAATGCTCCGACATTTGCCGATTCGACATTCGCTGCATTTTCCAGGTACATATCCCCCGTGAATGGTCCTTTGCATTCCACAGAGCTTTGCATTCCACATTCCACAGAATGTCCTTTGCATTCCACAATGCATTCCACAGGCTGTGTCTGTCGGTATTTGATTTCCGGCAGCTAACGAGATTAAAACAAGTGTTAATCTCGCATTGTGAAAGCTTCATCGTGGGTGATCTCAAAGATGAAACAGATCTTTAGAATGGAGAGAAGTGCATGTGAATCTTGGGCCAAGTTATCAGCGAAGAAGATGTAGCAGGTAAATGTGGTTTCATGGTGTCTTGTCGCAGGTAGATATAATAAACATTAATCCGACACCATGCTGACATAAAAATTGTGTTAACATGGTGTCGATATATCGCAAATGGAAGTGCTTTCAAGTTCTCATAGGAAGAAAGAAGGGTTCAATGTGTGTGATGTCCTCGAATGGACTTAAACTGGGTGTCCCGTCTGACCCGCCTTCGTGAAGAGGAGGCAAGCTATCATCGGCAACTTGAACGAATTACAATTCTTTCCTGGACTGCTGGGGTACTGCATCGGGGGCACAGCCACCCCCTCGGTGTATAATGAAACTAGTAGGCTGCATTCAGAATGTAATCACAGTCCAACATGCTTTGGCTAACAACTAATGGAGCTGTTCCAACACGTTTCAAGGTGGTCGAATAACTGTTTCCTGTCATTCGTTGGCCGAGGTTTGCAGTGAGGAGACATCTTGTGTACCAATGATGATGATGATGGTTCCAGGTTTATCAAATGTGCGCTACCCAAACGTCAACACAACCTTTGTACTACTTTGCCACCACGAGGGGAAATCATAAGTTCTTATTTCGTTTTATGTTTCCACCAGTGTAACGTGGCTTCATCACCGAAGCACTTAAAGGTGCATATGTCAAAAGCTCTTCATTTGCAAGTAAATAGTGCAAACCTCTCACCCCATCAAACATGGATGGGATAAACTGGGGTTAAAAAACAAATAAATAAATAAAAACGCCGTCTGGACATGCTTCATAATCGACCGACAATTCCAGAAGATAGATAATCCTTTCTTTTTATTTTTACAAATGCACATGTTTACAATAATTGGGACTATTTTCCTTCCTCCCCACACCCCCTGTTGAATTCCCACTCATATGTCCTGGATCAAACAGACCACCAGGAAGCTTAAGACTGCCTAAATCATGCATTGGTCTTTGATTCCAACTCGTCTTGTATGTCCTTTAAAGGGTATGCGTTACCTGACACACCAATGGTTGTACGTTTTTTTTTTGTTTGTTTTTACCTTATCTGGTATTTAAATTCCACACACAGCACACCGAGGACGGGCTTGGAGGAACGCAATGCACAAATTCCCCTGTAAGCAGGATGAGAATCACTCGTCCACAGGTGATGCTCTACCCCTTCACAGATTCCTCACACATGATGCGCCTCATTGTCCACCTCAGTGCTCGTGCAGTTTTACGCTCAGCTCGCTGAACAGCTCAGCTCTGCTATTAAAGGTCCCATGTCACTCAAAAGTACTGAATTGCATATATATGTATATATATATATATAATATATATATATATATATTATATTTCCTATCGGAGTTTTTCATCATGATTGCTGATCTGACAATGTTTTTCACAATACTCGTTCTGTAAAATGTAAATTAAAAAAACAAACCTCTTCGGGAACGCCCCTAAAAATTCTGCCGAAATCTACTGAACGACGCGTAACCCACATGACGTCCTCTCCAGAACAACAAAGCTGCACGCAAATTACTCGGGTTGGTGGTCTACGTGATTGTATTGGCTTCCTGTGTGTTTCCACATTCGATTGGTCGACTGAAACGCTTCGTTCATTTCTGCTTGAAAAAAAATCAAACATTTGGTTTTGAATAATGGATGACATGGACTTTGATTTGTCTTGGTACGACATGAGTGTGAGAAGAAATGAAGGATTTTGGTCTGAATCAGATGGAGAATTGTCGGATAACGTAGTTACGGGAGGTGAAATTCAGGCAGCTGGAAATGGAAGACGGCCTTACCAGTTCGAGCCCGAAGCAGGACAAGCAGAGGAAACTGGCGATGAAATTCCCGGAGTTCATGATGATCGGGAGGACATCGAAGGAAGACTTGGCAATAACAACTGGTTAGACTAAATCCTATTTCTAATTCAATAATGTAAATTCGACTTGCATATACTGCTCGATATCAGAAATATTTTTAGTGAGGTGAAGTGACCAGCGCAGCGCAGTGGGCATGTTGCTCTGTGGCGAATGAATCGCAAGCAAGGCCAGCCCATGTCATCGGCCGTGTCTCTCCACGCATAAAACGAAGCAATCTCGCTGTCCGGATACGATGAAAACTTGTGTGCAGCACACACCTTGCGACACAATTGTCTAGAGTAGTCCGATAAATCTGACGTTCTGTTGCATTTTTATTTATTTTATTCCTACTGTTGTCATGTAGCGCCATAGAAAACAATGAAGAAAAGAGAATAATAAGAAAGCTACAGCACGTCAGATTTATCGGACTAGTCGACGGACGACGGATTTATCGGACTGTCTAGACTCTAGAGTGACAAGTAACTTGTATTAGCATTCACACAATTTATAAGTCAATGCGTAAAGTCCCAGGCTATGAGGCCGTGTAATAGGACAGATAAATTTGTCTTTCATAGTTGTGCCAACATATTTTTCCCTGTTCATTTATTACAGCATTTGGCTAAATGTTAATGAATGGCAGACCAATGGAAGCAGTACCTTCACTTTAGAATAAACCCATGTATGTCGAGTGCAGCCATACCTGGCTTGCATGGATGTGAATCGTACCTATCCCAGCAGGCTGGTTTCAACGAACTATTCAATAAGCTGCAAAATGTGGGTGCAGGTTTTTCACATTGTTTGATTTTAAAATTATCTCCTTGCGCCTTGAAATGATGCAATATTAATCTTTAGTATTTTACTTGTATGTCCCTGTAAGTTTCTTTTTTAATGGAAAGGTTCAACAGTCACATTTTATATTTTGTGTACATGGTATCGCCCTTTATTGTGCATACATGTATTGGATTTGAACACGACTACGACAAGGTAGTAAAGGGATAATAATTTCCTCGTGATTGTTGTCCATACACGGCTCAGAAGCGAGATTTCTTGTCTCTGTGTGTGAGGAATGAGGGGTTGCATAAACATTTTTTTTTTTTGCATGACAGTTATTGGGGGAGGGGGGGCATGATGATACATTTGAAAATAAATATCAGATAGTAGTAGTGTCAGCTTCACTTTAGATGTCCATATTCTCCGAAGATTCTCATCTTTCGGGAATACATGAAGGCTTACACCGATCTTTGGTTGTATTGCTGCATCCTGCGACGATACATCTTGCAGGCATTTTCAAAAGTAAGGCTAAAACTCTTAAAAACTTCTGCAAAACAATCACAGGAATTAAGACGATCAGTGAGATAGCAAACAAATGTGCACAATGCATTTGTACGGACTTTATACGGCGCGTGACGCATCAATCGACTCTGAGCGAGTCGCGTTCTGGAGATGACGTCAACGGTCACGTGACCTGCGGTTCGCTGAACTCCACTTTTTTGAGGGGCGGCATAGCAAGTGTGAAAAGCACTACAAATGTTCGAAATATTGGTCTAATTATCCCATTGTTGATTTTAAAAAAGAAACCTGGGTGATTTCTTCACTAGGAATGTCACGTTAATATATAAATAACCAGAAACTTTTGAGTGTCATGGGACCTTTAAGCCTGGCCCTGTAACTCTGGTCAAAGGTATTCAGTGTCCCTTCGGAGATAAAGTTCACCTTCGCCTGATGGTGGGTTCCAAGACATCCGCCAGTCACAGCAAGAACGGTGGTCTTGAAGGCACTCCACAACTCTTCAGGATTTCCCACAACACCCAGACCCCCCCCTCCCCCCAAATCTCCACTCAGCCTGTTTGCAAACTCCTCAGCTACCCTCTTATCCCTGAGCTTGTCAACAACAAGCCTAGGCTGAGACGGTACCATTCTCCTGGATTTAAGCTGCAACTTCAGAGATGCTACAATAAGCCCGTGGTCGGTATTGAGGAACTGGGCACTCTGTGGACTCTGCAGTTCTGAATCATCATCCAGCAACAATCAATGAGCACGTGGTCAATCTCCTTTGCCACACCACCAGCATTGGAACACCAAGTCCAGCGATGAGCCTGTGGGCGCAGAAACAATGAACCAGCCACCCTAAGTCCATGACTTCTTCCACAGTTAAGGAACTTAGTGCTATTCTGGTTCACAGTTCCAGACCCGTGGGAACCAACACACGTCTCATAACCATCCCTATCAGTTCCAGTTGATGTATTGATAATCCCCGAAGACTAGAAGAGTATCTCGCATGGGGCACCGATCAACCATGGACTCGAGCATGGCATCGAATGCGTCCTTCACGGTGAGATCACTCGCCTAAGTCGGAGCATATACTGAGGCCAGGGGAATGACACCCAAGGAGTGACGAGTCCTCAGTCTCAAGACGTTCTTAGACCGGTGTTTCTTTGTGTACATTGTCGGGGCTCATATGACCTCAATTATCATGGGAGTCAACTTATTCAATTATCACGGGACTCCTTGGGCATCGTAACTATCAGAGCGACCAGACCAGTACTAGGTGTAACCACCCACCATGATCTCACCACTATCCAGTCTCCCAACCCAAGAGAGTGCTGTAACACCATTGTTCAAGCTCAGTTGATAGCAGAGACAGGTGATCATCTCTTCGGGATATAACATTCCAGACACTCACCCGAAGGGTTAACTCGAGAGATCACCGTCTGTCGGACGACACTTCAGCACCACCCTGACACACACTACCACAATCTGACCCGGGAAGGTTACCCCGTGGTTTTCCTCCTATCATCAAAGGACGGGGCTCCCGAAGGCTTTGCCAAAATCCCGTCATCCGGTGAGCTACCCTGCAAAGGGCAGCTGCACATGAGTTACTCCCACAGAGTAGGTTTTCAGTTTTCTTTGCTGGTTTTTTTTTGTGTGTGTGTGTTTTGCGGAGTGAAGTGTTTTTTGGCAGAATTTGCACTCCAGCCATTGTAAAACTCTTAGAAAAGGGTAACCCAACTGTAGGATGATGTCTGCAGACACACTTGGGCACTCGATATGGATGGCCGTTGGCTCACAAGGAGCTCCTCCGCCCTTTGACAGGTTTTGTTTTTAATCCTGTTGTTGTTAATCCGTGCCCATATCATACACCCTCCTCACCAAGAAACCTAGTGGGGGAGATGGTTTAGTCGCCGACAACCCGACCATGAAACAGGTTATTGCAGGTTTACATGGTACCTGCAGCAAGTCACAGATCTGATCTGGCCTGGCCTAAACAATCTAAGACCCCTAATCCTGAAAGACCGTTTCGACCTTTGGACCATCTTTAACCTTTTCAGCTCACACCATTCAAACTTCGATTGTCTTCTTGTAAAACACAGACTATACTCATTGTTTTCAGCAAGTGATGCGCAAACTCGACCCACCCAGGGGGTGGTTACTCTGCTAGTTAACAATAAAACCTGTACAAACGTCATCTTGTTGTACATAAACACCCCCCAATCTTTTGTAACTTTGTGCTCGGGTATATATATATATTTTTTTTTTTTGCCACATTCATCCCAAAACGCATGCACCTTGGGAAAGGTGAATGTTGCTGCTTTCCTTTTTCCACAGGCTGTGCCTGAGGGTGATTGGTTTTGCCCGGAGTGCCGACCAAAACGTCGCGGTCGACCGCCGAAGAAGCGTCGCCATTTGCCTCCAAAGAACGAGGGTGATGAGAACAATGAGAAGAAAAGGGTTGTGGGCACCATGGAGGGGGAAGAAAGAATAAAAAAAGAAAATGTACAAGTCACACCAGCCCATGTCTTGGACGTGGAGAAGTGAGACTCGTTATTTTACAACTCTTAATTTTTGTTGCACACTTTGGTTAAAGCTCATTAAAATGTCCTTTGCATAGTGTCGTAGTATCATCAGAAATTTTGGAGGTCACAAGGAGAAAGGTTTTAACAGTACTGATAACAAATACCTGTACAATGTACCAATTGATGACTGGTAAGTGTGCCGTTCCACGGTGTCGGACGTACATTTCGGACTCTTCAAAGACGTTCATCTTAAGTATGATCCTGAACTGGCTTTGTACTTTTGAGAAAGCATGTCGATCGTTTTATGACTAATTCGGACGGAAATAATTTGTCCGTCTTTGTCGATAACGGAGAAATGTTCGTAAAATACCACGGTGTCGGACGTGCTCAGCCAAAGTGACTCTAAGAGTTGGTTATGTGACACGAACAAGGCAATTAAATGTTAGTTCAGGTCCGAATCCAGATCCGTTCTGTCAGGGAGATACAAAACGTAAACGAATCAGCTTGGAAGAGGCTTGCGCTCGTCCGAGTGCCCTTCGACTTGTTTGTGTGTTCCTTCTGCGTGCTTTTGCCTTTTTCTCTCGCTTCAAAAGGAGCATTACGATGTATAGTTTTGTGTTCTCCTTTTGTGTCCGTCGCTCTTTATTGGTGAATGCGATGCAGTGCCCCCTGTAGTATCGAGCAGGAATTTCTAATTTGTTCAGAGTGCCGGCTATAGCTTGCCTCTTCTCTTCGTGAATGGCACTGGGATCTGTGACGTCCCCCTAATGTTAGCAGACGAGAGGCCCAGTAAATAACGTCCATCCGAGGGACGACACACACGTTGCTGCCTCGCCCTGCGTTGGAAACACCAGGATGATAGTTTATAGCTGTGTTGGAATTCAAACTCGGACTAGATAGCTCAGTGGCGAGCATACATACCTCTGAACTATTCTGCCAACATTTTGAAAAACTACAGAAATTTACCTTTAAAAGCACTCCCTGCATGTAGAGTTTGTCGAACTAGTTTGTAGAATGGCCAAAGTTGTACACTGATGTGATAGAAAATGTTGTGTTACGTCCTTTTACGTAATATAACCTTGCAAACTCGTCTGTTTCTCCTTTAATCCATTAGAGCACATTTGCGGCAAATCAAAAGGCAGTGTCACTCTCCAGCTGAGCAAGTTCCAGCCAGTTCACCAATGGAAGGAAAAGTACGGCGTGGCCGGCCTCCCGGCTCTGGCGAGAAAGCTTTGCAGTCAAAAGCGATCGAGGAGGCGAAGGAGAGGTCTAAAGAGTCCAACTCCATATTAAGTGATGATTCTCCGAAAAAACGGCCTCGAAAAAAAGGTGTGATGATGTGACTATTTCTTTGTGATCTCTCCATGTTTTTTTTTCCACTTCTTGCTGAACAAAGGTGTTTGAGCTAACTGTAGTTTATGAGACTGGATTTCACAATCACTGATGCATGAGGTGCGAAGATAACATCTGCTTTGCAGTGCCGTTTCACGTGGTGGGAAATGGGTCCGCTCTTACGTGACGTCGTCACACATGATTTCTTCAGCCACTGTGCATTCTCTTCTGTTGAACATGTTCTTTCACCTTTTAACAGCATTCCAATTCGCTGTCCCGTCCATGTTGTATCGAGGACGTTGTATCCAATTTTGTGTGAAAGATGTGATTGGGCTTTCAGTATTTATATGTTCACCGCTATCGGAATTGCACGGGGTTCATGTTTGGCAGCCTCAGTGGTACGCGGTTCTTTCTACACTGTCGCTGAGGATCCGCCAATAAACAATGAAACCAGTACGACGGCTAATTGGGGGGGGTGTCCAGTATTGGGGTTCTCATGCATGTGCTGTGTGTAAATGCTTGCATCTGTGGAGGAATTCAGCATTTGAAACAGTGAAAGGCTTCCCGTGTCACTTTTTTGGTTGCTTCATGCAGCCTTCTCTACCTGGAAGGGCCAGGTGTTGATTTCATTATATTGTTGCAGATTCGGGGTCAGTTGGGATCACGAGGGTTTGTTTTTTTTCTAACTGGATGACGAACTGCAGATAACTCTGTGGCAAGGCGGGTTGCTAGGCAACCACAGATGCCGTCTTAGACGTTTAATTCAGGCAGGGTCCAGCATCTACTCTGCTTTACCTTCCCGGCGAATTAACCCCCCCCCCCAGATGGAGTGCCGTGCTCTCAACACTCCACTGCTATCATTCGGACGGCCGACCGACCGACGCCGCAAATGGAACGTTGACTAATAGCTGACCATAACGAAACAGGGCTGAACCCCCTGTCACTATTCACACACAATGTCAAATCAATATAATATGACAATCGGGCAGTTTGGGAAACGCTTTATAAGAGTTCAACAAGGAGCACGTTTTTACAAGCAGTGTCACAGAAGAAAAACTCTTACGCCCAACACAGAAGTCCAGTCTGAGTCACTTCGTCACAATTCTACAACACAGACACCTCAGTCATTCTGTGTCAACGAGGTATGGAAGAGATACAGAGAGAATAGAATGAAGTTTGAGGCATGTTTGCTGCTTCTCACGCACCGGATGCAAGCCGGCAGGCTTACATTGGTCCCAACGAAAGAGGGGAGGGGAAAAAAACGAAGACGAGGGTACAGAGAGTAATGTGACGGGTAGGGAGATGTGCAAATGGTGAATGCGTGTAGCTTCGAGGGAGCAGCGTGGAGTGTGTGTCAGTAAGGCAGCCCTAAAAAGGATAACGGCTTGTCGTTGACGCTCCATGCGTTCAAAGGGAACAAATAGATTTGGGGAAAACAAGATGGTGTGGAGTCAGTATGTACAGTGACCTGCAAAAGTATTCAGCCCCTACCATTAATGCCACATTTAGATGAATTATGTGTAAACAGTTTTTCCAAATGAACTTTTTATTCATAACTAAAGAGATCAAACTAAACACTGTTATAGTTGAAGGAGGTAACATGTCAGGAATACCTCCAAATAACATGTACAAATCAAAATTCACTGGTTGTAAAAGTATTCAGCCCCTGAGGTCAGCACTGGGTGGAAGCATCTTTTACAGCGGTGACTGCTTCGAGTATTATTGGGTCTATCTCCACCAGCTTTTTACAGTGAGATGGTGAAATATTTGTTCATTCTTCATGTGAAAATTGCTTGAGTTCTGCCAAGTCTTGGAAATCAGCAAACATTACCGCCCTACATAAAAAGGTGCAAAAACAGATCCCTGCAACTCCAGACCAATCAGCCTTCTCACAATCATCAGCAAGGTTATGGAATCCATCATCACTTCAGAGATTAAATCCTTCCTCTTCTCCAATGGCTTCATTTCTGATCATCAATTTGGTTTCAGACCAGGTCACTCTACCCTGGATATGCTGCTTCTGCTCTCCCAACAATGGATGGAGAATGGAGACCTCAATGCCAGACATGAAATCAGAGCCATATCCAAGATATATTGTTACGAATCTGGAACCATCGCACACAACAGCCAGAGCCTTATAGATCAGTTATATCGGTAAGTATGTGTTTCTAGTTAGGGTCCCGTCGCTTGTTTAATGGGTAATTAAGTGTACGTGCGCTGCAAAGTTGTTTTTAATAGTCAGGTCTTTAAATCCTTAGATCCGACAAACCAACCACCCTGCCATTCCCATTCACAACTCCACTGAACTAGCGCTTTACCAGGCTCCCCTTGCTGTTCAGTTGGAGTTCTCACAGCATGTCAACACACCTGATCCCTGTCCAATCAGGAGCGAACAGCGTGTCAACACACCTCATCCCTGTCCAACCAAGCGCGCACAGAGCGTCCGACACCGAGGCTCCGCTCAGGGAGCGGATAAAAAGACCAGGCTCCCTTTGGAGGTGGGTTCGTGTTCATGTTCGTGTTGGCGTCGGAGTCTGGTTGTGTGTCGGAGCCTGAGGAGAATCA
>CM068960.1:11238872-11255464 GCA_035128595.1 Eptatretus atami
GAAACAATGAGAAGAAAAGGGTTGTGGGCACCATGGAGGGGGAAGAAAGAATAAAAAAGAAAATGTACAAGTCACACCAGCCCATGTCTTGGACGTGGAGAAGTGAGACTCGTTATTTTACAACTCTTAATTTTTTGTTGCACACTTGGTTAAAGCTCATTAAAATGGTCCTTTGCATAGTGTCGTAGTATCATCAGAAATTTTGGAGGTCACAAGGAGAAAGGTTTTAACAGTACTGATAACAAATACCTGTACAATGTACCAATTGATGACTGGTAAGTGTGCCGTTCCACGGTGTCGGACGTACATTTCGGACTCTTCAAAGACGTTCATCTTAAGTATGATCCTGAACTGGCTTTGTACTTTTGAGAAAGCATGTCGATCGTTTTATGGACTAATTCGGACGAAATAATTGTCCGTCTTTGTCGATAACGGAGAAATGTTCGTAAATACCACCGGTGTCGGACGTGCTCAGCCAAGATGACTCTAAGAGTTGGTTATGTGACACGAACAGGCAATTAAATGTTAGTTCAGGTCCGAATCCAGAATCCGTTCTGTCAGGGAGATACAAAACGTAAACGAATCAGCTTGGAGAGGCTTGCGCTCGTCCGAGTGCCCTTCGACTTGTTTGTGTGTTCCTTCTGCGTGCTTTTGCCTTTTCTCCTCGCTTCAAAAGGAGCATTACGATGTATAGTTTTGTGTTCTCCTTTTGTGTCCGTCGCTCTTTATTGGTGAATGCGATGCAGTGCCCCCTGTAGTATCGAGCAGGAATTTCTAATTTGTTCAGATGCCGGCTATAGCTTGCCTCTTCTCTTCGTGAATGGCACTGGGATCTGTGACGTCCCCCTAATGTTAGCAGACGAGAGGCCCAGTAAATAACGTCCATCCGAGGGACGACACACACGTTGCTGCCTCGCCCTGCGTTGGAAACACCAGGATGATAGTTTATAGCGTGGTTGGAATTCAAACTCGGACTAGATAGCTCAGTGGCGAGCATACATACCTCTGAACTATTCTGCCAACATTTTGAAAAAACTACAGAAATTTACCTTTAAAAGCACTCCCTGCATGTAGAGTTTGTCGAACTAGTTTGTAGAATGGCCAAAGTTGTACACTGATGTGTGATAGAAAATGTTGTGTTACGTCCTTTTACGTAATATAACCTTGCAAACTCTGTCTGTTTTCTCCTTTAATCCATTAGAGCACATTTGCGCAAATCAAAAGGCAGTGTCACTCTCCAGCTGAGCAAGTTCCAGCCAGTTCACCAATGGAAGGAAAAGTACGGCGTGGCCGGCCTCCCGGCTCTGGCGAGAAAGCTTTGCAGTCAAAAGCGATCGAGGAGGGCAAGGAGAGGTCTAAAGAGTCCAACTCCATATTAAGTGATGATTCTCCGAAAAAACGGCCTCGAAAAAAAGTGTGATGATGTGACTATTCTTTGTGATCTCTCCATGTTTTTTTTCCACTTCTTGCTGAACAAAGGTGTTTGAGACTAACTGTAGTTTATGAGACTGGATTTCACAATCACTGATGCATGAGGTGCGAAGATAACATCTGCTTTGCAGTGCCGTTTCACGTGGTGGGAAATGGGTCCGCTCTTACGTGACGTCGTCACACATGATTTCTTCAGCCACTGTGCATTCTCTTCTGTTGAACATGTTCTTTCACCTTTTAACAGCATTCCAATTCGCTGTCCCGTCCATGTTGTATCGAGGACGTTGTATCCAATTTTGTGTGAAAGATGTGATTGGGCTTTCAGTATTTATATGTTCACCGCTATCGGAATTGCACGGGGTTCATGTTTGGCAGCCTCAGTGGTACGCGGTTCTTTCTACACTGGCTGCTGAGGATCCGCCAATAAACAATGAAACCAGTACGACGGCTAATTGGGGGGGTGGTCCAGTATTGGGTTCTCATGCATGTGCTGTGTGTAAATGCTTGCATCTGTGGAGGAATTCAGCATTTGAAACAGTGAAAGGCTTCCCGTGTCACTTTTTTGGTTGCTTCATGCAGCCTTCTCTACCTGGAAGGGCCAGGTGTTGATTTCATTATATTGTTGCAGATTCGGGGGTCAGTTGGGATCACACGAGGGTTTGTTTTTTTCTAACTGGATGACGAACTGCAGATAACTCTGTGGCAAGGCGGGTTGCTAGGCAACCACAGATGCCGTCTTAGACGTTTAATTCAGCAGGGTCCAGCATCTACTCTGCTTTACCTTCCCGGCGAATTAACCCCCCCCCAGATGGAGTGCCGTGCTTCAACACTCCACTGCTATCATTCGGACGGCCGACCGACCGACGCCGCAAATGGAACGTTGACTAATAGCTGACCATAACGAAACAGGCTGAACCCCCTGTCACTATTCACACACAATGTCAAATCAATATAATATGACAATCGGGCAGTTTGGGAAACGCTTTATAAGAGTTCAACAAGGAGCACGTTTTTACAAGCAGTGTCACAGAAGAAAAACTCTTACGCCCAACACAGAAGTCCAGTCTGAGTCACTTCGTCACAATTCTACAACACAGACACCTCAGTCATTCTGTGTCAACGAGGTATGGAAGAGATACAGAAAGATAGAATGAAGTTTGAGGCATGTTTGCTGCTTCTCACGCACCGGATGCAAGCCGGCAGGCTTACATTGGTCCCAACGAAAGAGGGGAGGGGAAAAAAACGAAGACGAGGGTACAGAGAGTAATGTGACGGGTAGGGAGATGTGCAAATGGTGAATGCGTGTAGCTTCGAGGGAGCAGCGTGGAGTGTGTGTCAAGTAAGGCAGCCCTAAAAAGGATAACGGCTTGTCGTTTGACGCTCCATGCGTTCAAAGGGAACAAATAGATTTGGGGAAAACAAGATGGTGTGGAGTCAGTATGTACAGTGACCTGCAAAAGTATTCAGCCCTACCATTAATGCCACATTTAGATGAATTATGTGTAAACAGTTTTTCCAAATGAACTTTTTATTCATAACTAAAGAGATCAAACTAAACACTGTTATAGTTGAAGGAGGTAACATGTCAGGAATACCTCCAAATAACATGTACAAATCAAAATTCACTGGGTTGTAAAAGTATTCAGCCCCTGAGGTCAGCACTGGGTGGAAGCATCTTTTACAGCGGTGACTGCTTCGAGTATTATTTGGTCTATCTCCACCAGCTTTTTACAGTGAGATGGTGAAATATTTGTTCATTCTTCATGTGAAAATTGCTTGAGTTCTGCCAAGTCTTGGAAATCAGCAAACATTACCGCCCTACATAAAAAGGTGCAAAAAACAGATCCCTGCAACTCCAGACCAATCAGCCTTCTCACAATCATCAGCAAGGTTATGGAATCCATCATCACTTCAGAGATTAAATCCTTCCTCTTCTCCAATGGCTTCATTTCTGATCATCAATTTGGTTTCAGACCAGGTCACTCTACCCTGGATATGCTGCTTCTGCTTCTCCAACAATGGATGGAGAATGGAAGATCCTCAATGCCAGACATTGAAATCAGAGCCATATCCCAAGATATATTTGTACGAATCTGGAACCATCGCACACAACAGCCAGAGTCCTTATAGATCAGTTTATATCGGTAAGTATGTGTTTCTAGTTAGGGTCCCGTCCTGTTTTAATGGGTAATTAAGTGTACGTGCGCTGCAAAGTTGTTTTATAGTCAGGTCTTTAAATCCTTAGATCCGACAAACCAACCACCCTGCCATTCCCATTCACAACTCCACTGAACTAGCGCTTTACCAGGCTCCCTTCCTTGTGTTCAGTTGGAGTTCTCACAGCATGTCAACACACCTGATCCCTGTCCAATCAGGAGCGAACAGCGTGTCAACACACCTCATCCCTGTCCAACCAAGCGCGCACAGAGAGCGTCCGACACCGGGCTCCGCTCAGGGAGCGGATAAAAAGACCAGGCTCCCTTTGGAGGTGGGTTCGTGTTCATGTTCCGTGTTGGCGTCGGAGTCTGGTTGTGTGTCGGAGCCTGAGGAGAATCACTTGCTTCGCCTGCCTCGCCGCCTCCTCACTTGTTTTTGCTGTCCGGATCGTGCTGGCGTCTGCCGCTCCACTCCAGGTGCCTTCGTCCTTGACGCCACGTGAAAGCTGCGGGTTTGAGTCCCTCCACTGAGCCAGATCGTCGAAGACCGCACGAGACGGACAGGTCCAAGCACAGGCTCTGGCCTCCAGCACACCTTTCCTCAAGCTGGAAGCCTTCAACAAAGACCCGACGGGGCCCGTTTCTTTTGGGTGTGTGTCTGTGTGTGGGTCCCGTCTCTTAAGTAGACTTGTTAAGTGCTTTTGGTCACTGTATATTGCCTGCCTGATATTCGGATAACTCTGCCCTTACGTGCTTCCCGCCCGATAATTTATTGTAATAAATTTCCCTTATGTTGAATGTCCCAGCTCGTTCCCTGTTATTTCTTTCATTGGCTTAGCACGGTGTGTGTTGAGAAATAGCGAGGCAGTAAATTGTTAATTTGGACCGACAGGCCTCGGTAACCTCCGCTCGGGTTACACACGGTTCGGGCACTGTAACGGCTCGTCCCGCTCGAGGTCTGTCGAGGGTGTGAATTCCCCGGTAGCTTTGCCGCGTGGGTAATTAGGTATATTGAAGTTTGGCAATTAACTCTACCCCCGCGGTCGAATTATTGGCGATTCATGTGCTTCTGTTAGGGACCCGTGCCTTTCGGACTTATTCCGAGGTCAGCGTAACCTATTCTGTGTGTGTTCGGTGGAGCCGACTCCACTGCTCCCTTAGTGGTCGTGCTCGCCACCGATACCGGCCCCACAACAATATTGCGTGCTTTTGACACGGTCTGACACCCTACGCTGCTCACCAAACTCTCTTCCTATGGTATCCAAGGCCATTTCCACTCATGGCTCGCAGACTTCCTCTCCTGTCGCAGCCAACACGTGGCCCTAAATGGAGTTCTTTCATCCCCTCTTCCTGTCCAGGTGGAGTTCCTCAAGGCAGCATTCTGGGCCCTGTTCTTTTTCTGGTTTTCATCAATGATCTCTCGACTCTCATGGAAATCCTCTTTATCTCTTTGCATATGGCTCCACCATCTGTCATCCCTCAGACCGGCAAGCAACAGCTTCTTCGCTCTGCAGATCTGGGTAAAACAAACTGGTCCAACACGTGGAACATGTCTTTCAATCCTGACAAATCTCACACTTCCACTATGTCTCTCCGAAAGGACCATTTGGACCCTCCCCCCCCCCCCCATGTCTTTCTCAATAATCCTCGAAGAAGTCCTTTCATTCAAGCTTCTGGGTCTCACTGTCTGCCATGATCTTTCCTGGGAAAGCCAACTTTTAGTCCGTTCTCCTGAAATCTGTATCGTGCATTCTCGTGACAACATTCTCCGGGCAACCTGATTTTTACAAGGTTATACGTTTTCAATGCGCTGAACAATATTCCACTTGTCCCCAGGCTCGAAAGCTGCACGTTCACCCACAATCAGGGTTTAAATTTGCCGCTTTGGGCCTTAGTTCAGCTATCTGACGCCAGGCGGCCATTTCGGTACAACCTCGGCATCAGGTACATTTGGTGTGCAGCTAGCTATACGTGTGCTCCACGAGGAGCCATGTCCAAGATGGCTGCACCCATAGAGAGGCGCTGCGTGTGTCACGTTTTGACGACAAAAAGGGCAAAATAACTCAATTTTCGGCTGTTTCTTGGGCGAAATTCAGTGAGTGCACCAACGATGAGTGTTCTCACGGTAGGGAGCACGATATTGCAGATGAAAACGCTGCAGTCATTTTGAATGACCCCTCTGATGAGTTTGGCTATCATTGGAACTGCTACAAACGGTAGGTAAACATTAGCATCAGGGAGCACAGCAGCATTTACTATGATTGTCGAGTGAATAAAGGTTTCAAACTTTTCTTGCTGATGATAGCTCTGATCAATTTGCTTCATTAAAATCAGTATAAACTGCTCATATACCTGAATTTATAGTGATTGCTGAACAGGTCATGTATACTATTTAGCCTTACGTCCTTGTCATCAAATATTCTAGCGAGTGGACCAGTGCTCGTTGAGGGATATCACATCATACCACAGTTATGAGTCGTATTAAAATAGGCCATTTCATAGTTATAATAAAATTTCACCCATCGTAAAAATTTTGGCTGAATGCAGGAACACTGGCTGAGCACAGTTTCATCAACTCTAGTATCTCCTATGAGACTGGTAAATAAAAGAATGTCATCATTTACAGCTACTGCGATGTGACCAAAATCCAACGCTGTGAGAAAAGGTTGCTGCAGTCTGAAGATGATCCTGTTGATATACCAGTTCGAAAAAAAGGGGGTGCACTGCAGAACACCCACCCTCAAGGAATCCTCATGTGCTACCATACGAATGCCTAATTTGTAAGACTGACAAATGGGTCAGAATTCAGCGGTCTGCTTACGACCTATAACGACTTCATTTCGAGAATGAGACACACACATCCAACCTTTGACCTGTGGTCAACATACATCGATATGGTACAGACACTTCTTTTGTTCCTTCGAGCGACCCGGAATCGAACTGGGGATTACACTTAGCGGCGTTACGCGAAATGCTACCTTGGTACTTTGCGTATGACCGCCTGAATTACGCGAGATATGGAACAGCATACTACGTTGAGATGTGTGCTCTGCCGTACACGCATCCTACTGTCAGTACGGCCATCTCGATTCCGGGCCAATGGACCGTGCAACGCACGGGCGGAGAGTTCACATCGATAGCCTGCGACCAGGCCATTGAGCAAACCGTAAATAGGGACGCAAAGATGCCCGGCGGACTGAGTGGATTGACTCGGAATCGTGGCGCAACTCAGAGATGATCCTTAGTCAACATGAGAGGGCTGCCATAGTTCACGAGTGTGAACGTATGACAGCGGCAACAAGAACCGACGGTAATTCTTCAGGGAAACTCCGCAAGGCGCAAGTTCAAGCAGATGGAAATGCAGTCCAGGACGTCATTTCACTGCTTCGCTCAATGCATAATCCTTTTGACAGTTCCCATTCCGAACTTTTAACATCATTCCGGTGTAGTAGCCACTCCAGAAGCCAGCTCCGACATGAAAGGTACGAAAGAAGTTGGCGAAAAAGGTCTGCAAGATTTATCGCCCAACGATTGATGGAACGGTCTGAACAGTTTTTCGCGCCACTGAAGGCGAATAAACTCAGAACGTTTTCAACCTATGAAGACCAAGTCTAAATCAGGATCTGAAATTTAATTGAGAAATGATCGGAAGTTCATGGCTTGAATGTTGATTATAGCCCAGAGCAAAGGTCTCGATATGCGTACGGTACTGAGTCATTCATTATCTCCTGTTTCTATGCGTCTGTCCTCAGAGGACGGTCCTTATCGAAAATGAACAAGGCAGATTTGCTCCACGCTTTAGAGTCCACTGTACCCAATTGCTTGGTAGAGAAGCTCCCTGAAGGTGCACTTATCATTGATTTCATGGGACTTATCCATTCCATGAAGAATGTCTATGATATGTTTGGTTCTTTAGCCGACGGTGTCCTCAACAGAGTGTTAGAATTTGCCCATCGTTTCAAAAGTTCTCGTGTTGTTCTTTGTGCGGACACGTACCCAACAATCAGCATCAAGAATTACGAGAGGCGACGGCGTGGATCTGGCGGTGGACAGATCGTGAAGATATTTGACAAGATCAACGACTGCCTGTTCAGTGGCCCAAATATCTGAGCATTTCTGAAAATAAGGTTAGCCTTGTCGAATTCCTGTTCACCCACTGGTCAGACTTGACGAACGCCAAACCTGCAAACATTTGCGTGTACCTCGCTCATGGAAATTCGTGCCACCTTTTGCAGTTCAAGGAACCGTTTGAGGTCCATGTGGTTGACGAACTAGAGTGCGACCAAGATGAGGCTGATACGAGGCTCTTGCGACACGCTCTACACGCATCACGAGACAACCACAATGTGATCGTCCAAAGCCCAGATACTGACGTAGCGATGATTGCTCTATCCCTGAAAGAGACATACCTTGCAATTTGTACTTTAATACGGGCGTCAGGAACAAAAACCGCATTCTAGACCTCAAAAATTCAGTCATCTCTGGGGGACTCGGCAAGGCGTTAATCGGTCTCCACGTATATACTGATTGTGATAGCATCAGCACATTTCATGGTCGTAGCAAGAAAAGAGCGCTGGATTTGATGAAAAACTCTGCAACATTCATCCGAACATTTACTGAACTCGGTAAGGACTTTACCCCGTCCAGTAGTCTAGTGCAGGGCCTGGAAACCTTTGCATGTGCTTTGTACGGTCATGTAACACTGCGTGATCTGAATGAAGCGCGGTATACCTCATTCTGCATCAGTTGCTCTTTGGAAAGATGGCTTCCTCCAACGAAAGATGCTCATTATCAACACGTACTGCGGTGTGCGTATCAGGCTAGCATCCACAGGAGATCACTGGAGAGACGCGTTACAGCTCCTTCGCCTGAAGGTCATGGATGAGTTGTCAACGACGATGACTTGCACGTAAAGTGGATGGACCAGAGCCCTGCCCCCGATGCCATATTGGAAGTTGTCCACTGCAAATGTGCTAAGTCTAAATGCGACAACGCCCGCTGCTCCTGCAATAAGGCAGGACTGTCATGCACAGACTTATGCGGCTGCAAAAACTGCATGAACCGTTCTGAAACTCCTCGTGAAGCGCAAATCAAAGCGGATGAACCCGCAGAGGATGACTGGACAGCAGTGTGATGCCCTATGCTGTCTGTCTAATTTTCCTGGCCCCGACTAAGTTACGTTCATATTAGTAATCATACTACTGCGTAGTCCCTCTGGATCCGATCCAGCAATTCAACCTTAATTATATAATATATACTGTAAAGAAGACTTTGGAAAGCCGTTTCAGTGTGAATGCGGCTGATCTGGAATCAGTCGCTGTCGAGCAAGGTCATTTGGCTCTACGATTCTAAGGTTGGTACGGTGCCTCTTCAAGGACTACATTTTAAGTAGACGTTTGAACATTGTTTCACACATGTATTTGCAGTTGACATCTCTATTATTAGGCACTAACAATGTCATTTATAGTTTCGGACGATAAAAACCCTATATAATATTTCCACCATATCACTCTGTTGCGTTTGTAAGGTCATGGTCCACAAGGGCCGTTTCACCTCTAAGAGCTCGTACACCTTTAACGTGCAACTTGCGCGCCTGGGGACAAGCAGATTCGGATTCAGCGCCCCCGAATCCTTCGGAAATTGACGAAACAAAGTTGCCCCCAGAATGTTGTCACGAAAATCACTTTCTAGGCCCCGTACGGATTTCAGGCGACGGTCTATTTCCAACCTGGCCTCCAAAGCCAGTCGCCGACTGGGAATCCTCCATCGTGCAAAGTCCTCCACCTGTAGCCCTGAGCTCCTGACCACATACAAAGCTTTCGTCCGCAGCCTGATGGAGTACTGCTCTCCCCTCTGGGCTGATTCTCCTGCCTCCCACCTTTCCCGGCTTCACGCTGTGGAAACCAAGGCATTTCGGATCATTGGCATCTCCCGTGATGAGGCTGAGTCTTTGGGCCTCTAACTCTCTCACCGCAGGCAGGTCGGTGTCTTTCTGTCTTCGACCGTCTCCTCTCCGGTCTCGCCCCCCCCTGGTCCGTCTGCGATATGTCCCACCATATTTCCGCAGGGCGATCAAGGTCCTCCTGCAACTCCTTCTGGTAAAACTATCAAAATCACGAATCGGCTCTCAACGCTTCACTCTTTCATTCCTCTTTTTCCCCGCCTTTGGAATAAACTCCCTCACTCTGTTCAATCTCATTCTTCCTCCAGGCCTTCAAAACAGCTGTTCACCACCACCTCTCATCGTCCCCCATCCAAATCCTCGATCTTTTATACCCCCTGTTAATCCACCCCAAACCCACCTCCTTCAAATTCTCTGCTTTCCTTCCTGAAAGTCTCTGTAATGTCCATCTTGTATACCCCGTGTTTCCCGCCCCATCCCTCTCCCTTCCACAGATCTCCTCATGTCTCTGTTCCCCCACTGTTTTGTCCTTCCCTCTCCTGCCCCTCTTGTCTCATGCCCCCCTTGCTGTGCGTTGTGTGTTAGCTCTCATACGAGCATCGAAAAGGTATACAAAAAAATAAAGTTTGATGGGGATAATCTATGGATGACGATCTTCAAGTCTCGCCAGAAATGTTAAATTGGGTTCAAGTCGGGCCTTTGACTTGGGTCACTCAAGAATATTTATTTCTTCTTATTGAGCCACTCCAGTGTGGCTTAAGCTTTGTATTTCAGATCATTGTCCTGCGGAAATGTGAATTGCCGATGCCCAGTTTCAGATTCATGGCTGACTAAAGCAGGTTTTCATCAAGGATTCTCCTGTACTTTACACCTTCCATTGTCCCTTCTATCCTGACAAGCTTGCCAGTCCCTGCTGATAAAAAGCAGCCCCATAACATGATCCTGCCACCACCATGCTTTACAGTCGGGATGGTGTTGACTGGGGGATGTGCAGTGTTTGGCTTGTGCCAGATGGAACGCTTTGAATTGAGACCAAGATGTTGAAATTTTTGTCTCGTCTGACCACAAGACGTTTCTCCACATGCCGACAGTATCATTAAGATCCTTTTTTGCAAACTCCATACGAGCTTTTAGATGAGTCTTTTTCAGTAATGGCTTCTTCCTTGCCACCTGTTGAGCTTTGTGAAGGGAATGGGATATTGGTGATTGATGAACACTGACCCCCATGTTGGACATATAGCCTTGCAGTTTTTATCCCCCGCCGCGTGGCGGAAGGGGGATATTGTTGTTTTTTAAGTCATTGTTGGATTTACAGTGACATGCCGAACCAGTTTCCTGCTTGCCTGGCTGCTTAGTTTAGATGGCCGACCAGATCTGGGTGAATGCCTGATCACGCAATGCCTGGTCCACAAGAACATATCGGGCCCAATACATTTTTGACATGTCATCTATCGTTTTTGGACCTATCTCTCAATAGTGAAGCATCACTTAAAAAATTCTAGTAGTCGGATCCGGATTCGGATCTTCACCAAAATCTAATCATTTCGTCCTTGTCACACACCCAACCTGTCCAAGTTTCATCCGGATCCGTCCACAACTTTTTGAGATATCTTGTGCACAAACAAACAAACAGACAGAAAGGGGTGAAAACATAACCTCCTTCACCTTCGGTGGCGGAGGTAATAATTCATCTAAATGTGGCATAATTGGTAGGGGGTGAATACTTTTGCAGGCCACTGTCCATGTAACGTTCAATAAGGTTGGTACGACGACGTCATTCTTTTTTTTTTAATTGAGCGTAATGTTATAATTGCTTTCTAAACAATCCGAGATAGTCACCTGCTGTTGTGCTTGTGCATTTGATTTTCATCATCAGTCATTGCTGCATTTGTCATCCTATTTCACTTTCCTCAAAGCTCCCATGGTGTCCTTAGCCAAATGTATGCTGTTGGGCAAGTGGTCTTGTTACACGCTTTGTATTGTTTGAGTTGAGTTGACAATTTGTCAAGACAATTCCGGCCTTTCTCATCGTTCTTTGTGGATTTGTGCACCATTGTTTCCATGATGACCCGGTTCAATAACCTTGTGCTTTTGTGCTTCAATATCTAAAATTGATGATTTTAACAGACATTTTTTGCTTTAAGTTAAACACTAGTTCTGATCGAGTCAGATTAACGAACGAATAAGAAAACAGGACTGCAGCACTCATGAACCGCACGTGCATGTTCCTTCACTTGGTCGTTTGTCCACGTACCCACACGACCATAGGTGACAAAGAGGAAACTTGGCGGCGCAGCTCTGGCAGACATTATGGTGTGCACGAACTGAGCGCGTGCGAAAAGCTTGCGGTCGAGCTGGTACGGCATGACGACAGCTGGCCCTTCCTTCGCCCTGTGCTGAGGAGCCATGTACGCTAAGTTGATGATGCACCTGTAATTGTGAATTTTTAGTTGATTGCTTAAGTCAAGTCCATCCATCCTGTCTTGATTGGTTCTCATCTTCAGGTGCCAGACTACTATGACATCATTAAACAGCCCATCGCACTCAACATGATTCGTGAGAAGCTCAACAGTTGCCATTATCAGTCCGCATGTAAGTTTACTGCCTATGAGGATATACGAGTGCTTTGTTTTGAATGCGAGGTGCTTACTACTTCAACTCTGAATCGAGCCGTTTTTACCCATCCGTCCTTCCAGCTGAGTTTGTGCGGGATATGGAGCTCATGTTCTCAAACTGCTTTGCATACAATGCACTGCAAATGGCAGAAGCACAGGCTGGCATACGCCTTCAGACCTTCTTCCATGAGCGTGCGAGCACTCTGGGTCTGCTCTGCCGGCCTCCCGTATCGTCGTCCGCGATGCCGGATTTCTCGGATGATGACCATCCCTCTTCCCAGTCGAAGCGCTCCCGACAATGAGCTCGTGACCAAGACGCCCGGCACCGTTCGCCGAGCTTTGCGTCACAGATGCATAAGCCGTGCTCCCACCAGCGGAGCACGACCTCCCTGTGCTGCACACTGCGGTTTTTACTGTGTACAATAATGTGTTGCAAGCGATGTGCATTTCAAGTGTGAGAATGAAACCACTCTCCCAACAATTCTTGATGTTTGGGGGAAATTTTTTCCTCCCAATCGACCAAATGTGTGATTTTTGTGCGATTGCTGATTGGGAGAGGGGTGGTGGTGAGGGAGTGGACAATGCTTACCTCTTTTTCTTAAATATATGGAAACATTGAAGCCATACACATTTTCTCACAATGGCGCTTTTTACCAACCAAAAGATGTACTGTTCTTTTTTTTTTCTTTTTTCTGTTTTTTTTCTTTTTTTTGGTGGTGTTATTTATTATTTTTCTGTTAAATTTTTCTTCCGAGGAAAGACTTTATTTTGTACTTCTTATTTACGGGACACTCGTGCAGACGGGTCAGAAATAGGAATGCGATTGTAGATTCTGGGCTGGGGAGGAGGGGGAGAGTCGTCGGTGTACAGGAGGGTAAACGATTTCCACATCAAATGAATTGAAAACTTGTTTTCGAATGCAAACTTTTCATCACTTTGAGACAGCAAAGTCTTTCTGTGTTTAATGTCATCATCAAAGGCCACCATTTTCTGCTTGTGGATGTTTGCTCAGAGCTAATTGTGAAAGGTTTCGTTTTCCTTTTCTCTTACTTCTTATCTGAAAAGCTCACTCTCAGCTCACCACGGGACTCTCCAGCAAACAAAAAAAAACTTTTATCAAGATATTTAATACGTTACTTGATTGTTCTTTTTTTTCATTTTGGAAAGTGTTTGCTTAAAAATGTGTGCTTTCATTATTTTTCCTTCGTACGTCGATGATCCTTTGGAAACTGTAATTAAAGATGGAGGTAACCTTGAGTGTACAAAGTGCCTGTGAAATTTAATTGCAGGTCTTCCTTTGGTGCAAAAAGTGGATGTGGTGGAACTTGATGAGACGCGGTATGATCGGTGATCAGATTGTCCGTGACGTGTACCTGGTGTTGGCTCCACCGTCCCGCACCCCACCTTCCCCCTTCCTTTTTTGTTTTTTTTCTTCCAAGAAAGGTCATCTCGGGTCGATTGTGCTCTGTGTATGTCCGCTCCCATGGGCTTTATGATTGTCTGCAAACTGTCTTTCCTCTTCCCATCGATAGTTTGCTGCACGCAAAGCGCTCAGGAAATGTTTTCTTTAGCTCTCCATTACTTACATGGTTTTTGTCCAAGTTAGACTTGTGTTCATTATCATCATAAAGCGGTATGTTTTTTTCAATGAAATGAGACTGCCTCACTGTGTTGTGACATTATTTATTGACAAGTGTGCAGGATGGCATGCTTCGTCTTTGTGGTGTCGGTTCTTTCGAAGCGATCTTCTCGAACAGTTTCGTGCCACATCCAATTTGTCGCCATTCTACTTCATAAATGTTTTTTTTTTTAATATCATATTTGGGGGGGGGGGGATCAGGTCAGTCAGGTCATGTGGACCATGACCTTAATATCCATGTGTTCTTCATATCACTTGTTTATAAATCGAATGTGTATTTTTTGTAACCAGATATTTTTCAGAGGTTGGAGGGGAGGGCTATTTCCACTGGTATAGTCATCCTTCCATCACGCCGGCCATGAGTTTGTGGACTCTAACGCACCTGTTGTAAAAATGCTCCTTTGCAGTGCAATCCAAACTTTGTAACTACTGAATGCCTTTTTGTGACGTTAACTCCAATTCGGTGCACTTTTCTGTCTCAAATGTAGTTTGACATGCTGCTGTTGTCAGGTTGGCGCAGTCGACCATTGAATATCCTTTTCATCTGGAATAACCGGACCTGGAACATTCGAAGCCAATTGCAGTCGAACGCAGGTCTCACTGTGGTCCGATCTGAGATGGCGATTATAAATGGTATTGGAGGCTGACTTTTGAGGATTGTCTACGGTCTTTCTGCCTGATGATTGATTGAGTGAACTTGCGTGAAGATCTTCTCGAAGCACATTTAGTCGGGGAGCTAGCCAGCCATTTATACAGTGCATGCATCCCTTGGCCCACTCACAAATGCTGCTGCCCTTCTATTACTCAAGTCGGTGAAACCAGTCGGATTGTGCAACAAGTCATGGTCCTCAAACTTGAGGGAATGCGGGTTTCATGATTAGTTTCTTTCTTGGGCGTTTTCGACCTCACAACCTCTACATGGTGTTTTTTACGCAAAAGTTTGATTGTGTACAATTGTACATCAATCTGTGATAATTATATGCCAAAAAATAGTCAAATAAAATGAAGTTGTGAAATTACAACTCATTGTCAATATTATTGCATGTAGTATGTAATGGATACTGACAATGAATGATTCAAAAAAAAGGTGACTTCTGGTTCAGGGCTTTTTCCATGTGTTGGTCAAATCTGCAGATGCTGCTTTCACCTCATCAAAGCTACGTTTTGTTAACCAGGTTTGTTGTGTTTTTCTACTGTATCTTCCTCCCTGTGTTGCTTTTTATGTTTCCGTCCAATTTTTCGTGTTAAATCGTACCTTGTTGTGCTGTATTTTGCGAATTTGTTTTTGTGGCATTCACGACCTACTCCTCGGATAGCCGCTGTGAAACTTCTGTGTCCCTTTTGTCGCAGTGTTCCTCGTTTTGCTTCTTTCTTCCCAAATGTTGTACTTTTTACCTCCTCAACGTTATCCTGTCCTCTCCTCGCTTCAAAACAAACAAAACTAGAACGGCACACTCAGTAGAGCGCATACCTCCGCCAGGCTGAATGTGTTACGTTTTGTGTCCCACTGATGGGCTGGGTCTGGATCCAACCCTGAACCAAAATCTAATTGGCTTGTTCTTGTCACCTAACCAACTCGTAAACCAAGGTTTTTTTCAGAACTCATCCACAACCAGTTGATGAAATGTCATGTTCAAAAACAGACAGACAGACAAGGGTGAAAACATAACCTTTGGTGGCAGAGGCAAAAAAAAACATCTTTTTTGTTATTTATTTATTTATTTATTTCACTTCACAGCAATCTCATTCTTGAATTTCCATCTACCTGTACTTCCTCTGCACCATTCTTTCTTTCTTTTCTCAATATCTCAAAACTGAATTCATTGAATATAAACATTTCCTTCTCTGTCAGGTCAGGCCAGATTAGATCTGTGACTTGCTACAGGTATCATGTGAACCTGTACTCACCTGATCCATGGTCGGAGTTGTGCGCTAAACGTCTTCCCACCGGTTTTTTTTGTGAGGAGGGTGTTTGGATATGGACACCACAGGATTAAAAAAAAACCTATCAAAGGGCAGAGGAGCTCCTTGTGAGCCAATGGCCATCATATCGAGTGCCCAAGGTGTCTGCGGACGTCCTGCAGTTGAGTTACTTCTTATTAGGAGGTTGGTGGCAGGATTTGCACTCCGGCCGAAAACCCTTCATTCCGCAAAAACAAAATGCAAAGAAATCTGAAAACCTCCGTGGGAGTACCTCTGTGCAGCTTCCCATCGCAGGGCAGCTCACCAGATGATGGGATTGGGGCAAACCTTCGGGACCCCAATTTTGATGATAGGAGGGAAACCAGGGTAACATTCCCGGGTCAAATTGGGGAGAGTGTGTCGGAGTGGTGCTGAGGTGTCCACCAGACGGTCTCCTTGGTTAACCTGAGGCGGTCCCTTCGGGTGGTTGCCTGGAATGTCTATCCCTAAGAGAGGATGATCAGTTGTCTCTGTTATCATGAGCTCAAGCGTTTGAACATCGGTATTGCAGCACTCTCTGAGGTTGGAACCGGATTGCGGCGAGATTATGGTGGGTGGTTAACCTACTATTGGTCTGGTTGCTCTGATGGTACCATGCCCAAGGAGTTGCTGTAGCTGTGTCCAATAAGCTCACTCAATGATAATTGAGGTAACACCGGTCAACAAGCATATTATGAGACAAAGGATTCGTCACTCCTTGGGTGTCATTCCCCTGGTCTCTGTCTATGCTCCGACTGAAGCGAGTGATCTCACCGTGAAGAATGCATTCTATGCCACGCTCAAGTCTGTGGTTGATCAGTGCCCCAGACGAGATACACTTATCGTCTTGGGGGATTTCAATGCATCGACTGGAACTGATAGGGATGGTTATGAGACATGTGTTGGTC
>CM068960.1:11274069-11287832 GCA_035128595.1 Eptatretus atami
TGTGTATTTTATCTTGTTCTCAGCAAAACTTTGCAATTTGCAAAGAAAAATGGTTCCTGCAAAAACGGACTGGTTTGCTTAAAACAAGCGTTTTTAACGACACTTCGACTTCTTCTGACCCCGTTTTTTGTTCTAAATTACTATGATGCCAAAACACGTCTTTCATCAAATAGTATGTATTTTAGCTTGTTCTCAACAAAATGATACATTTTACAAGGAAAAATTATTCCTGCAAACACGGTTTTATTCCCTTAAAACAAGCGTTTTTAACAACATATTTGCTTTTTCTGACCTGGTTTTTTTTGTCATAAATCACTTTTTCTGCAGAAACGTGTTTTTCCTCAAATAGTGTGTATTTTAGCTTGTTCTAAACCAAAATATATATTTTACAAAGAAATATTATTCATGCAAAAATGGTCTTTTTTTGCTTAAAACAAGCGTTTTTAAAACATTTGCTGCTTCTGACCATGTTTTTTTTGTCATAAATCACTTTTTCTGTAGAAACGTGTCTTTCATCAAATAGTATGTATTTTAGGTTGTTCGAAACAAAATAATACATTTTACAAAGAAAACATTATTCATGCAAAAACGGTAGAATTTTCTCTTCTATCCTCACCTTATTCAACTATATCATCCCGTTTGAAACAAGTCCATCTATCCTCACCTTGCTCAACTGTATGTTTGAAACCAGTCCATCTATCCTCACCTTACTAAACTGTATGTTTGAAACCAGCCCATCTATCCTCACCTTGCTCGACTATATCATACTGTTTACAGATTGGGCTTGATTGGCGGTATCCCCTGTTGGACAATTGTGGATGCACGCAGACAGGGTCGGACGGATGGACGGACGGATGCAGGTACGGCCAAAGACGCAAGCTCCTTTTATATTACAGATTTGCCCGTCGCCTGTGTCTATTGGTCTCACGAAAAAATATTTTCACGAAAAAAATAAGTGACCACGATATTCGTTATTGTTGTGTGTCTGTCTGTCTGTCTGTACGTCTGTCTGTCTGTCTTTCCTGAGCATAGCTCTGTGGGTTTTGATCCGATCTTGACAAAATTTTGGTTGGAGGTTTATATCATGATCTAGTTGTGTTTTCCTGAAAATGGGCGTGGTGCGCCCAAGATCGGCGGAGCCACGCCCAAAACATGTTTTTAGGGGGTAGCCAATTTCAATTTGCATCTTCTCCAAGGGGGTTTGTCGAATCTGGCAGGGGTTTCAGTATTTGGTTAGCCAATGGCACCTGCATAGCCCCACGGAGCTCGATTTTTCATTTTCGTCCCAAGGTCAAGGTCAAGGTCACAAGGTCATGAACTTAGAAAATTACGATTTTGACATAAAAATCCATCTTCTCCGAGGGGTTTGTCGAATCTGGCAGTGGTGTCGGTATTTGGTTAGCCCAATGGCACCCGCATAGCCCATGGAGCTCAATTTTTTCATTTTCGTCCCAAGGTCAAGGTCACAAGGTCACGAACTTAGAAAATTTCGAATTTTGACATAAAAATCATAACGACCGCCCAAACTTTGAGAGCTAGGATGACTATTTTTATGCATAATTTTGAGGTCATTCCCCACCTAAAGTCTGGAAACCATTTTGCTCTATCTCGAACACCTTGCCCATGGCGCCCCTTCAAGTTTGTTTGTACGCTGATTTCATCAAAGTATGGATAATCGCGAGAAGTGCGAAATGCCATATAGCCTATATGACGTTATATTGTTCTGGAATGTTCCAGAGGAAGTTTTGCACCAAAGGTCATAATCCTTGAACTTTGACCTTTAAAGTTCACAAAGGTCAATTTTCAAAGTTGTGGGAATCGAACCGGGTTTTCGACTTCTTCGACGAACTAACTCCAATAAGCTATAGCACGTATCTTGTTTCCTTTTTTAATGTACACCACATTGTTTTTGTGACCTTTGAGGTTATGCAAAGGTCAAATTTTTAAAGTTGTTGAACGAAACCGGGTTTTCGACATTTTGGCAGCTAATAACCTGTCACTCGTACCACATCATGTGATCATTTTTTATAACTTGGTCAAACATTATCACATTGTCTCATCCTTGACTTCTGAAACAATCTACATCGTCAAATACCGCTCGTGAACCATCGTCGTCTTCAGACTTGTTAAATTATTACATTTCTTAAGACTGTATGTGTACAGAGTTCCCACCGTTTTGCCATGGTGATGTTTGGGTTTATTTGGGATCTCATGGAAGATTAAATTGGAGTAATTTTAACATTGCTTTAGAGTTAGACCATGTTGCAATACGGGACAGGCTAAACTCCAAGTTTACTTTGATCTTCTACAGAGGACCTCCGCTGTTTGGATTCCGCAACTGGGCTGCTTGGCGTGGATAACACACTCAACAAGCAGTATTACTGTTATACAGTATCTTTAATTTCATTTATCATGTATCTTCTGCAATGTAATACATTCTACATTTCTTTACAGTGAAACAATAGTCTCCATTTTTCCAAAACCTAGTTTATATAAATCAATCCCAGTTAAAGAAATTCTCAAAAAGCACAACACAGTCGCCTTTTTTTTCATTCAGCAACCACTGCTTCTCACTCATCCATACTTTTATTTACATTTAGCATGGTCAGTTTAAATATTCAGCCAACACTTTGTGAACTCACAGTGTGACCTACACACATAAAATTTTTAAATTATTAATACCAACCTTTATTTGAATATCACACACATACACAGACCAAGGGGCCTACAATACCAGTTTTGATGCAATCCGACAGTGAGAATTCTTCTACCCAGTGAGTGTCACAAATTGGGTTGTGTCTCTTGTCTCTTACCAAAAGGCAGACCAACACCAGATGCGATTACAACAACGTTTCTTCAAGATGCCAAAACTTTTGGTACAATTAATTCTTCAATGAAAATTCATGGTAAAAGCAGCAAATTTGTTTTTAATATACATTCCATGAATTGGTCATCAAAAGGTTTATGTCAAAAGGGTAGCTCCAAATGCAAGTGTAATGAACAATGTGAACATTCAAAGACAAATCATTTTTGCAATGATTTTTTTTATGAATGTGCATCAACACTATTGGTAACTTTAATTAAAGTGACTATTCTCACAAGTGTATCAGCTGATGATGAAGTGTGCTGATGCCGTTTATTCCTGATATGTGAAGCACCCTATAATCCATCACTGCAGAAACTGATATTTTTGGAACGCCAGCCACATGTAACTTTGTTTTTAAAAAAAGCTCCATGTTGAATGTTTTGTATCGATCGCTCAAACGGTTGTGGATAAAACTCATCAAAAGTGAAAAAGTGTTGCCTCGGCCGACGTACCACAACATGATCAAGGATTGATGTGACTCAAGGCTTTTTACGAGTTGAAGAGGGAGAGGGGGGGTTAAAGAAGACCATATATCTGGGTACCCAGCACTGCGCAGGAATAAATTATGTTGGCATTCTGGCACATGTTGTGCATTGATAACGTATGGAGTTATTGCCCTCATGGTGGTGAGCTTTTCCCCCGACGGTCGTTTCAGGGACAGGATGGACATTGAAAAACTATGGAGTTATTGGCCTCAGCAGCATTGCGTGAGCCACATCCCAATACAGTAAAATTCCTCCAACACGGGGGATACATTCTGGGATCACCTCGTGTTGGAGGAATCATTAAACGTATGAGGAAATTGGGGATATATATCATATATTCTCAGCTCCCTAAAAAAGTGACCCGAAAACAGCCTTTGTTGCTTTTTTCACGTTCTTTGTATCAAAATGGTGCAGCATTATTAAAATACATTAAAATAAGTGTTCGTATCAAAATAGTACTGTGTTATTGCAAAATAACTCAACATATTGTGAGCGTGGTTGTTGAGGTTGGGTGATTTGCTGGTGGAAGCAATTGAAGTGCTGCTGGCTAGCTGCTGAAGTTGACCTAAATAATTGTTATAGGCACTGCTTTGCCTTCTGTTTTAACTCCTTTTTACCCCTCAGTCCGAATTGGCTAAGGGGTATTGTCGTCATAGGCGGTGTCCGGGCGGGCGTCCGTCCGTCTGTCAACTTTTGGTTTCCGTCAATTTGGAGAACGCTTGTCCGATTAAATCATTTTTGCAGGGTAATGTTGGGGTTGAGTATAGGAAAGTTCCTTTCGAAAATGCGGCGCGCTGCGATTTTCAATGTGGCCTCCATGGCAGCCATCTTGAAATTGGTTCCCTCGATTCCAGGAAGAACGCCTTGTCCGATTAAATCCATTTTTTGCAGCGTGTGTTGGGGCTGGGTAGAGAAAGGTTCCGTTCGATATTTCAGTGCGATGCGATATTCCAATATGGTGGCTAGGGCAGCCATCTTGAATTTGGTTTCCAGACAATAACTTGAGAATGGCTTGACAGATTTTTTTAAATTTTATTTTGCAAAGCAAAAAATAAATGTCAAATGAATCACAGATGGGGTTGCTCTGCTTTTCTTTCTTTTTTCTACTTGCACTTGATCTGGTTGTTGTGTGTGTGTGCGCCGTGCTGTGATTTTCAATATGGCCACCATCTTGAATTGGTTTGCGTCAAGGGGCTGAGGGGTTACGCCCGCTTTGCGGTGCTATTTTTAAGTCTGTGTAGGGGTTCATCTTCCGGCCTTCTGTAACCGTCTCTAGTGTTGATTCATTCACGCTATATGCCTGGCCAAAGATGAGGTTATGAAAGTTATATATTTATGAAATATATAAACTGATGAAATTTATACAGGATATCAAGTTTGACCTCCATGGTCATCGTTTTCCTCCTCTTCTTGTCTGGTTGGTTCAAATTGGGTCTTTTGGGAGCTATAATGATTCGACATAAGTTCACTTGATGGTAGTCAGATTTATTTATATAATGCGCATTATAAGATTTAATTTATATGCACAGAGCTGCCCTCATGCTGCACGTGTGCATAAATTAAATAGTAATTCGTAAAGTATCAGGAAAAAGAATAAAATCTTTGGGAAAACACCTGCCGTTTTATGTCGCCAATTCATCCAATGTAATTTCGAATGCGACACGATGGTGGCAGGTGTCGACTTTGCATCATCGTATGTATAAGTTAAATATATATTAACCATTCCACGCCCACATATGCTGGTTTGGTGAATGGTTAGGGTGGCAGGCTTTGAATCTTTGGTCCTGAGTTAAATCCCACCAGCTATTGAATTAATACACAGTGGGGTGACTTGGCCTATCATTTTTCGAAGTCCAGAAAAATGAGTGCCAGCATGCTGATATACTTGTGGTGGAGGGGTGACAGTGTAACGAGCATGAAAGGCATCTAATCTCTGGCGGACAAAATTAATTTTTTCATCATTTGTCTGGGAACCCTGAACCCTGAACCCTGACCCTGAACCCTGACCCTGAACCTGAACCTGACCCTGACCATGAACGCCCTGAACCCTGAAACCCTGAACCCTGAACCGCTGACCCTGAACCCTGAACCCCTGAACCCTTGAACACCTGAACCCTGAACCTGAACCCTGAACCCTGAACCCTGACCTGAACCCTGAACCCTGAACGCCTGAACCCGAACCTGAACCCTGAAACCCTGAACCTGAAACCTGAACCGAACCCTGAACGCCTGAACCTGAACCCGAACGCCTGAATCCCTGAACCCTGAACCCTGAACCCTGAACCCTGAAACCTGAAACCCTTGAAACCCTGAACCTGCCACCCTGAACACCTGAAACCCTGAACCCTGAACCCTGAACCCTGAACGCTGAACCTGAAACCCTGAAACCCTGAACCGCTGAAACCCGAACCCTGAACTGAACCTGAACCCTGACCCTGAACCCTGAACCCTGAAACGCCTGGACCCTAAACCCTGAACCCTGAACCCTGAACCCTGAACCCTGAACCCTGAAACCCTAACCTGAACCCTGAACCCTGACACTGAACCCTGAACCCTGAACCCTGAACCCTGAACCCTGCCTGAACCCTGAACCCTGAAAAAAACCCTGAAATGCCCTGATCCCTGAACCCTGAACCCTGACCCTGGAACCCCTGAACCCGAACCCTGAACCTGAAGCCTGAACCTGAACCCTGAACCCTGAACCCTGAACCCTGAACCCTGAACCCTGAACCTGAACCCTGAACCCTGAAACCCTGAACCCTGAACCTGACCCTGAACCCTGAACCCTGAACCCTGAACCCTGAACCCTGAACCCTGAACCCCTGAACCCTGAACCTGAACCCTGAACCCTGAACCCTGAACCCTGAACCTAAAGCCTGAAACCCTGACCCTGAAACCCTGAACGCCTGAAACCCTGAACCTGAACCCTGAAACCCTGAACCCTGAACCCTGAACCCTGAACCCTGAACCCTGAAACCCTGACCTGAACCCTGAACCCTGAAACCGACCTGAACCCTGATGCCCTGAACACTGAACCTGAACACTGAAAACCCTGAACCCTGAACCCTGGAACCCTGAAACCTGAACCCTGAACCTGACCTGAACCCTGAACCCTGAACCCTGGACCCTGAACCCTGAACCCTGAACGCACTGAACCCTGAAGCCTGGACCCTGGACCCTGGACCCTGGACCCTGGACCCTGAGACCCTGGACGCCTGGACCTGGACCCTGGACCCTGGACCCTGGACCCTGGACCTGGACCTGGACCCTGGACGCCTGGACGCCTGGAACCCTGGACCCTGGACCCTGGACTTATGTACATGTACTGATGATCAAAGTTTCTTGAAAACTAACCTTTTGCCATAATAAAAAAAATATATGTATTCTACAACATGTCTCAAAGTGTTTTGCAAGATAGTTTTATATGTTTGCTTGCCACCTATAAGTGTTCCTTTTTTAATCGATGGAACAAAAAAACCCAGGTCAATCATATGAAAGGAGCCACTATTCTTGGTTCACGGAAGGCAAGAACAGGTCACAAACATTTCTGGAAAGTCAAATTTAGTAAACATTTTTCTTTGGCAATGTGCATGTAATTTGCATTGCCATGCTCATCTATGTTTGTTTGTGAATTGAAAATCTACGAGGGGACATGCAGAATCCTCACATAAATTAAATGACATAATGATGGTATGAATCATATCAATTTATTCATTTCATACAAGATGAACAGTGGTTGTCTGTATTCATACTGAGATTCATAGTGGGTGAATAAAGGTGATTCATACTGAGATTAGTTTTTTTCCCTTAAATTTACAACCAATAGAAAAAATATCCTTAAGGACTACTAAAATGTCATTAAAAAACTGTAGACACTATTTGGTGGAGCCATGGACTACAATTCCGCTGGCGTAGAGTTGTAACTTTGCTCGTTGTTTTGTGTTTGTGCGGCAGCAGAGTTCACTACAAAATTATGCAGCGGCAACGGTAACTTTAAATTGAAGTTCAATAATATTATCGGTGTATAGCGCACTGTGCATTAACATTTTTAGGTTGACATTCCACTGCGACCCAAACAAACCAGTGTGCCGCACCTGCTTAAGCAGGTTTGCACCACTCGTTGATTTAATAGAATACATAGCAACTGCAGATGGGGAACAATGGTAGTGTGTAATTCATGTTTAGATTCAAAGTTGGTCCATACTCCATACTAGTCAATTTCAGTTAGATCATTGGACACATGTCATGGTCGTTAATGATTGAAACTTCGAAGGATGATACTGATACTCAGTGATAGGAGAATTTAGAGCAGAACATCCAGGTCGGTTTCATGACGTTAGTTCTATAGTAAATAGTAATCACTGGGTATTGATTTTGGACCAATTTCTGTCAAAATTAGTCACAGTAAAAAGGAGATTCCACACCTTCCAGATCGTCACATTCATCATCTGATCATCATGATCACACCGGCGCACGGCATCGGCGACTAACAGAGGCTGAATCCCACACCGAGCCTGTTGCTGCCTGTGGGTGTACTTGTAGCCGCCTTGCCAGCGACCGTTACTTTCGAGGCTTTCTTCCACATCAATTCCACTTGCAGCACATTCCTGAACATTTCTTAATGCTTTTTCTCACTAAAATGGAATTACTTTGCTGTAGGTGTTGATTGACACGCATAAAACAGAACCCAAAGAACTGCCTCGAAATCTTTCGGCGAAACATACACAACAATACAACTCAAAAAACTAATCATAGCATCAGACAACATTATGGCCACCATGAAGAGCTCGTGAGTTGACAGCTTGCAGAAACGAAGCGCGTGATTGGTTGATGAGCGTGGTGCTGCATGTCAAAAGCCTGTGATTGGACGATGTTTATAAGAAAGGGATTGTACAATTCGAGTGTTTTTTCCATATTTTGAAAAAAATGTGGGAAGTTTGTGCTTGGAACGAGTTTCAGATATGATTTCTATAAATTTTCGCACAACATATTGTTACGAATCTGGAAACCATTTACACACAAACAGACAGCAAGTCGCTAAGCTTAGTTATTTCCAATAATATGTGTATAGTTAGATTCCTCCCTATGTCGAAAGGGAATTACATGTGTGCGCTGCAAAGTTTCCTTTTCCAAGTTAGATTTTTGCAATGCCGCAACGCCAACAAATCAATCCTTCACTTCTCGCACCATCGACGGCCATTGCCACGTGCATTCAACCACGGATGTGGGCGGAGTTTCCTCACCTCAGAACACCGACTCCGGCCAGGAAAGGAGGGGGCTTCCCCCCAGTCAATCACGGATGCCAGAAATCACCCCACGAAACCCTGCCCAAATCACGGCAAAGATTACCTCAGAGCTCCGCTCCGCCCGGAAAAGGCCAGGGTTTTCGCCCCCTGTCCCAATCCACAGGAGGACAGATATTCACTCCACGAAACCTATCCAATCAGGGCAAAGATTACCTCAGAGGCGCGCCACCCACCACCGCCGAGGGAGGGATAAGAATGCCCGTCTTCCCCTTAGGGCTCGCTGGAGTTTTGGGTTGGAATTGTCGGAGAAGAAAGGGGTCGCCATTGCTCTGGTGTGCGTCCGTTGGTGGTCGTCGTTTGCCCGCGTGTCTCCAAGCTGGTCTCTGACGTCTTCCAAGCCGTCGACTTCCCATCTCATTTTTTGTCGAGCAATAACCCAGAGTCCGACCGGGAATCTCCCTGGCCCTCCTGTGAGGAGCGACCCTGGCCCCACCTCGGACCTCGCCACATCGTGTCTGGGCTCGCTGGACGATCAGAGTTTCACACCTGCATCGCGGGCCAAACCGCACGAGGCGGCCAGGTACCTGACCAATCTCTGACCTGCTAGCCTGTCTTCCCCTTGGCCTGCAAGGGTTGAATAAGATATCCGGGTACATTTTCTTTTGGTGTGTGTGTCTGTGGTGGCACCGTCATATAAGTAAGAAATTGTATAAGTGTTGGTGGCTCATTGTACATTGGCTGTATATGGGAATAAGTCTGCTCCTGTGTCTCCCTCCTATTAAATAAAACCCATGGTTAAAATGTTCCAGTTGAGTTGTCCGTGTTTTCTTTTCATTGGCCTCGCATGGTTTCGGGCTTGAGCAATCAGGAAGGTTCGTTGTGCGCAAGTTGTCATTTGGGCCGGGCGCAGCTTTTGGTAATTTTCCGCTCGTTATGTGCCAGATCTGAGTCCGTAACAGCGACTCGGTTCGGACAAAGCCAGCGAGGGTGTGGCTTCCGCCGATAGTTAGACGGCGGTGTGTAACTTAGGTAAATTGGAATTAGACAATTTAAACGCCTAGCCCTAACGCCGTCAAATATTGGCGTTCACGGTCCACTAAGGGACCCGGTGACCCTTCGGAATTAATTCCGAAGGTTCGACTTCAATTCGGTGTGAGACGGTCCACTGCTCCATCCAGCGGTCGTCCCTGCCACCCGAATCCGGCACCCTAACAATTGGTGTCAGGAGCGCGATTCGACCCCTCCGCCCTCCATAGAGAAATTCACGGGATTCGGATCAGGGCTGCCCCGGAGCAACCCCCACCCCCCCCTTTCCCTCCAAATTAAGAGCGTCTTTAAAATTATCTCATGACGAACCAATCGCGCCAGACCCAGGACGAGCCATGGCAGACCAAAGACGAGCTGGTGCAGGTGGGTTCTGAGAATAACAATGTTAAAAGAGCCGTGGCTCAGGACATAGCAATCCCCACGGGATCAACGCCGGATCGTGAAGGCAGCAGTTTATGCAGCACCGACAACGCAGCAAGTTAATGGAGTTCATGAAGATTCGAACAAATGGTGAAAGCATGAATGGACGCAAATGCGCAACAAATAGATGCGAATATTAAAAAAAATGGGACGGAACGCATGGGAAACTGCCAATGGAATGCCAATACGCAGGCACGAAAGGGCGAAATGCAAATGTGGTCAGAATTTTTCAATGGGATAGGACTGACATGAAGATACGACCGGTCAGGGGAGTGCAATGGTTGTTCGGACCGCGGTGGAAAACGGCCGAGGTCGAGGTAAAAGAACGCGGGATTAAAAGGATGACGGAATTAAGATGAGACACAGGCGATGATGCAGGATTTGAAATAAATGACGGAAAAGCAGAAATCAAAGGAGGAGAACAAATTAATAAGTAAAAGAAGGATGCCACACAAGTAGAGCTGGTGAGGGGACATGGAGGTTTAAGCTTGGGGAATTGTGTCGAGACCCATGCGGGGGGTCAGATAACCTCCCACATTAGGACAGGGGGAGAAGGTATGCTCCCTCAGTGGAAAATGCGACCCAGGTGAGTCGTGGGCTGTGAGAGGTCGGCAGGTGCATGGTTACAGAAGGGTACATCCCCCCGAGTTTGGAGGGGCAGGAGGCCTACGGAATCCTTGACTAACCAAACCCCAGCGTGATTTGTCCCAGAGTGTGTGTGGGATGTGCGAAGTGGTGTGAGTGTTCATGGCATGCGCGAGGTGCCTGGGGGGAATGGACACGGACCGATCCCAGACGGGAGACGGGAATGGCGAGGCCTTTGGTAAGGCCGCACAAAGTATTTTGGAAAACCGCATCCGGCTCCGCGGACGTCGGGTGCGAGGTCCGTCCCGTGTGTTGCGAGTGGCCTAAGCGCGCACGTCTGCGCGATTCGCAACACCGGCGTTGAAACGTGTCGTGCGTGGTACGAAACCGGCACGTGCACGGTGAAAAGAAAGGTTGTGTGAATTCGGAAAGCACAGGTTCATGCGAGTGCATGTGCGGGACATCACAATGCTGCACGCCTACGTGTTCTGTTCGCGGAACGCGATGTCGCGGAGCGAGCCCCGGGTCGACACGCTCGGGCAGGCTGCACGGCAAGCCGCGCAGTTCGCGTTGTGCGAGTGAGGTCACCGGCGGGATCTCCAGCACGAACTAACAGGTGAGCAGCGCACATTTGCTCACATGGTGGATGGCTCGAAAGCGAGCTCTTTGGTGCGATTTAATGGGTGACAATTAAAGACATCATTTATCAACCCGAAAAGAAGGCGTGTGTGTTGCAGACCCCCGCCCTGGTGAATGCAAAGATGGCAGAGCTTGCACGAGTAGCCAGATGCCGGCCAGGATGTGGCAAGCACTCGCCCGGGCAAGGAGCATTAGTTAGTGGGAAGGGTTTAGCGATACAGATAGACCGGCCTCAATGGGGCAGGAACAGTTCTCATGGGGCACGTGAATGAGTTAGAGGGCATGTTAGGTTAGATTTTAGAATGGATTTTGGGAGACACGGACGGACATGGAATCGTGTAGTGGAACGTAGCTCAAGGATAGCGTTAAAATGGAACATCGCATTAGGATAAGCATAACAGCTTGGTGAGAAGGCACAACGTTGGGGATCATTTTAGAAAATGGAAGAAGTTCAAGATAACAGTCAATCTCCCGTCGGTCTGCGGGCTCCAGCAAGATCTCAACCCTCGTGGAGGCCTGCAATGATCATGAGAAAGGTTGAGGGATCAGCCCAGAACTAAACATGGCAGGAACCTGGTCAATGACCTGAAGAGAGCTGGGACCTACAGTACAAGAAAAACCATAAGTAACTAACACTATCCGTCCATGGATTAAAATCCTGCAGCGCACAGCAAGGTCCCTCTGCTCAAGCCAGCGCATGTCCCCAGGCCCGTCTGAAGTTTGCCAATTGACCATCTGGATGATCCAGAGGAGGAATGGAGAGAACGTCAATGTGGCTCTGATGAGACCAAAACAAGAGCTTTTTGGTTTAAACTCATCACTCGCCGGTGTTTTGGAAAGAAGAGAAGGATGAATACAACCCAAGAACCCAGTCTCCAACCGTGAAGCAAGGAGGTGAAACATATTCTTTTGGGGATGCTTTTCTGCAAAGGGGACAGGACGACTGCACGTATTGAGGGGAAGGATGGATGGGCCATGTAATCGGCGAGATCTTGGCAACAACCTCCTTCCCCTCAACAAGAGCATTGAAGATGGGTGCGTGGCGGGTCTTCCAAGCATGAACACGACCCCGAAACACACGCCAGGGCAACTAAGGAGGTGGCTCCGTAAGAAGCATTTCAAGGTCCTGGATGGCCTAAGCCGTCTCGCAGACCCTGAAAGGGCCAATAGAAAATCTTTTGGAGGGAGCTGAAAGTCTGGTTGCCCAGCGAAGCCCCGAACCTGAAGGATCCTGGATTAAGATCTGTAATGGAGGAGTGGGCCGAAATCCCTGCTGCAGTCGTGCAACCTGGGTTAAGAACTACAGGAAACGTCTGATTCTCCTGTCATTGCAAAAACAAAGGTTTCTGTTACCAAATATTAAGTCTTGTTTTTCTTGATGTATAAATACTTATTTCATGCAATAATAAAAATGCAAATTAATTATTTAAAAATCATACAAATGTGATTTCAGGATTTTTTGTTTTTTTTAGATCCGTCTTTTCACAGTTGAAGTGTAACCTATGATAAAAATTACAAGACCTCTACGTGCTTTGTAAGTGGGAAAAACCTGCAAAATCGGCAGTGTATAAAATATTTGTTCTCCGCCTACTGTAAGTGAACTGCTCTTATTTACAGACAACTTGCAATTCTCTCTCATTCTGTTTGCCATCCTCTTGCTTGTTTATAACATCTTTGGTCCCACTGAAACCTGACTATCAGTCTGTCACCCTTTTTACCACCTCATCAACCTTTTTCTTTCGATGAACAATAAGCTTTTATATACGCAAAGGACTTTTTAAAAAGAAAAGTACAATGTATTTATAAGAACGGTGTGAACAAGCATTTTCATGACAGATAAATAATAACAAAAAGTAATACAAAACTAACAAACTATTTTGATTCCGAAAAAAGGGGAGATCGCCCAAAAACCACATCAATTTCCCAAGAACCTAGTGAGGTCAAAGGGTATAAAAGCAAGTGTTGCAGGTAAAAGGTCAAAAGGTATCAGGCAATGCATCCAGGTGCAAGGCTACTGTGTAAAGTCATTACATCAAGGTGTAATGGGGAAAAGTAGGAACCACTGGACCTGTGGCTTATCTGGAAACCTGGCCTACTGTTGTAATTCCAAAATTTGGGTAGCATTTCCAACAACCAAACAAAGAAGGAGTGCAAGAACAGAAGTGCTGCCTTCCTTCGGCACCCAGGCGATGACGTCTGGGTATCGCCTCGAAATGGAATTGGAACAGGAGCGGTGTACAATAGGGTCAGCCATTTGTACATGTGTGTTTCAAAATAAACGCTTCTTGTTCAAGGAAACAATATCTTCCCCAGTTTCCTTGAATAAATACTTCCAGAACCCGTCATTTTTGACAGGCTTTTTATACTCGCAGTAGTTATAAAATAACGAACCAAAAACAATGATCAACATTGTAACAAAGCATCTATTAATTAATACCAACTAGTGCTGCCCGTAGGTGCGTGCCGTCATGCGTG
>CM068960.1:11307067-11318307 GCA_035128595.1 Eptatretus atami
TACCAAACTCATCACAAAAGCGCGACCCGTTTGAGGATTGTTTTTGACTCTACTGTGACCTTGACCTTTGACCGTTTGACAAAATCTCATCAAGCGCTAGCCACCACCTCTTTGAATTATCCATGTGTGTATATTGACATGGTAGCTTCCTCCAGTCGCGAGTTTTTCATTTTTTGGATGTTTGACCCCACTGTGCCCCTGACTTTTGACGTTTTGCACCACACCACGTAAATTAGTCGGAGCGACAGCCAATACACGGCTCTCTCTTCCCGACACTTTCACTGTAATAGGATCTGACATTCGGTCCAGCCCTTTCTTGGGCCACTCTCTCTAGAAGTATCTGTACCAGAACAAAACAAAAAAAAATCCGCATATAAAATGTAATGAGCCTCACGGCTACCTTTTTTTTTTGCACCATGGTGGTGCAGACACAAGAGATTTGTAACAGAGACCAATAGAAATCCTCTTAAAATCAGCGTCGCCATCACCCCTCCTGAATCACTGTGTAATTCTGACATTGGTAGCTTCTTCGTTCTCCGAGTTATCGTGCCTAAAACAAACACAACAACAAAAGCAAACAAACAAAACAGAAACGGACGCATTAATGTCCACTCCACCCCTCTTTCGAATTTCTCCTTATTGAGAATTTCGTAAGTAAAACATAGCAGCGATCTGAGACATGAGTGACCTTACGTATTAATCGTTTTCTAACTCTTGAGCGTACTCTCCCTGAAACTGTTGTCTATAATTATGACAGCTCCGCTTCCTCCCTCAGACAAGCGTAGCCGACGCAAACCAGAAGTAATATTCACTGAAAATTGGATTCGGCTCACCCAACATGTAGGGAGAAAATGCGAATTCTTTGTATTTCTCACCGTCTAACTGTAAGAACCGCTCCATGAGAACCGAGAGAGAGATTTGTTGCCACACATAAATCTAAGGCCCAGCTACGATAGGCGATGAAGCCGTCATGAAAAAAACGGTGCCCGTACCAAATTTGATACAAGTATAGTTTAAGCTTTTTCTCGTTCTCTGATGTTTTATCTGTACCAAAAGACAACCGAAGAAATAGAAATGCTCTCTGACCCTACTCTGTGACCTCTTTACCTGAGTTGGGTAGACCGATTAAATTAATTAGAGAAACACCAAAAAATCAAGGCAGAGCACTTACCAACAACACCTTCGTTCCTGAGATTATCCCAGTGTTTGTGTGTTATTTTTAGAACATATGGGGAGAGATTCCTGCCTCACCGTTCTCGAGTTATCTGTAAATCAAACCATCAAACACTCCCCCTGGAATGTTGATATGAACTACACCGAAAGCCAAGTAGAAACCTTGACCGTTGAACCGATTAAAAAGCGACCAGCAAAATTATCTTAATTTCAATCAACTATAGGGGTTTTTGCACACAAGGAATTAAGTTTTCCTCTCATTAAAAGCATAAGCAACCCCACATCCTGAATCACGTTGGTGGTATTTCTCCTCGACATTGTACGCCTTCCTCCGTCTCTCTTCGAGTTATCGGGCGTAAACAGACAAACAAAACATACAACAGCAGCTCATAGCACAAGGTACGAAGAGAGAAAGTGAGAAAAAGTGCGTACATATTCTGATCCTCTGCACTCTTGTTTCGCATTAATAAGCTGTGTCTCGAGACGCAAAGCAGCTGTAGGTCTGACGCATACCAGAAGTATCTACATTATTGATCTGCTATCATAATCATAAATCCCACAACTCCGTGAGAATCCCTTGACCTCACACATAGAATGAGGCGGTAGTACACTGGGGGAGCGCGGAAATATAATCTTGACTTCAAATCTTTGTAAGTCAAAGCACTAGCCTAACATACCATACAACACTGAATCACAGAAGGGTAGTACATCCTTAAATATATTGTGGAGGTATAATGTATCATTACTCTGGTTATTTCGTGTCTCTTTACAAAACAACTAAACACTACCAACTACATCACACCTCGACAAACAAAAAACAAAACGAAGACAAGTCCAGTAAAACAGGAGTACTAACATGACGAAGCGGTGTCCAATTCTTTTTTGCACCAGCAGAAGCTTTGTACATAAAATAAAGTGTCCCTCGTAAGAGAAGGAATGAAGTCGACGCAAACCCGACCAGATTTCACGATGATAAAATCTGTAACAAACATAGAAACCAAAAAAGTAGAAATGATTGTGAGCCATACACCGATAGAGAAACACAGCAGGAAGTTTGAACACCGATATTAAATGAGACAAACAAAATCCTCAATCAGCACAACATAGCAATCACAAACTCCATATGCATCACGTGCGTGATAACTTTGCCGACCCATTGGAGAGAGGCACGCTCTTTTTCCCGATTCCCCGAGAGTTACTGTACCAAACCAATCAAAAATTTCCGACATACTTCGGCTCCCGACGCCTCACTGTTGACTGACCTTTGACGCCATATTTGACCAAAAATCTAAATCAGCACCAGCACATCGACCTCTGGCAAGAAAATAACGACAGATAAAGTGTGGAGGATTTGAACATGATGAGAGAGGAGGGACCCGCCCTCTCCTTCCCGTCCACTCAGAGATTATTTGGTGACAAAATCAAACAGAACAATAACACAACAAGCAACATAGAGAGACTGGGCACTTAGAAATCGTCAACTTGACCTCTGACCTTGTCTAATTAAAAGCTGTCTCGAGAGAAGGTAGCGACGCAACAGCAGCCCGTAATGCATGAGTGTCTACATTCCCCTCATTAAGCATATGATCTACAGTTAGATAACCTCAGAAACGACACTCCGACCCATAGAATCTCATAAAACATGGCCGAGTTGACCCCAGATATTTCGACAACCGAGTTTAAGCGTCCTAAGCGATCGCAAAAACCGAAGACAAAATTAAAATCGAAGTTAAAATGAACTCCGTAACGTCGAGCAGAAGCAAAATCGCGCATTTCTCCACGCAATTATAGCTTAAACGTGACTCAACGACGCGTCATGCTCGAGCCCGACTGGCGATCATGGGACGACCCGTGATCTGTTGTGTCTCGGAGCCGCGCCACTCCACATCATGGGACCGACTCGTGGGACGTCATGCGCTCGAGAGTCGCTGGAATGCACTCATCGCGAGTACCTTTTGTTGAGGCGTCTCAGAGCGCCACTCCAACATCTCAAATTTTCCCTATCAAACAAATCGCTTAAACCCGTCTCCCAAAACAATACCGATTTTTGAACAACAGAATATTCAGACTACCCCCGAAGATAATATAAAAACCATCCTGTTAGAGCGGATGTTAGAAGACAATAAACTGAAGACAACTCACAAATGCAGAAGTTATAGAGAAAAACACGCATGTATCTTCCGTACACGTCCGAGGCGAAGCAAATACTAACACAAACTTCTCGACGGATAGGTAACAAAGGACATCTTCCATCGTATTTGTCTACCTCAACCTTGTGATCTTATTTGTATCCTTTGCACCGCATCAATTGAAAATGGAGCCAAAAATCAAAAAAAAGGAGGCACTAAGCACATCCACACAACTCCCCTGAATCATCAGTGGTGTATTTGACATTTGAGGGTACTCATTCTTGAACAGAATGGCACAAGAGGTCACTACAGAAGATGCCCCACAAAACAAAACAGTCAAACAACTGAGAAAAGCAGAACATAACAAACAAGCAGTCAAGACTGTGTACTTAACGTAATTCGTGCTGGTTTGGGAAAAACCCCTCACAGGGAGTTTGGGGGGGGAAAAAAAATCCAAAAACCTGATTGTTTTACCCCAAAAGAAACACTTGACCCATGTAAACACCGATGTATAAAAATAAGAGAGCTGTCTCTAGGAGAAGCAGCCGACGCAACCATCGCATGATGATGTTTCTCGTACGATGAATTTCTCTGAGCAAAAACACAAGCAAAAAATGTTATTCGTGAATTATAAGTTTTAGATCTCACACGATAGAGTTACCCATTAGACCCTTGGTGTGAAACAACAGATTTGGAGAACCAATTATCTAATCAGCGCACTCAGAACCAATCGACCCTCTTGATCTACGTGGTGTCTAAATGATGACATTTGCCACCCTGAACAAACGTATCTCGGAGGAATAATACATGTACGGAAAACACGCATCCAAAAACACCGAACATATTTTTCGAACCTCTCACTCGCCGACCATTGACTTTTGTTGACCGTATTTTAACAAACAAATATCTTAATCAGCGACTAACAAGTTCAACCCCCTCCTGACATCACGTATTGTACCATTTGACCACCTTGGTAGGCTTCTTACGTTCTCGAGTTATTGCTTGCGCTGATCAAACAAACTAATCAAATCAAACAAAACATAGCGCAGCAAATCACAAGACTGTACTGTACGAATCGTCAACCATGGAATCTGCACCCTGCTCTACAATTATAAGCTGTCTCTCAGAGTAAGGTTAGCGACGCAAACCAGAGGATTTCGTATGATGATTCTGTACCTAAACCGGACACAAAAACATCGAAAATAGTTTATGAGGAATGATGTTGTTATAGCCGTCAACTGTGAACAATTGGCGCGACTCTGACCGATTTTGACCCTCAGAGCATAATATCACGCTACGCCCACCACCCGTCCTGAAGGTCACCATGTGTAAATTTGAGCATCGAGAGTAAGTGCTTTCTTCTGGTCTCGCACGATAGACAAATTAATGATAATGGAATTGGTGAGACTCTCACGGAGATGAAATTGACTTATGAACCAGAATTTTGAACCATCAAATTCTCACTGAGAAACAACATAAAAGCCATAACAAACCATTACAAACTACCTGAGAGATAACAAAGGTGTAATTAACTATTATGAAACCAGGGCTATGAATGGGCTCAGCATTAACGTCGCAGATTCTCTTCTGAGTTTTTCTTCTGTTTGACCGGAAAACAAACAAAAGATCAGAAAAGGCCACAACTTTTTGAGGCGCGAGGAGGACTCGGGGTGAGCCGGGTCCTCGCGTATTTTTTGTGACCAAAATTACTTATGATCTTTAGCAATAAGAGAACAACACCCCCCCCCTCCCAACCGCGCGCAGTTCCCGCCTCCTGCCCCTCACCCCCCCCTACCCCCCCTCACACACAACACCAACCCTCCTCCTGGCACCTCCACCGTCGCCAGATTACAGTGACTTCTGGTTAGCTTCTTCCGTCTAAGGGGTACGTAGGTAGCAGCACTAACAAACACGAAAATGGAAAAAGAGGTTTTGGGGCCCCCACCACGCCCCTTTTTGGCTGGGTTATTTATTCCAAAAACAAACAAAACAAGTAATGTGCGAGTTAGTCGGGTAACTATATACAGAAAGAATTCGTCTAGCCCTTCGCACCTGCTCTTCCGGAAACCCCTGGGTTTCTAATCTAAACACCCACGTTTCGAGAGAAATGGTATGCGGACGCAATAATTTCTGAGAAGCTCTTCCTATATCCAGGACTGCACCTCCTCTCGATAGCCGAGAACGACTCCAAACATCCATATTAGGTATGCTGACAATACACACGGTAGCAACCTTGACCGTTGCGCACCGATAAAAAATATTGCCACGCAAATCTAATATTCACACCTAGCCCCACTTCGACCCCACTCGAAAATCATGCGGGGGTAGAGATGATAAAAAAATTTTTGGGATCTATTTCCCCGGCCCTCCGCCCCCTTCACATATACCGTTCTCGGAGTCCTCCTCATGGTACCCAAGCCATCACACAAATATCGAATGTTTGACCTCACTCTGTGAACTCTGAATCATCTCGCTCCTCGACCCATCTTCTTTAGACCCCAATCCTATATCAGCACTAGCCATCACCCTTCTGAATACGTGTTGCGTCTAATTTTGACACATTGAGTAGCTTACTTCCGGTTTCTCTCTTGGGAGAGAGATAAAGGGTGCACCCTCACCAACACACAAAACAACCAAACAAGCAGTCAATAAAGAGCGGGGACTTATACAAGAAAAGGTCAGGCGCAAGTATCTTTTGATTTCTAGACCATTGGTGTAATATAAAGCATTGAAGTCAGTTCTATAACGCCCACCACGGGAAGTCTTGAATTCTCTAGAGAAATTCACAATTAGTGGACATAAACATTTTATCTCGACTGTGTGGGGGTGTTTCGCAGATCTAGATAAGATGGGCCGCGAGAAAAAAAGAAAGCTGGAGAGTTTTTTGCAAAAAAAACAACAAAAAAATATACATTTTTTTTTTTAAAAGTGATTTTGCAGAATACCAGCAGGAATAAGCACTCAGATTTAATTAGGTGTATGTGTACTTTTACAGAAAGCTCTTTGATAAAAGACAATATATTTTAGTTTAGGTGATGATACTCATAATAAATTTTCAGTTTATGTCCATCGTCTGTTCCTATGGCTGAATGGAATCAGACAAACCGCTGTTTTAAGCTCCGCCCCTTATTTTTTTTAGCGATCTGTCAAAATACCGGACAATTAGCACAAAATAACGAAGTAAAACCCTGAGACATCCGTACCCCTTAACAGAGAGACGTTGAGAATTAAGAACAACACAAATAACAACTTTACGTGTTTCATGCTAAGAAGTTCCTAAGTCTATCTATAACGATCATGTGTCTGAATACGCACGCGCACAAAAACTAGAGACACATGCAGGGTGGTATTGCGGCGAAACGGGTCTTCTACGACTAGCGCAACTGCATCACTGGGGTACACCGTGACGCTCTGCTCCGAAGCAGCAAAATAGCAAGCCACTCGAGGGATTCGACTCATTTGAACACATTCGAGTGAGAGTAATATTTTGGAGAATAAATAAATAATATAAAGAGTCTGTAAAACAAGTCATAACCAAAAAACATATCCACGATTTTTACCAGAGATTATACGACGGGGACCATCGATGTTTTTTTAAGGTCGCTATTTATAGTTCAGATCGCAAAAAACTCGAATTCGATCAAAATGAAATTGACCCCAGCTGAAAGTAGTAAAACGAGATCTGTCTGATAACGATACGAGACAGAAGCCAAAAAATCTCCATTCCCATGCAAAACCTTTAATATATCACGTCAATCAACGACGCGTCTTGCTTCGAAGGGGGCTGTTATTAATTGTCAATCATGGCGACGGATTAGGCGCACAGTGAAGAACGTTTGCGGCTCCGTATGCGGCCAATGACGTCATGGGACATACCCTTGACCGCCTTTGCGGAGTGAAATTGTTCAATATTTATGTTATTAGGCAAAAATCTAGCAATTAACAGTACTCAAAATCTATCTTCGTTGATATAAACCACCAAGAGACTTCTCAGGACTAAGCGCGAGCCTCACACGCATCCGAAGCGACCGCAAAAACCGAAGTATCATAAGTTAAAACGAAAGTTGACACTATTACTGAACTCACTGCTAACGTCGATGGACACGCCAGTAAAAATAAACTCACAATATTCTACCACGAAATAATATTTTTATCGTTTGATATTATTGTTTTGATACCTTTCTTTACTGCGGCCGCACCTTGACCTTCGACCGCATTTTTTGCATCGGCAAAATCTAATACATGTCTCCACCCATTCACCCCCTCTCTGATATCAAACGCGCTCGACCTGTCAGAATTTGACATTGGCGAGAGGTAGCCCTTTTTCCGTTCCTTCGTTTTATCGTGACGGACACAATCATAACCACACACAACAAAACAAACATACAAACAAAACAAACAAACAGAAACAGAAGGGACAATCACAATAATACTAATACAGAAAATCTTTAGAATTTGTAAGGAAACAAAAACTCCACATTACAACAAACAAACAAGACAGAACGGAAGCATCATCATTATTCTGGAGGAAATCTTGTAGAGAATATACAGTAAGTTAACTAACATACAAACAACAAAACATACAGCACGGAAGGCATCAAATATACGTCCGACAATTTTTCATTAATAGATATCGGTAACGTACAGAAGCAGATAAATATCCGCAGCTCATTAGACGTAGGTGTATACAGAAATATAACAGACAACATTGACGCTTTGATGGAGCCTGTGATCGTGATAGAGAGAGTCGCGCAAAAGCGTAGCCGCAACAGCAAACAGAAAGTTCTATCGATGATTTTGCGTAAAAACCCATTAAACCACCAAAAAATGGTCAAAAGAGAAATGTATAGTATTGTTTTTTGTGCCCTCACATGTGACCTTGACCCGTTCGACACGATTCCCCCTTGCCACAAAACACTTTGCATAATCAGCCCCACACTAACCAAATCACCTCTCCTGAATCCACGTGTGTAACATTTTGAATTGCTTAGCATTTCTTTTTACGTTATCTCGTGGATTGTCTCTAACTGTAAACACCAACAAACAAACAAAGCCTGATCATGTTACCTCACTGCTGACTACCTTGACCTTTGAACGAATTTTTGCTTCCACATCTAATCACTACTATTATCGCACTCACCATCGCTGCTCCTATATCCACGTGATGTTAACTTTGACATTGTATCTCTTATTCTAAGTCTCTCGATGTTAGTCTCGTGACTAACAAACAAAAACCCACAAGCACTCATTAGACTGCTACTTACTACGACAATCGCAACTTGACCTCTGACTTGTCTCAATAAAAGCTGTCCTCTCGACAGAAGGTACGCTCGACGCAAACGCAGAACGTTTCTAATATTTGATTTACATGTACTAAACATTTTTTATCCAATAATAAATGAATGTGTTTGACTACCTAGCCTTTGGTTCTTGCACTTGAACTCATCTACCATTGAACCGTGTGGCTCTTCGATTTTTGGAGCAAAATACTAAGCCAGTACGACTAGCCATACACCCACATCTCGTCTCGTCTCCTTGTATCTGGTGTATATTTGACATTGGTAGCCTTAACTTCCGTTCCTCGAGTTATCATGGTTGATTATTGACATTTTTGATTCTCACTGGTGACCTGACCTTTGACCGATTTTGACATAAATAATAAATATGTGATGTCACTATGCCATTCCACCCCCTCCCTCCGACCATCACACCTCTGCTAATTTGACCATCTGAGGCTCTCTTCCCATGTTGGACTTATCTGTACCATTAATACATTTTCAAAGAGAAGCCATACCAAACTTTGACCATCACTGAATGCACCCTATGTGAAACAGTTGAGAAAACACTCTGGACCAATTAATCTAATCAAATTGGGTTGGCAAACACAAGTGCAGATCAACCTCATCTATGCCCGACATCTATGCGCGCCGTTTGTATATTTACTTTTTGTGTTAAAGCTTTCTCTGCCGTTCTCGCACGTAGCCAAATCGTAGACTAGCAACAACAAAACAAACAAACAAAAACATTACAAAGCACACAGTTAAAACACACTTAACAAGCTAACAATAAAGAAAACCTCGGGTGACGGGGGTTTTACTGAATTCGAGACAACTTGACTCCTGACATGTGTTTCTATTAAATATGCATGAATCAGCAGAAGCCCAAGGGAGAGCTGAATTCTATATTCAATTGTCGGTTCTTACTGATTTTCCCTAACCATCCCGTGGTTTGCGCAGGTATCAATCCATGTCAGTATTAAATCTAGACCTTCTCTATACAATATATTCCCACTCCCATCTTATATATGTGTTGGTTTTAGTATATAGTGAATTCAGTACCAGCAGGACATAAAAATTCCACAAGATAATATAGGTGTACACGTATGAGAATTGCGAGAAGAAATCGAATACAAATACTTATAAAATTTATTTTACAATAATTTATAAATTTAAATGGTTTTTCAGTATATAATCATCACACTGTTCCATGAATTTCGACAATCCGAGTTTTAATGCGGTACACACTAAGACAAGAACTAAACGCGAAAGAACTCGCAAGAACAAAAATAAAAATTCGAGAAAGTATAAACTACGAAACTTGTTAATTGAGTCGAGCTGATTAAGCACACACAATATCTCACTATTTTCTCTCCATTGCAAAACCTTATATTGTTCACTTTCAATTTTTGGGCGAGCCTGCGTACTTGCTCGAGCGCACTGCCATCGCAGGACGACCCACGTGACGTCGGCTCGAGAAAGCAGACAAATGACACATCATAGAGGACTCACCCGTTGACCGTCCTGCTCGACGGACGCAATGGCGCAGTTATTGTGATTATCTTTGAAGCCTTCGAGTGAAAGCGTAGTTTTTTGTATACCACTTTCAGAAACGGTCTCCAAAAAATCCGATTCTCTCCCAGAGGCTTATTGGCGTATGTATCTCGAGTTTTATAGCGTCCTAACTCGCTCGATTTGCAAAAACCGAAAGCACCGTACATGAGTCCCACCAATCGAGAAGTTAGATATACGCACCCAAACTCGTAACAGATGAGCGAAGCAACAAAATCTACACAATTAATATCCATAGAAAAATACTCTTTAATGGTAAACTCTCCAACAGACATCTCGTCTGCTCGAATTCGCAATGCACTCATGGCCGAACGAACCGTGAGCGTGGTGATCGAAGAGAAAACTACACTGCAATTTGTGCGAGTTGTCGGTAATCGAAAGGAGCACCGTGATGTCTGCTACGATGCAGAAATGCATCATGGACGACCTTGACGCTTCGAAATGAAAAAGTGAGATATTATTTACACATATCATTTAACAGCCATCTACGCAGATTTGACAGGGCCTATGATTAACAGAAGAAATCTTATCGAAACAACGATGGTAATATTAAGAGATACGGTATCAGCGAATCGACATAAAGAGGACGCTCGTAGTGAGGATTTCATAAATAATATAAAAATCAGACAGTATACAAACGCACACTCGTAACCGCTCCCGATCGAGCCAAAATACTGCACATTCTCCACGTTATTTACGGAATTATGTTTGACCTCACTGTGACCTTGACCTTTGACCGATTGTGACCAAAATCTAATCAGCGCGAGCCATCACCCTGCTGAATCATGTGGTGTAATTTGACATTGGTAGCTTCTTCCGTTCTCGAGTTATCATGCCTAAAAACAAACAAACACACAAACAAACAAACAGAAACGGAAGTGATCAATACTCTTACGAAATCTTTAGATTTTGTAAGTAATAAACAAACAAACACACACACAAACAAACAAACAAACAAACAAGCAGTCATAGACTGGTACTTACGAAATCGTCTCTGACCGTTGTCTAATAAAGCATGAATCAGTCAGAAGCCCAGAGGGAGCTTGAATTCTGAATTCATTGTGGTCTACGATTTCACTGTGGTTTGCCA
>CM068960.1:11335233-11349630 GCA_035128595.1 Eptatretus atami
TTGACCGAGTTGACCAAAATCTAATCACGTCACAGCTCCACCTCCTGAATCCGTGGGTAAATTTGACATTGTGTGACTTCACCGTTCTCGAGTTTTTCAAACCTTTGCGAATATTCTGACCTCACTGTGACCTTGACCTTTGACCGATTTGACCAAGAATCTAATCAGCGCATCCATGCACCTCCTGAATCATGTGTAAATTTGCATTGGTAGTTCTTCCGGGGTTATTTGGTTTCAAAAAAGGACGGGGACGGGGGGAAAGAAAAAAAACACACAACAATTGGGCGGCAAGGCGTGGTCATTTGGGGTCTTCAACTTTTGTAACATCTTCTTTTCTTGGATTTTCTCAGTAAAGGGGATATCCATTCGGGGGGGACGGGTCTCCTTGGAAATCCCACCCTTCTTCTCTAAGGGGCCTTTTCGGGGAGAAAGGAGGAACAAAACCCGAAAAGCTTAAGCGCTGGGCCCATGGGCGTCGGGGGCTTTCCCCCGGTTAAAACCGGCGGGAAAAAAAAACTGTATTCCAGCGGTAAACCTTGCGGGCGGCCACCTTGGGGAGGGGGAAAAGGGGCCTGGTGTGTTTGATTTAAAAAAAGAACATTTAACGGGAGAGAGAAGAGGAAGATACACAGGAATAGTTTGTAACGGTCTTTTCCAACGGGGATTTAAAAAATCCAGGGTGCAAGCAACAAAGAAATGGAAGGGATTCCCAAACCCATAAATCTGGTTCAAGAAAATGTTTCGACATGGTTCTGTGATCCCCCCCCCCTTTTGTTCCACATTACCTTTACGCTAATGGCTGAACCCGTTTCCTTTCAATGGAGAACTAAATAAACAATCCCCTACTCTTTTACCCCCTGCAAACTCCCCTTGGTCCCCCCGGCACCATAATGTTAACCCAACATGTTGTTCATGTTGTTTTTTTAAAAAAAAGATTTGCAAATTATGGGCTTTTTCAAAGGATTGCTCCAGGTCATTCAAATTTTCTGTTTGACGAAGAGGGGACTTGAGACCATACTGGCAAAAAACCCTTCCAAAAAGTGAGTTTGTTTTATGTTGATATTACTTTCGGGGCCCCCCCCCTGTTCTTTTTCCTTGGTTGGATAACTTTTAATCTTTGTGTTTATTCCGTTCTTTTGGAGAACTAACAATTCAACACTTTCCCCCTTGAGTACAATCATCCTGGCTGTCTCTTGGGGGTGTTTTTAAATAAAATTCCGTTTTGTCTGTGAAAACACTTTACCTTTTTCAGGCAAAGAAAGGATTGAAGATGGTGGGATGGATTTGTTCTGGTTTTGAAGTACGCGTCTTTGGGGACAGGATCCGGTAGTCTTTCAAAACTTTTCAACAACAGGCCGTACCTCGGCTGGCTAAGGGATCTTGACACACAGCTGTTGGGATTTTTAACTAATGATGATTTTTGTACCGATTTTCCAAACGTAATTTTTACAGAATACCCAGGGAGATGTAAGGCTGTGGGGTACCTCGGGTCCTAAACAGGAACTGGAGTTAGATTGGGATTCCAAACCGGTCGGGGAAACAGAGAGTAAGAGGAATAAACCCGTTGGGGCAGAATTATGCCCAAAGAAAAACGCCAGAAATAATCGAGATCAGCGCTGGCCGAGTGAAGCGGCGCATCATCTGGAGATACGTGGGCCAGTATAAACATAAGGCAGGACTTTATTATGAATGTTTTTTACATTGTGGACGAGTTGAAGGAAATAGCTGGGATCTTCCAGACAGTACGAACCCGGGTTTGGTGGCCATTGGGAGGGAGATAGGGGAACCGGGGAATGGTGTTGGTTTCTGATGAAAGTTAAAGGTTTTGGAATAGGCAGGGCTTTTATTTAAACAGTTATTTTTGCTTTTTCACTACTTTAACAACCTTTTAATTTTGGAACAGGTTCAGGGAGAAATTTGGCCAATAAGTATGGGCTATGAGCAAGTACTACTCTTCGAGGAGTGTTGATGAGTGGGAGGCGCAAGGACTTTGTTCATCTCACGTGGGATCCCAGGTTGGAGGGAGAAGTAAAGGAACAAGGCCAGTTGTAAACGTATCGTTTAGGGAGTAAGAGTGCAGGGACTAATTCCGCTGTGGTCCAAGTTATCATAGCGCATCACAGCCAGGCCCTCAGAGTGGGTTAGTACATCTGGGAAAGTGGTGTGGGTGGGAGGCATGTAATTTTGGCGTATTTGTGGGATATAAACGTGAAGTCTATCTTTTTTTTTCGTTCATATTCTTAGAATCCTGCTTCCCGTTGAAATCTGTCGGTTTGGGGAACCAACACTAACCAACGAACAAACCACTATTTTCATCACTACTCTGGTAATGTGGCATCCAAACATAATATTACAAAACCAATCTTTCCCATGATACCCATATCAAGTTACACCCCACTTCTTTTAGATTCTATTTATTGATCTCCCCCCCCTTTTCGAAGTAACAACTAACCCCATTGGCTTTACTTAGGGCCCTGGCGGGACTGTGGGCTATGGCTAGCAGTCGGGCTTCCTCCCAATCTTATTTCCAGTCGCAATGGACCCCACGAATTCGAATAGCAATAAAACCTTATACGGGCGGGCACTCTAAGCTGCTCAATCTTTATTTTCACTCCTCGTAATTCTCTACTGTTCCCCTGGTCACTATCAACCTCAACCACCTTAAGAAACATCGAACGCTTATTTATTTATCTTTCAAGTTTTATATTTCATTCTGGCCCAAATGCATATTCACTATACGGCAGCCCAATGTGTCGGCAACAGAGGAATCAAATATATGAATCTTTTTCTCTGCACATATGTCTGTCCAACATTTTTTTCCACTCCCCCCCTCTTGCTTTATTCACCTTACAACCTTCCAAGGGCCTTTGGTCATCTCTGCAGAATTTTCGGAAGGGCTTACTTTCTTTAACCCGATTAAACCAAATCGTGATGTAAATGAATTGTCAATGGTTCTGGGAAGTACTTGATCCCTGGGAGTTAACCCCACTGGACTTATTGGCTCCCCAAGGCATGAAACACTCCCCACTCCGGCCAACTTTGCTTTCCCAAACCCACGAGGGGGCAGGTTTTCCCAATCCCATTAGCGGAACTGAAACCCACCAAAAACTCCCAGCCCTCGCACTTTGGGGTCGGCTACAGGACTTCCCGAATGGGTATTTTATTCAAAATGCCTTCCTTGTGAAGTTCCTGAAATGACTGTATTATCCACGATAGCTCCACTCCGTTCCCTTTCTCTTCTTATACACACCCCAAAATGTCAAGGGAAACACTGGTGCCGCTTCAGAAGAAAAAACTAAAAAAAAAAATGTTAGAAATACGGGACAGAAATTTACTTTACCTTTTGGGGTTTAAAAAACCCCATTTGGCTGGAAACTAAACCCTTATAAATTTGTTTTTTGTGTTGTTAGTAAGGTTCTTACTTTTAGCTAATGGGTGCTCTCAATTTTATATATTCTTTCCCCAATTAACCTTTTTCCCCAAGATTGTGGAATGAGGTGGTTCATTACAACAGGTAATGCTTGTTGTGTGCTGTTAGTGGTGTTGGTTTTTGTCTCTGGAGGAGGGTTGGCACATCTACTAAAAACTTTCATTGTTAGAAATGCACAAAAATTTAAGAATATTTTATTTCTGCAATCCTAATTTTTTTTGGGGTGTGTCGAGGGGGAATTTGTGGTTTTGTTCTGGGTTGGAATCACTTAACATCATTGGGTAGTAATGCAACAAATATAAAACCTATTTGTTTTTCTCAACGGCGGCTTCACGCCTTTTGACGAGGTTTTACGACACGTACTGTGCCGTTTTTTTACTCCTAAGTTTAGCCTCCAAGAGTGGACCTATTTGAAGCACGAATACATGCTGGCACACGTCGTAGATAATACGTTATGGTAGTTTTGTAATACGTAGAATACCCTGATATAATACTATCTGCCGGTGAACGTGTCTTTACACGCTGCTGCTGTTATCGCTTGAAATGTCTGCGGCTTCCTGTTCCTATCTTTTTCGAATGCTAGAATAATTTAACTACTCGGCGTTTGGCTCACACGTTCGCTACGACCGCCTCAGGCTTTTCCCGTGTGGGATGCGATCTATGGTGCACACGGTTAGTATGTACTCATAAAGATCGAAACGTGATTGGACTCCGGGGTAAATGCTCGCGTCACTCCCAATTTTATTTTTTTCTACATCTACTACATGAGTACGTTTGAAGCACCCGTACTTCAGAGCGTTCTGTCTCACCTTTTCGCACTTACTCAAGCTATTGACTAATGTTCCCCTCCATTCCAGCGCTCCGCCGCTATATACCAAAGTAATGTCTGGTAGGGAATCTGTGTATCCGTGTGACTTTATTTAATAACCTAAAAAGATGGACACGTTTTCCCTTGGTTATCACATCACTTACGCCTATGCATACGCTCCAATAATCTGAGACTACTCTGCTCTTCAGCGTTTAGGTTATTGGTGGGCAAGGACGTCTTTTTAAACCTCGTTATCATACATCGTCCGGTACTTAGCTCATTGTGTATAGTTATCTATGCGTTCTTCTCTGGTGCTTGTGCAATACATAGTACAGGTTATGCTATTGTTCAGAGTGTTATAAGTAAAAGTAAACAAAAAAAATATCATCAGTGGGAGAGAATAAACTTAGCTGATATTATAGAAACAAACGACAGATGGTGCCACGTTAGTTCTCCTATTCGGGCATCGTGTTCGCACGATCATAAGTAGATTTCACTCCATCTTTCTCACCCAAAACCTCTCTCCCCAATCACGGCTCAACTCCTCCAACTACTGACCCTCATTTGATACCCTCTCTACTACCGAATTTACTATCTAGCTATACAATACTACTACTACTACTACTGTACATCCTTTCCAGACAAACTACAGCGGTATTGGACCTCCACTACTACCTACTGACCAATACTATGGACTACTATCTTATTGACATCCAGTACATCCTAACTAGCTACTATGACGCATCTTCTACTCTACTCTATTCTCATTGCTCACTACTATCAGTAGAACTACATAAACTACAATAGGAATTTCTTTCTAATAGGGTTTCTTACTTCGCCAGACGCACACCAACGTTAATCGCTAATGTCTCTTACTACCCTGGCTGATCTATTCATGCAATTTACTTAGAAAACCATTAGTTTTTAAAACAGGAACACAAATACACCCTAGTTATTGGGTCATAGGGGAAAGGATTCCTTAACAGCTTACTTCACACATGGAAGTCTTGGAACAAAATGATGGTTTCCTTATTGTGAAGTTCCCATATTTCGTGCTCTTGATATCCAATTCCCGCTAACTTGTCTTTGCATTCGTCAGTTAAACATTTATAGATGTAATTAGCAAGAAACACTTACAGTAATCTTGTGTGGGGGTGTGCCGGGAGAGGAGACGTCAATTGTAATTCGGTCTACAGATACGAATTGCTACTTTATATAATACGTACAATAGGTTCATAGCATTTATTGATATGCTTTAGTTATTGTCATACGTTATTCTTTAGTTCAATTACTATTCCTACAGATAGGTTAAAGCGCCATTAGTTCTTTTTTGTTTCATTTAACTCTCACTGTCTGGCACTCGGTGTTAGGCCGCACTTGTCTTAGTCATTCTTAAGTATTTCTTGACATGTTTTCATAGCCCGCATTATCTGCGATACTTCCCAAGCGCGGTTGAGGACATAGGCTAAGGCTGACGTTACTCAATATTTGTTCATAAGCCGTTAGTTCAACTCGTGTTATATTACGAGTGGGGTTGTTCATCTATTGCAGTTAGTCCTATTATAACCTGACTATGCTTACGAGCTCTATGGACTCACCTACAAAGTGAGTCGTTGGGGAGCTTTCGGGTTGGTAGAATGGGGTTAAACGATTCGCTGGGCAACCGTGCAACGACAATGCCAACGCATGCCGAAATTATCATGCCTTAATTTTCGAGTATATACGTTTTCTTTTCCAAAATTTTAGCATGCTTGAATTACCAGATGCGTATTCTTCCGTCACATCGATTGTATTGTTAATTTGTGGTCGTTGTCGTTCCATCTATGTTGGCGGGTCTGGATGCTATGGAATCCTAAGGGTTATACTCAAACTTTCCTATGCGGATTTTGACGTGTGTGCTAGGTCTGTTCGTTAACCTTTTTGTCAGTGTCTTGTTGTCTGTGTCATTGCGGTTTGCTGATAGTTCTATCATGGTTGGGTCGTCGTATTGTTTGACAATTGAAGATCTTCTCGGGGCAGTTTTGATTTCATCGGCGTCCGGCATGTTCAAAGCACGCACTTCGGTGGTGCGTTTGTCTGTTGATATTAGCTGTCGTATATAGTGGTTGAGTATGTTTTATACGGATTTGTTTCCTCTCGGATCACAAGGTAAATTCAGTTGGGATTAAAAAGTTATGCTTTACATATAACCAACGCTCTGTCCCAGTAACTATATGTCCTATGGCAAACATGGGGTACCACTCTTGAATACTCAAATTACTCGGGAAAACAGTCAAAAATTTTCAGCAGTACGTCAACGTTTTAGATTTTTGCTTTTGCCCTTAAACGTCAGTGGTGACGGGCCCTAACACTTTTTCTATGGGGCAGTATTTTGGGTTCGAAGTTCACTAAGAACGGATGGTAGAATGCAGCACAAAAATAATATAGATGGGGAGTTGTGCGGTTTTACTTTCAATTGGTTTCTTGATTTTTCGGACATCAGTGTGATGGCTATTTTCGCTCAATTGTGTGTGGGGGCGCAGGAGCAAGTACATTTTAATGGCATAATCTCGCCACCTCAATCCTTACCGGCACAACCACCGAAAAGTTCTAATCTCTGGGTTCTCGCTTTGGCGGTTTTTTCTCTAGGCCATGTGCACATACTGTCTGCGAACACGAAACCAGGAAAACAGCCGAGGGTCGGATGCTGACTGACTAGTTACGAGAATCGTGACAATCTTGACTACTGCTTTGTCTATAAAGTCCATGTTTCTGGAGAGAGGGGGGCCCGTGGTTAGCACGTGCAAACGCCACAAAGTTTGTTCTAACGATTCTTCGATATTTGAGGCGGCAATTCTCCGGCGTGACGCCTTTCGACCGATAAGACCCGAATAGGTTCCTCTTTTTTCTCACGGCAATTAATCCTATGGAAGCGGAATCAATTGGTTCGACGTTGGCTGTTCTCGAGCGCAACTGATCAATTGGGAGGAGCCTAGCGATGCGCGGGGTCGAGATGGTCATGGGGCAAGAGTGAAATATAGTTGGGGTACATTTAGACGTCATACCAGAAACATCCGAATTTTTACCAGACATATTTGGTCGACACCGAGTTTAAGGCGTCTAAGATCGATCGCCAACGAAATGAAAAAATATCAAAACTCTGAAGTAAAAACGAACTTGTTATTAGTCAGAGGATGTCAAATGAATTTCCATTTCTTCTCATCGAATATTTTATAATACCCTCTTGGTTTACGTGGTGGTTTGTTCCAGAGGTGGGTATTCACAGCACTTGCTTTCTTCGACTGTTCGCACATTGTGCAAGCGAATTCAATTGGAACGTATATTCGGTGGGAACAGTGTAGCATCGTCGAAGGTAAATATTATTTATTCGTTATGTGTTAAAAACCTCCTCTAAACTATCCGCTGATTTTCGGCAGGATCTCGCACGACAAACAACTCCCCGGGAGTTTTAATGGTTGCGGCATGACACAAATAGGGATCTCTCTGATACCTCCAAAAACCGTAAGACAAATTTTATATCGACAGTCTTTATAACGAACTGTCTTATCTTTCATGGAGCGCCGAAGCAGCAATTATATACTCATCAGATTTCTCACATGCGATCTTGCCGCCATATTATGCGCAGGGATATCTTGTCGTTCTGGGGTTGAGAGCCGTATGACACTCACTTGACCTTAGACGGCCTTAATGAGCTTGACCCCTGATGGTTAGTTGTTTTTTAGCGAAAAGATTCTATTCTATAGGTGTTTCATGTTTTCGGTATTCATCTCTTTGGCCTGAATGGTATGGGGGTTTGGGGCCCAAGATTTATTCGGGGCGCAGGGGTCTGGCAGACTCCCATTTCCACGGCCCAGTCGAGCGGATCGTGACGTGGAGCATCCCGGGCGTGCCTGACAGCAGAAGCGGAACAAAAAAAGGACAACGGGGGCAGTGGACACACTTGGTCAATGTGGTTGTTGTTTTCTCGCGGCTCTCACAGCTCACTAGATTCGGTTTTGGGGAAAGGGTTAGTCTTTCTCGTTTAATATCGTTCTATTTTACCTTGCCTGGACACTTGCTCTCGATTCAAAGCAGATCCTTAGGGGACACAGGAGCTGTCGCGACGCCAGTACAATACTGCAGGAGCAGTTTGCACCGTTTGCAATGATACTTTCGGTTGTTAATCTTCCCAACCCATCAAAAATGAATGATTTTGGTTCAATGTCATTGACTCTCACCGTGACCTTTGCGCTTTTTTTGATCCAGTTTTTGACTCACTCATCTTTAACGCAGCGCTACGCCACCACCTTCCTGAATCACATAGATTGGTTTAATTTTCACAGAATTTAGGTAGCTTACCGTTTCCGATTATCTGTACCAAAACAATCAATGACATCGAACATACAGTGAATAGACCTCGCTTAGGTGGAACCATCGTACGGATCCAAATGAAAAAAACGCCCAAGACTTTCCTGCAACCAAAATCTAACTTCAGTCGCTAGCATAACATAGCGCGTCTTTCCATCTTTCATGATCACAAGTAAAGGTAGTTAATCATATGATTTCATTCTGAGTTGGGGGTCTTGGTTCAGCGTTTTTAACTTATAGGCTTCGTCTGGGGTTGTGTTTCTCCGAGTTTTCTTATATCTTGTATTTTATGAATGGGAAATGGATTGACCTCATATTAGTGATCCTTTATCCTTGTATGTTGACGGCCGAATTTTACTGAACTCGAAGCATTTCTCTAAATCAGCGCGTAGCCAAATTCACAACCAATCCTCTTTGAATTCACGTCATGGGGTGGGAATACTTTGACCATCTGTGCTTATAATATCCGATATCTTCCAGCTTCATACTTAGTTCATAAAACTTTGTTTTTGTTTTGTGGCTCTTTTATGACCTCAAACTGTACATTTGACCTAAATGCCGAAAATGACAATATATCCTCTTATTATTCGAGGAGGCAATAGCCGCCTTTTTGATCATTTGTTGCAATGATAGTGGCATTTCTTGGTTTATTATTTTTCAATACTTGGAAAGTTTTCAACCTCTCTGATTAAAACTCAGTAAAATCTTAATTTAGGTGCCAAGAGTGATTCATTTTTTTTGTGCATCGAAGTGAGGCGAAGTTCATTATTAATCCTCATGTATTCGCTCCTACAATGGAAAAACTTCACATACGAATAACATTCATATTTGGGATGGTAAACTATTTCTATTTCCACGGGTGTTAAACATTTTTCAGTTCTTAATCAACCAGCTCTACATTTAACTCTTAATTCATCCTCAATATTCATCACAATTTATTAGCTAGCACACCTTTCTCATAACAACCAACAAACTCATATGGATAAACACAAGAATTGTATCTGTCTTAAAACCCATGATGCCTTAACAAGAAAGCCTTTGGTAATTATGCTAAATTGTTCTTAGAGGGCCATGTCTTTTTGCCAAGTACCTTCCTGTGTGTGATGTATGGGGCACTTTGCCGGACGTTTTTTTTCGTGACTTTGTGGCTATTGGTAGTTTTGTAACCTCTGATGTTGTAAAATCAAACCAAACTCTCTGTCCCTTTTATTTCGAACATGCAATCTGCCCCTTTTTCTGGTTTTTCTTCATTAGTTGTTTCCTTGTGTTTAATTCTCCCCAACTGTCTTCACCACGCCCCTCGCCCCTGGTTTGTCTTTCTCTCAACTTCATATAGTCTAGGATTTTCAATACTCACACCATCTCATTATTCTTGAGGCAAAATATTAGATTGTCTCTATGCGTGTCGACCGCTTGCACATCAGACACAATTCGAAGTCACTCCCTACAAGATCCACATAACTCCCACCTACTATCAAACTTACCACTCACGAAACGCCCACAACAACTTTTTATCTCTATAAATCTGCGGACGATACACACAAACAAAACAAAAGGTCCGTGGTTGGGGGTGTTCTGGCCATCTTCCGGATTTGCCTTTTTTCTTTGGTATGACTGGTGACACGGGTGGTTTTCTTAGTTTGCGGGTTTGAGGAGTAAATCACTTAAAATGACTGGAAGGGAAATGGTGAGCGAAAAAAACCAAATCGAAATGGGAAGGCGATTTGGTTGTTGTACAAGAAAGGCTGAAATAGGGGGGGACTTTCATTTGCCTGAGCCAGAATGTTCTCTGTTTGTATCGTTGTTTAAGGATGCGAACCAGGGAGGGAAAATTAGGGGGCGGGAGGGAGGACAGAAGTTTTGGGGCGGGGAGGCATGGGAGGTTGGGCAGAGAAATGTAAGATTTTCGTGAGCTTTGTTGTGGGAGGGGGTAGGGGAATTTTGGGACGGTGACCTTCTTTGAGGGTGTTTGGCGTAAGGGACAGAGTTTGTGGGTTTGGTGGTTTGGAGGGTATGAATGGGTGGGCAAGTTTGGGAGGGACAAACTTGGGAAGAGGGAAAAGGAGAAAGGGATAACGGAGTTGGGTTGGGGGGCAGGAAAGGGACCTAAGGGGAGAGGTTTGGGATTCGAAGGGGAGTGGTGTTTATATCGGGGCGGTGAGCGCTAATTCACGTTTGTGAAATGGGAAGAAGAGGCGAAAAAAAAAAAAATATGTTATTTCTCTAACAATTTTAGGGTTGTTTAGGGGGGGGCGGGGGGGGTGGTTTTGGGGGAGAGATGGGACTCTTAGGGGGCTGGAAGAAAGCGGTGAAAGGGACATGTGAGGCTGTTTTACATGCAGTTTCTTGAAAAATGTGGTGGGTTAAAGAAAGGGAGCCACAAACAGGAGGGAGTAGGAGGTTTGTGGTTCGTCTAGTTGGAGGGGAACTTCTCTAATTGGTTATTGTGTGTTGTGTTGGGGTGGTGTGTGTGGTGGTGGGCGTTGTTGGGGAGGGGTGAATTTTGGTTAGGTTTGGTGGGCGGGGTAGGGCGGTGTGGGGACCTTGAGGGGGGTAGAGGTGGTGTAGGAATAACCTATCACTTGAATATCATGGAGCTATCGAACTGTGCTAAATCACAACTATTTTCGTGTGGTTATTTTAGGTGAGAATGGCGGGGGGTTAACAATTTCTGTTCTTGGTGTTGGCCGAACGATGTCATTTTGTTTGTTGGAATATCTATACTTTTTGATTTTTAACTGCTCAATATAAATATGCAAAGAAAAGACAATTATAAAAACCCGCCCCCCTTTGCTTTTCTTCCCACATAAAACGAATGGTGTGTTTTTATTTTTTTATTGTGGTCTTGTGCTGGGCCGCCCGTTGTGTAGTTTTGCGAAAACCTCTACTTACGAAGAGGATCCCTTTTTGAATATTGCTACAACAAAAAAAAGGATAATTTTCTCTAAACACCAATCATTGTGTGTGGTTGTCTCTCCGGGAGAGAGAGTAAGATTTTGCAAGGATTGTGTATATCCAATAGGAAGGTAAAATTTTAATTGCATGATCATTGGACGCATACCTAACCCCGCCACCGAAAAAGAGTTTCGTTCGAAATCCAAGGGTCAGAAGGGAGGTTTTTCGGTCAATACTGTTCGCATCACGAACACAAACAAAACAGAGCATAAATGTGACTGATGACGTTGTTTAGGATAACTTTACGGGAGAGATCGTCAATCTTGCAACTCTCTTTACCCGATTGTCTAATAAAAGACATCTCATCGAGGAACAATTAAATTCTTGAAGAATTTCAGCGATGTGGTCAATACAGAGAAGTTTACGATGATCTCCCTGACCAAACCATCAAAAATGCGGAATGTTTTGAACCTCACGTGACCAGTTGAGGACGCTGACATAGTCCCTGCATTTGTTTGATCCAATTAATCTCGTAATCGGCACTACGCCATCACCCTCCTGAAGTTAAACGTGTAGTAAATCTTATGAACCACTTACAGGTAGCTTGTCGTGGCCGGGCGATTATTTGTTTAGGTTTCTCGCATGCAATCTGGTTATTTCCAAACCGACTCTAAAATTTGAATGTAGAGTAGACAGTTTGACCTTTGTGTCATATCTCATTTGAGCCGAATTGTTTGATCATCACATATTCTAATCAATACATAAGGATTAATTTTGCTTTACTTAGCTCATCTTTTGCCCCACTCCTGTAATGACCGACTCGAAGTGTGTAATATTTTCGACCTTCCAGGTAGCTTTTCCCTGTTCCTCGAGTAATATCATGCTACCAAAACATCAAAAAGAATCGATATTTAAAAAAAAACAAAATATCTTGAACACCTCTTGCATTCCTGTTATAATTTTGCACTCAATCACTCCATAGCAGAAATATCAATTAACACTCCCTTTTTGGTACCTCGACGCGCTCCAGACTCTAGCGAACCATTGATTGATTACGATAATTTCTTGCTTAATGCACTCTCAATTTAATCTTATTATCATGGCACTAGCCCACAATCACCCCTCCGTAATTGCACTTGTGCCCTTGGATAGGGGGGGGGACAATATTATCCATTTTTTGAGAGATGATCATAATGTGATCAGCTAATCTTGGTTTTTTTTCCCATTGTGTTCTTCGACAAGAATTTGGGTTATTCGTGTTGAAATCCATTTAAAACGTGGTTTTCAACAAAGCAATTAATCTTCCCATTCAAAGGAAGAATATTTTATTTTTCTTTAAACACAATACAACCCATCACTAAGACAAAAAACTTTTTTACTTAGTATGATTGTTTAAGTAATCATTGTAATTATTCTTCGGGGATTGGATAAATATTTGGCTTATTTACCTGTTGTTCATTGTTTACAGTTACAATTTTATTCATACCTACGCCAATAAAACGGGGAACCTATTTGTCGTTTTTCCACGTACAGTCTATCATACTCATTTAATATTCTTGCGGTAATCTCCTCTTAGATTTCCAGTAGGTTTTATTACATTAGATACACTACGAAATAGGACATCTGAGATTTTCTCATCTTCCTGTTTTGTTTGATTAAAAAGGTGACTTACGATCGTTCAACTTGACTCTGAACCTGGCTAATAAAAAGCTATCTCTCAGAGATTGATGTAATCTTGGGTTATGGACCCATTTTAGGTAGCGACGTCTAAAACTTTAAGATTATTTGGTTGTTTCTTACGGGTGTATCTGTATCAAGACCATTTCAAAAAAATACCGTCGCTTATCATTTTTTGGATGTTTGACCTCACTGTGACCTTGACCTTTGACCGATTTTGACAAAAATCTAATCAACGCTAGCCATCACGCTCCTGAATCACGTGGTGTAATTTGACATTGGTAGCTAGCATTCACACGCCGGAATCATGTGTTGCCAATTGTAGACGTTGGTAGCTTTTCCGTTCTCGCGTGTATTGCTGTAACCTACCATTCAAAAATCGATACTTTGACCGATTTCGACCAAAATCTAATCAGCACTTGCCATCACCCTCCTGAATCATGTGGTGTAATTTTACATTGGTAGCTTCTTCCGTTCTCGAGTTATCATTTTTTGGAAGTTTGACCTCACTGTGACCTTGACCTTTGACTGATTTTGACCAAAATCTAATCAGCACTTGCCATCACCCTGCTAGCCATCACCCTTCTGAATCACGTGTGTTAATTTACTTCGACTTCTCCGTCTCATTATCTTACCAAAACCACTCAAAAATCGAAGGTTGACCACACTGGACCATCGACCTTGACCGATTTTGACCAAATCAATCACACTCCATCACCTCTGAATCATGTGTTAATTTGCATTAATTCTTCCTTTCGAGTTATCTGTACCACCATTCAAAATCGAATTTGACCACTACTGACCTTGAGCGATTTGTACCAAAACTATAGCACCTACGCCATCACCTCCTGAATCCTAGGTGTAATTTGAACATGTTGCTTAGCTTCTTCTTCTCATTATCGTGCTAACAAACAAACACACAAACAAACAGATCCGAATCATCAATATACTACGAAATCTTTAATTGTCGTATAACCAAACAAGCAGTCAATAACGGTACTCGAAATTGGCAAACTTGACCATGACCTTGTCTACAAAACCTGTCCGAGAGAAGGTTTGCACAGTCAAACCAAAGTTTCTACATCCGTCATTCCTGTACAAAACCATTTTGGATGTTTGACCTCACTGTGACCTTGACCTTTGACAGATTTTGACCAAAATCAAATCAGTGCTAGCCACCACCCTCTTGAATCACGTGGTGTAATTTGACATTGGTAGCTTCTTCCGTTCTCGAGTTATC
>CM068960.1:11366390-11386061 GCA_035128595.1 Eptatretus atami
GACAAACAAGCATTTTTATTTTTTAGCTCGCCTGTTCGAAGAACAGAGAGCTATTAGCGATACCCCCGGCGTAAGTGTGAAGCGTGAAAATGTTTTGAAGTTTTGGTCAAGTTATTAGAGCCTGCCATTCATTTAATATGTGTACCTGGGATGGCATTGATATTGGCTGGAGGTTCCTTTGGGTATATTATGTGATTAGTGAGTTGAAATTTAAAAATAATTTTTAAAATATATAAATGTTGACCTGTTTTGAATGGTTAACTTTTTTGTAGCACATCAACGTTAAAGTTTTTTCCCTTTCTTTATGTTTTTATCTACCACACTATTTTTTACTGAATTACAATATACAAATTACATATATTGCTTAAAATTCATTTGGATCAGACTTCACTGCAATGCTTTTATAAAAAATATTTATTAAACTAAGTCTTTTTAAAAAACTATAAGGTATAAACAGGCGAGCATTGGGTGGCTTTTGCACCAACTCTCTTGGTTTAACAACACATTTGCCTTCTTCTGACCCCTGTTTTTTTTGTCATAAATCACTATTTTTCTGCTAGAAAACGTGTTTTTCATCAAATAGTAAGTATTTTAGCTTGTTCTAAACAAAAATTATATATCTTACAAAGAAAACATTATGCATGCAAAATGGTTCCTTTTTAGCTTTTAAACATGCTTTTTAAACACATTTGCCTGCTTATGACCCAACCGTTTTTTTTGCATAAATCACTATTTTCTGTAGCAGAAACGTGTTTTTCATCAATAGTATGTTTTTTAGACTTGTTCGAAACAAAAATATACATCTTACAAAGAAATATTATTCATGCAAAAACGGTAGAATTTTGTTCTTCTATCCTCACCTTATTCAACATATCATACTGTTTAAAACCAGTCCATCTATCCTCACCTTGTTCAACTGATGTTTAAACCAGTCCATCTATCCTCACCTTGTTCAACTGTATGTTTAAAAACCCAGTCCATCTATCCTCACTTTGCTCGACTATATCATACTGTTTGAACCAGCCCATCTATCCTCACCTTGCTCGACAATATCATACTGTTTGAGATTGGGCGTTTGATTGGCAGTATCCCTGTTGGACAATTGTTGGATGCACGCAGACAGGGTCGGACGGATGGACGGCACGGATTGCAGGTACGCCAAGACAAGCTGCCTTTTATATTACAGATTTGACCCCCGTCGCCATTTGCCATTAAAATTATTACTATTTCCTTAAACTGTATGTGTACAGAGTTCCACCGTTTTTGCCCATGGTGAATTTTGGTTAAATTTGGGATTCATGGAAGATTTAAATTGGAGTAATTTTAACATTGCTTTAGACCATGTTTGCAATACGGCGGGACAGCGCGAAACTCAAAGTTTACTTTCGGTCATCATACAGAGGGACCTCCGCTGTTTGGGATTCCTTTCAACTGGGCTGGTTGCTCGTGGATAACACACACAACAGTATTACCGTTAACAGTGATCTTTTCAATTTCTTTTATCAATGTATCCTTCTGCAATGTAATACATTTACATTTCCTTTACAGTGAAACAATAGTCTCCATTTTCGGAAACCTTAGTTTTCTTATAAATCATCCCAGTTAAACAAATTCTCAAAAAGCACAACACAGTCGCCTTTTTTTTCATTCAGGCAACCACTGCTTCTCCACTTCATCCATACTTTTATTTACAATTAGCATGGTCAGTTTAAATTTCAGCCAACACTTTGTGAAAACTCGCAGTATGACCGACACACAATAAATTCTTAAAAATATTAATACCAACCTTTATTTAATATTCACACACATACACAGACCAAAGGGGCCTACCAAATTACCAGTTTTTGATGCAAATCGACAGTGAGAAATTCTTCTACCAAGGGATGGTGTGTCACAAATTGGAGGAGTTGGTGTCTTTGTCTTATCTCTTGTTCTTTTACCAAAAGACAGACCAAACACCAGATGAGATTACAACAACGTTTCTTCAAGATGCCAAAAGTTTTCACGTAACAATTAATTTCTACAATGATAATTCAGGGTCAAAGCAAGCAAAGTGTTTTTATATACATTTCAGTGTGAATTGGTCATCAGAAGGTTAAATGTTCAAAAGGGTAGTCCAAATGTAAGTGTAAATGAACAATGTGCCGCCACACGGCTGCCGGTTGACTAGCATGCTTGTTGAGAATTGGTTGTGCTTCCCCTGTGGCTCCGTCCTACCAGTAGCCAATGACTCGTTTGTTGAAAAACGGCCGGTGAGCCAATTGACCACGGCTTGTTCGGAAAAGAAAAATGTCGCCTGCTTTGTGCTTTTTTGCCGCTGATGCGATGAAAAAATGCGTTTTTTATGCCAGACTGTGGCCAACAACAGTTGTGAGTGTTATGCATTTTTATCGCTCAACACCAGAATTTGTACTGTGGACTTTATGTCGACATTGAAAAACAGTTCGATGCTCTCGTTTTACCGACGAACTTTCGACAATTGTGTTACAACAAGCAACCTATAGGAAAAGAAACTTGCCAACTTTGATGTGTAGACAAATGTAAGCTCTGCGGTCTCTATTTCTTAGTGACTCTAATTTTTATTTGAACCGTTACTCTGAATCAAGTGATCTTGTACATGTATAACGGAATCACCGTAATATCTGTGTCAACTTACTATAACATTTTATTTTTGTTTTTTGTTTACCAGCGATACCACAACTCATACCCAACGTCAAGGGAATAAAGAAACTCTAAGCCTCAGCATGGTTGTTAGACGTATAAGTTCATTGCGGTTGGGGGTTAGCTGTGATGCTATCAAAGCGTCCCACCGGAGAGCAGACAAACAAACGTGAAACGTTCAAAGACAAAAATCTTTTTTGCCAACGAGGTTTTTTTTAAGAAGTCATCGAAACATTTGGTAAGTTTAATTAAAGGACTCATTCTCACAAGGGTAATCAAAGCTGATTGAGTGAAGTGTGGCTGATGCTGTTTAATCCTGATATGTGAAACCCGTATAATCATCACTGCAGAAAACTGATATTTTTTGGAATGCTGGCACATGTAACTTTGTTTAAAAAAAAAACCCAAAACTCCATGTTGGAATGTTTTGTGTCGATCGCTGCAAAACGGTTGTGGATAAAACTAATTTAAAACTGAACATGTTCTGAAAGACGCGATGGTTACGCGAGCGGTATTTGACGATGTAGATGTTTCAGAAGGTCAAGGATGAGACAATGTGATAATTTTGACCAAGTTATAAAAATGATCACATGCATGTGAACGAGTGGACAGGTTATTCGCTGCTCGCCCATAATGGGTGCACCACGCCCATTCTCAGGAAAAACAAAAACTAGATTCATGATATAAACCTCCCACCAAAATTTTACAGGATCGGATCAAAACCCACGGAGCTAGCTCGGACAGACAGACAACAAACAAAAGCGCGGTTAGTCGGGACATGGGCTAGTCGCCGTTGCTAAGCAACGGGAGGGGCCCATAGCAACGTTCTATCTCACACATAACTAGGACATACCATTGAAACCTACCATTACCAGTTTAATGTATATCTGAACTCATTAGGGCTCTGAGAGTATAACGAACTTTCGTCTTTTTTTATTTTTTCGACCAGGGTTCATTCAAAGTCTATTCTTCGCTCTGACATTTTCATAGGATCCGGGTCGGGAAATTTTTGACAATATGGGCTGAATTGTACTGCCACAGTCGCTTCGTGGCCCGGACTTTTTATTTTTCGGAAAAATTTTTTTCTGGATTTTTCAAACATTTCAAAGTTCCGTTGCTAGGCAACCTGATGTCCATAGCAACGGTTTTCCATTTGCACACAACGAGGTTGTTGTTATGAACCTTCCAACCTAGTTTCAGCGAAATCGGCAATTGTATAAACAGAAGTGGGCCATTTTAAAAATACCGGATAATAACGGTATTTTTTTGGAGTAGAATATCTGATAACGGTAAAAAAGATTTCCCCTCCCTGCCCTGCCCTGCCCTGCCCTCCCTGCCCTGCCCTGCCCTGCCCATGCCCTGCCCTGCCCTGCCCTGCCCGCCCTCCCCTGCCCTGCCCTGCCTTGCCCTGCCCTGCCCTGCCCTGCCCTGCCCTGCCCTTGCCTGCCCTGCCCTGCCCTGCCCTGCCCTGCCCTTGCCCTGCCCTGCCTGCCCTGCCCTGCCCTTGCCCTGCCCATGCCCTGCCCTGCCTGCCCTGCCCTCCCTGCCCTGCCTGCCCTGCCCTGCCTTCCCTTTGCCCTGCCCTGCCCTGCCCTGCCCTTGCCCTGGCCCTGCCCTTGCCTGCCCTGCCCTGCCCTGCCCTGCTGCCCTGCCTGCCCTGCCCTGCTCTTTGCCCTGCCCTGCCCCTGCCCTTTGCCCTGCCCTGCCCTGCCTGCCCCTTGCCCTGCCCTGCGCCTGCCCTTGCCCTGCCCTGCCCTTGCCCTGCCCTGCCCTGCCCTGCCCTGCCCTGCCCTGCCCTGCCCTGCCCTGCCGCCCTGCCCCTGCCCCTGCCTCCCTGCCCTGCCGCCCTGCCCTGCCCTGCCCTGCCCTTGCCCTGCCCTGCCCCTGCCCTGCACCTGCCCTCCCTGCCCTGCCCTGCCTGCCCTGCCCTGCCCTGCCTAGCCCTGCCCTGCCCTGCCCTTGCCCCTTGGGCCCCCTTTTGCCCTGCCCTGCCCTGCCCTGCCCTGCCCTGCCCTGCCCTGCCCTCCCTGCCCTGCCCTGCCCTCCCTGCCCTGCCCCTGCCACCTGCCCGTGCCCTGCCCTGCCCTGCCCTGCCCTGGCCCTGCCCCTGCCCTGCCCTGCCCTGGCCCTGCCCCTGCCCTGCCCTTGCCCCTGCCCTGCCCTGCCCTTGCCCTGCCCTGCCCTGCCCTGCCCTGGCCCTGCCCTGCCCTGCCTTGCCCATGCCCTGCCCTGCCCTGCCCTGCCCTGACCCTGCCCTGCCCTGCCCTGCCCTGCCTGCCCTGCCCTGCCCTGCCCTGCCCTGCCCTGCCCTGCCCTGCCCTGCCCTTGCCCTGCCCCTGCCTGCCCTGCCCCTGCCCTGCCCCTGCCCTGCCCTGCCCTGCCCTGCCTCCCTGCCCTGCCCTGCTCCTGCCCTTGCCCTGCCCTTGCCCTGCCCTGCCCTGCCCTGCACTGCCCTGCCCTCCCTGCCTGCCCCTGCCCTGCCCTGCCCTGCCCTGCCCTGCCCTGCCCTGCCCTGCCCGCCTGCCCTGCCCTGCCCTGCCCTGCCCTGCCCTGCCCTGCCCTGCCCTGCCCTGCCCTGCCCTGCCCTTGCCCTGGCCCTGCCCTGCCCTGCCCTGCCCCTGCCCCTGCCCTGCCCTGCCTGCCGCTGCCCTGCCACTGCCGCTTGCCCTGCCCTGCCCTGCCCTGCACCAGCCCTCCCTGCCCTCCCTGCCCTGCCCTGCCCTGCCCTCCCTGCCCTGCCCTGCCCTGCCCTGCCCTGCCCTGCCCTGCCTGCCCTGCCCTGCCCTGCCCTGCCCTTGCCCTGCCCTGCCCTGGCCCTTGCCTGCCCTCCCTGCCCTGCCCTGCCCTGCCCTGCCCCTCGCCTGCCCTAGCCCTTGCCCTGCCCGCCCTGCCCTGCCCTGCCCTGCCCTGCCCTGCCCTGCCCTGCCCTGCCCTGCCCTGTCCCTGCCGCTGGCCCTGCCCCTCCCTGCCCTGCCCTTGCCTGCCCGCCCTGCCCTGCCCTGCCGCTGCCCTGCCCTGCCGTGCCCTTGCCCTGCCCTGCTGCCCTGCCCTTGCCCTGCCCTGCCCTGCCCTGCCCTGCCCTGCCCTGCGCCGTTGCCCTGCACCCTGCCCTGCCCTGCCCTGCCCTGCCCGGCCCTGCCCTGCCCTGCCCTGCCCTTGCCCTTGCCCTGCCCTGCCGCTGCCCTGCCCTGCCCTGCCCTGATCCCTGCCCTGCCCGCCCTGCCCTGGCCCTGCCCTGCCCTGGGCCCTGCCCTGCCCTGCCCTGCGCCTGCCCTGCCCTGCCCTGCCCCTGCCCTGCCCTGCACCCTGCCCCTGCCCTTGCCCTGCCCTGCCCGTGCCCTTGCCCTGCCCTGCCCTTGCCCTCCGCTGCCCTGCCTGCCCTGCCCTTGCCCTTGCCCTGCCCTTTGCCCTGCCCTGCCTGGGCCCCTAGCCCTGCCCTGCCCTGCCCTTGCCCTTGCCCTGCCCTTGCCCTGCCCTGTCCCTGCCCTGCCCTGCCTGCCCTGCCCTGCCCCCCTGCCCTGCCCTGCCCTGCCCTATGCCCTCTGCCCTGCCCTGCCCTCCCTTGCCCTTGGCCCTGCCCTGCCCTGCCCTGCCTTGCCGCTGCCCTGCCCCTGCCCGTGCCCCTGCCCTGCCCTGCCTGCCCTGCCCTGCCCTGCCCTGCCCTGCCCTGCCCCTGCCCTGCCCTGCCCTGCCCTGCCTGCCCCTGCCCTGCCCCTGCCCTTGCCCTGCCCCTGCCCTGCCCTGCCCGCCCTGCCCTGCCTGCCCTGCCGCTGCCCTGCCTGCCCTTGCCCTGCCCTGCCCTGCCCTGCCCTGCCTGCCCTGCCCTGCCTGCCCTTGCCCCCGGCCCTTGCCTGCCTTGCCCTGCCCTGCCCTGCCCTTCCCTGCCCTGCCCTGCCTGCCCTGCCCTGCCCTGCCCTGCCCTGCCCTTGCCCTGCCTCCCTGCCCTGCCCTCCCTGCCTGCCCTGCCCTGCCGCTCCTGCCCTGCCCTGGCCCTGCCCTGCCCTGCCTGCCCTGCCCTGCCCTAGCCCGCCCCTGCCCTGCCCTTGCCCTGCCTGCCTTCCCTGCCTGCCCTGGCCCTGCCCTGCCCTTGCCCTTGCCCTGCCCTGCCTGCCCTGCCCTGCCCTGCCCTGCCCTGCTGCCCTGCCCTGCCCTGCCCCTGCCCTGCCCTGCCCCTGCCCTGCCCTGCCCTGCCCTGCCCTGCCCTCCCTGCCCTGCCCTGCCCTGCCCTGCCCTGCCCTGCCTCTGCCCTGCCCTGCCCTGCCCTGCCCTGCCCTGCCCTGCCCTGCCCCTGCCCTGCCCTGCCCTGCCCTGCCCTGCCCCTGCCTGCCTGCCCTGCCCTGCCCTGCCCTGCCCTGCCCTTGCCCTGCCCGCCCTGCCCTGCCCCTTGCCCTGCCCTGCCCTGCCCTGCCCTGCCACCTTGCCCTGCCTGCCCTGCCTGCCCTGCCCTGCCCTGCCTGCCCTGCCTGCCCTGCCCTGCCCTGCCCTGCCCTGCCCTGCCCTGCCCTTGCCCTGCCCTGCCCTGCCCTGCCCTGCCCTTGCCCTTGCCCTGCCCTGCCCTGCCCTCCCTGCCCTGCCTGCCCTGCCCTGCCCTGCCCTGCCCTGCCTGCCCTGCCTGGCCCTGCCCGCCTGCCCTGCCCTGCCCTGCCCTGCCTGCCCTGCCCTTGCCCTGCCCTGCCCTGCCCTGCCCTGCCCTGCCCTGCCCTGCCTGCCCCTGCCCTGCCCTGCGCCTGCCCTGCCCTGCCCTGCCCTGCCCCTGCCCTGCCCTGCCCTGCCCTGCCCTGCCCTGCCCTGCCCTAGCCCTTGCCCTGCCCTGCCCTGCCCTGCCCTGCCCTTGCCTGCCCTGCCCCTGCCCCTGCCCTGCCCTTGCCCTGCCCTCCCTAGCCCTGCCCTGGCCTGCCCTGCCCTGCCCTGCCCTGCCCTGCCTAGCCCTGCCCTGCCCTGCCCCTGCCCTGCCCTGCCCTATGCCTGCCCTGCCCTGCCCTGCCCTGCCCTGCCCTGCCTGCCCTGCCCCTGCCCTGCCCTTGCCCTTGCCCTGCCCTGCCCTGCCCCTGCCCTGGCCTTGCCCTGCCCTGCCCCTGCCTGCCCTGCCCTGCCCTCCCTGCCCTGCCCCGCCCTTGCCCTGCCCTGCCTGCCCTGCCTTGCCCCTGCCCTGCCCTGCCCTGCCCTGCCCCTGCCTGCCCTTTGCCCGCCCTGCCCTGCCCTGCCCTGCCCTGCCCTGCCCTGCCCGTGCCCTGCCCTGCCCTGCCCTTGCCCTGCCCTGCCCTGACCCTGCCCTGCCCTGCCCTGCCCTGCCCTGCCCCTGACCCCTGCCCTGCCCTGCCCTGCCCTGCCCTGCCCTGCCCTGCCCTGCCGATGCCCTGCCCTGCCCTGCCCTGCCCTGCCCTGCCCTGCCCTGCCCTGCCCCTGCCTTGCCCTTGCCCTGCCCTGCCCTGGCCCCCCCCTTTGCCCCTTGCCCTGCCCTGACCCTCCCTGCCCTGCCTGCCCGCCCTGCCCTGCCCTGCCCTGCCCTGCCCTTGCCCTGCCCTGCCCTGCCCTGCCCTGCCTGCCCTGCCCTGCCCTGCCCTTGCCTGCCCTGCCCTGCCCTTGCCCTGCCCTTTGCCCTGCCCTGCCCTGCCCTAGCCGTTATGCCCTGCCCTGCCCTGCCCTGCCCTGCCCTGCCCTGCCCTGCCCTGCCCTGCCCTGCCCTGCCCTGCCCTGCCCTGCCCTGCCCTGCCCTGCCCTGCCCTTGCCCTGCCCTGCCCGCCCTGCCCTGCCCTCCCTGCCCTGCCCTTGCCTTGCCCTGCCCTGCCCTTTGCCCTGCCCTGCCACTGCCCTGCCCTGCCCTGCCCTGCCCTGGCCCATTGCCTGCCCTGCCCTGCCCTGCCCTGCCCTTGCCCTGCCCTGCCCTGCCCTGCCCTGCCCTGCCCTGCCCTGCCCTGCCCCTGCCCTGCCCTGCCCCTCCCTGCCCTGCCCTGCCCTGCCCTGTCCCCTGCCCTGCCCATGCCCTGCCCCTGCCCTGCCCTGCCCTGCCCTTGCCCTGCCCTGCCCATGTCCCTTGCCCCTGCCCTTGCCCTGCCCTGCCCCTGCCCTGCCTTGCCTGCCCTGCCCTGCCCTGCCCTGCCCTGCCCTGCCCTGCCCTAGCCCTGCGCCCTGCCCTTGCCTGCGCTGCCCTGGCCCTGCCCTGCCCTGCCCTCCCTGCCCTGCCCTGACCCCTGGCCCTGCCCTGCCCTCCCCTTGCCCCTGCCTGCCCTGCCTGCCCTGCCCTGCCCTGCCCTGCCCTGCCCTGCCCTGCCCTGCCTGCCCGCCCTGCAAACCCTTGCCCTGCCCTGCCCTGCCCTGCCCTGCCCGCCTGCCCCTGCCCTGCCCGTGCCCTGCCCTTCGCCCTGCCCTGCCCTGCCCTCCCTGCCCTGCCCTGCCCTGGCCCTGCCCTGCCCTGCCCTGCCCTCCCTGCCCTGCCCTGCCTGCCCTGCCTGCCCTGCCCTGCCCTGCCCTGCCCTGCCCTAGCCCTGCCCTTGGCCCTGCCCTGGCCCTGCCCTGCCCTGCCCTGGCCCTTCCCTGCCGCCCCTGCCCTGCCCTGCCCTTGCCCTGCCCTGCCCTGCCCTGCCCTGCCCTGCCCGTGCCCTGCCCTGCCCTGCCCTTGCCCTGCCCTGCCCTGCCCTTGCCCTGCCCTGCCCGCCCTGCCCTGCCCCTGCCCTGCCCTGCACCTGCCGCTGCCCCTGCCCCTTGCCCTGCCCTGCCCTGCCCTGCCCTGCCCTGCCCTGCCCTGCCCTGCCCTGCCTGGCCCTGCCCTGTCCCTGCCCCTGCCCTGCCCTGTCCCTGCCCTTGCCCTGCCCTGCCCTGCCCTTGCCCTTGCCCTGCCCTGCCCTTGCCCTGCCCTGCCCTGCCCTGCCCTGCCCTGCCCGGCCCTGCCCTGCCCCTTGCCCTGCCCTGCCTTGCCCTTGCCCTCCCTCCCTGCCCTGCCTGCCCTGCCCTGCCCTGCCCTGCCCCTGCACCCTGCCCTGCCCTGCGCCCTTGCCCTGCCCTGCCCTTGCCCTGCCTTGCCCCTAGACCCTTGCCCGCCACTGCCCTGCCCTGCCCTGCCCTGCCCTTGCCTGCCCGCCCTGCCCTGCCCTGCCCTGCCCTGCCCTGCCCTTGCCCTCCCTGCCCTGCCCTGCCCTGCCCTTGCCCTGCCCTGCCCTGCCCTGCGCCTGCCCTGCCCTGCCTGCCCTGCCCTTAGCCCTAGCCCTGCCCTGGCCCTGCCCTGCCCTGCCCTGACCCTCCTGGCCCTGCCCTGGCCTGCCCCTGCCCCTGCCCTGCCCTGCCCTGCCCTGCCCTGCCCTGCCCTGCCCTGCCCTGCCCTGCCCTGCCCTGCCCTGCCCTGCCCTGCCCTGCCCTGCCCTGCCCTGCCCTCCCTGCAACCTGCCCTGCCCTGCCCTTGCCCTGCCCTTGCCCTGCCCTTGCCCTCCCTGCCCTGCCCTGCCCTAGCCCTGCCCTGCCCTGCCCTGCCCTAGCCCTGCCCTGCCCGCCCTGCCCTTGCCCTGCCCTGCCCTGCCCTTGCCCTTTGCCCGTGCCCTGCCCTGCCCTGCCCTGCCCGCCCTGCCCTGCCTGCCCTGCCCTGCCCTGCCTGCCCTGCCCTGCCCTGCCCTGCCCTGCCCTGCCTTGCCCTGCCTGCCCTGCCCGCCCTGCCCTGCCCCTGCCCTGCCCTGCCCTGCCGTGCCCTTGCCCGCCCTGCCCTGGCGCCCTGCCCTGCCTGCCTGCCCTGCCCTGCCCTGCCCTGCCCTGCCCGCCCTGCCCTGCCCTGCCCATGCCCTGCCCTGCCACTGCCCTGCCCTGCCCTGCCCTTCGCCCTTGCCTGCCTGCCCTGCCTGCCCTGCCCTTGCCCTGCCCTGCCCTGCCCTGCCCTGCCCCTCCCTGCCCTGCCTGCCTGCCCTGCCTGCCCTGCCCCCTGCCCTTGCCCTGCCGCCCTCCCTGCCCTTGCCCTGCCCCTGCCCTGCCCTGCCCCTGCCTCGCCCCCTGCTCCCTTGCCTGCCCTGCCCTCCCTGCCCTGCCCTGCCCTGCCCTGCCCTGCCTGCCCTGCCCTGCCCTGCCTGCCCGCCCTTGCCTGCCCTGCCCTGCCCTGCCCTGCCTGCCCTGCTTTCCCACTGCCCTGCCTGCCCTGCCCCCTGCCCTGCTGCCTGCCTGCCTCCCCTGCCCCCCTGCCTGCCCTGCCCTGCCCCGCCTGCCCGCCCTGCCCGCTGGCCCTGCCCTTGCCCTTGCCCCTGCCCTGCCCTCTGCACTGGCCCTGCCCTGTGCCCTGCCCCTCCCTGCCCTGCCCCTGCCCTGCCCTGCCCTGCCCTGCCTCTGCGCCTGCCCTGCCCTGCCCTGCCCTGCGCCTGCCCTGCCCTGCCTCCTGCTCCCTGCCCTGCCCTGCCCTGCGCCTGCCCTGCCCTGCCCTGCCCTCCCTGCCCTGCCCTTCCCTGCCCTGCCCTGCCCTGCCCTGCCCTGCCCTTGCCCTGCCCCTAGACCCTGCCCTGCCTGCCCTGCCCTGCCCTGCCCTTGCCCTGCCCTGCCCTGCCCTGCCCTGCCCTGCCCTGCCCTGCCTGCCCTAGCCCTGCCCTGCCCTGCCCTGCCCTGCCTCCTGCCCCTGCCCTGCCCTCTGCCCTGCCCTCCCTGCCCTGCCTGCCCTGACCCTGCCCTGCCCTGCCCTGCCCTGCTCCGCCTGGCCCTGCCTTGCCCTGCCCTGCCCTGCCTGCCCTGCCCTGCCCCTGCCCTGCCCTCCCTGCCCTGCCTGCCCTTGCACCTGCCCTGCCCTGCCCTGCCCTGCCCTGCCCTGCCCTGCTGCCCTGCCCTGCTGCCCTGGCCCCCTGCCCTGGCCCTGCCCTGCCCTGCCCTGCCCTGCCCCTGCCCCCCTGCCCTGCCCTGCCCTGCCATGCCTGCCTGCCCTGCACCTGCCCTGCCCTGCCCTGCCCTGCCCTTGCCCTGCCCTTGGCCCTGCCTGCCCTGCCCTGCCCTTTCTGCCCTGCCCTGCCCTGCCCGCTCCCTTGCCCTGGCCCTGCCCTTGGCCCTCCCTCCCTGCCCTGCCCTGCCCTGCCCTGCCCTGCCCTGCCGCTGCCCTGCCCTGCCCTGCCCTGCCCTGCCCTGCCCTGCCCTGCCCTGGCCCTTGCCCTGCCCTGCCCTGCCCTGCCCTTGCCCTGCCCTGCCCTGCCTGCCTTGCCCTGCCCTGCCCTGCTAGCCCTCTGCCCTGCCCTGCCCTGCCCTGCCCTGCCCTGCCCTGCCCTGCCCTGCCCTGCCCTTGCTGCCCTGCCTGCCTGCCCTGCCTGCCCTGCCCGGCCCTGCCCTCTGCCCTGCCCTTGCCCTGGCTCACCTGCCCTGCCCTGCCCTGCCTCCTGCCGCCTGGTGCCCTGCCCTGCCTGCCCTGCCCTGCCCTGCCCTGCCCGGCCCTGCCCCCTGCCCCTGCCCCGCCCATGCCCTGCCCTGCCCTTGCCCTTGCCCTCCCCTTGCCCTGCCCTGCCCTTCCCTGTCCCTGCCCTGCCCTGCTGCCCTGCCCTGCCTGCCCATTGCCCTGCCCTGCTCCCTGCCCTGCCCTGCCCTGCCCTGCCCTGCCCTGCCCTTGCCCTGCCTGCCCTGCCGCCCTGCCTGCCCTGCCCTGCCCTGCCCTGCCCTGCCCTGCCTGCCCTGCCCTGCCCTGCCCCTGCCCTGCCCTGCCCTGCCCTGCCCTGCCGCTGCCCTGCCCTGCCCTGCCCTGCCCTGCCTGCCCTCCTGCCCTGCCCTGCCCTGCCGCTGCCCTGCCCTGCCCTGCCCTGCCCTGCCCTGCCCTGCCCTGTCCCTGCCCTGCCCTGCCCTGCCCTGCCCTGCCCTGTCCCTGCCCTGCCCTGCCCTGCCCTGCCCTGCCCTGCCCTGCCTGCCCTGCCCTGCCCTGCCTGCCCTGCCCTGCCCTGCCCTGCCCGCCCTGCCCTGCCCTGCCCTGCCCTGCCCTGCCCTGCCCTTGCCCTGCCCTGCCCCTGCCCTGCCCTGCCCTGCCCTGCCCTTGCCCTGCCCCTGCCCTGCCCTGCCCTGCCCTGCCCTGAACCCTTGCCCTGCCCTGCCCTGCCCTGCCCTGCCCTGCCCTGCCCTTGACCCTTGCCACCTCCTGCCCTGCCCTGCCCTGCCCTGCCCTGCCCTGCCCTGCCCGCCCTGCCCTGCCCTGCCCCTGCCCTGCCCTGCCCTGCCCTGCCCTGCCTGCCCTGCCCGCCCTGCCCTGCCCTGCCCTGCCCTGCCCCTGCCTGCCCTTGCCCTGCCCTTTGCCCTGCCCCTGCCCTGCCCTGCCCTGCCCTGCCTTGCCCTGCCCTGCCCTGCCCTGCCCTGCCCGCCCTGCCCTGCCCTTGCCCTGCCCTGCCCTGCCCTGCCCTGCCCTGCCTGCCCTGCCCTGCCTGCCTGCCCTGCCTGCCCTGCCCTGCCCTGCCCTGCCCTGCCCCTGCCACTGCCCTGCCCTGCCCTGCCCTGCCCTGCCCTGCCCTGCCCTGCGCCTGCCCTGCCCTGCCCTGCCCGCCCTGCCCTGCCCTGCCCTGCGCCTAGCCTCCTGCCCTCCCTGCCCTGCCCTGCCCTTGCCCTGCCCTGCCTGCCCTGCCCTGCCCTGCCCTGCCCTGCCCTGCCCTGCCCTGCCTCTTGCCGCCCTTGCCCTGCCCTGCCCTGCCCTGCCCTGCCCTGCCCTGCCCTGCCCTGCCCTGCCCTGCCCTGCCCTGCCCTGCCCTGCCCTGCCCTGCCTGCCCTGCCCTGCCCTGCCCTGCCTGCCCTGCCCTGGCCCTTCCCTGCGCTGGCCCTGCCCTGCCCTGCCCTGCCCTGCCTGCCCTGCCCTGCCCTGCCCTGCCCTGCCCTGCCCCTGCCCTGCCCTGCCCTGCCCTTGCCCTGCCCCTGCCCTGCCCTTGCCCTGCCCTGCCCCTTGCGCCCTTGCCCTTGCCCTGCCCTGCCCTCCCTGCCCTAGCCCTGCCTGGCCCTGCCCTGCCCCTGCCCCCTGCCCTCCATGCCTCCTGCCCTGCCCTGCCCCCTGCCCTGCCCTGCCCTGCCCTGCCCTGCCCCTGCCCTGCCCTCCTGCCCTGCCCTGCCCTGCCCTGCCCCCTCCTGCCCTGCCTCCTGCCCTGGCTCCCTGCTGCTGCCTGCCCTGCCCTGCCCTGCCTCCCTGCCCTGCCCTGCCCTGCCCTGCCCTTGCCCTTGCCCTGCCCTGCCCTGCCTTGCCCTCCCTTGCCCTGGCCCTGCCCCTGCCCCTGCCCTGCCCTTGCCCTGCCCTGCCCTGCCCTGCCCTGCCCTGCCCTGCCCCTGCCCTGCCCTGCCCTGCCCCTGCCCTGCCCGCCCTGCCCTGCCCTGCCCTTGCCCTGCGCCCTGCCTGCCCTGCCCTGCCCTGCCCTGCCCTGCCTGCCCTGCCCTGCTCCCTGCCCTGCCCTGCCCCCTGCGCCTGCCCTGCCGCCTGCCCTGCCCTGCCCTGCCCTGCCCTTTGCCCTGCCCTGCCCTGCCCTGCCCTGCCCTGCCCTGCCCTGCCCTGCACCTGCCCTGCCCTGCCCTGCCCTGCCCTGCCATGCCTGCCCTGGCCCTGCCTGCCCTGCCCTGCCGCCCTGCCCTGCCCTGCCCTGCCTGCCCTGCCCTGCCCTGCCCCTAGCCCTGCCCTGCCCTGGCCCTGCCTGCCCTGCCCTCCCTGCCCTGCCCTGCCCTGCCCTGCCCGCCCTGCCCTGCCCTTGCCTGCCTGCCCTGCCCTGCCTGCCCTGCCTGCACTGCCCTGCCTGCCCTGCCCTGCCCTGCCCTTGCCCTGCCCCTGCCTGCCCTGCCCTGCCCTGCCCTGCCCTGCCCTGCCCTGCCCTGCCTGCCCTGCCCTGCCACCCTGCCCTGCCCCTTGCCACTGCGCCCCCTGCCCTTGCCCTGCCTCCCTGCCCTGCCCTCCCCCTGCCCCATGCCCTGCCCTGCCCTGCCCTCTTGCCCTGCCCTGCCCTGCCTCCTGCCCTGCCCTGCTCCCTGCCCTGCCCTTGCCCTGCCCTGCCCGCCCTGCCTGCCCTAGCCCCTGCCCTGCCCTGCCTGCCCTGCCCTGCCCTGCCGCCATGCCTGCCTGCTCCTGCCCTCCTGCCCTGCTCCTGCCCTGCCCTGCCCTGCCTGCCCTGACCCTGCCCTGCCTGCCTAGCCCTGCACCATGCCCTGCCCTACCACTAGCACCTGACCCATGCCAACTAATCCCTGCATGCCTCACAGCACTGACTCCTCCAGCCCATCCATCCCGCCTGCCCTGACTCCATAGCAACACCCCCAATGCCTGCCCCCTTGCCCATGCCCTGCCCTGCCCTGCCCTGCGCTTACCCTCCCTGCCCTAAACACTGCCCTGCCCTGCCCTGCCCTGCCCTGCCCTTGCCCTGCCCTGCCTGCCCTGCCCTGCCCTTGCCGCCCTGCCCTGCCCTGCCCTGCCCTGCCCTGCCCTGCCCTGCCCTGCCCTGCCCTGCCCTGCCCTGCCCTGCCCTGCCCTGCCCTGCCCTGCCCTGCTGCCCTCTGCCCTGCCCTGCCCTGCCCTGCCCTGCCCTGCCTGCCCTGCCCTGCCCTGGCCCTGCCCTGCCCTGCCCTGCCCTGCCCTGCCCTGCCCTGCCCTGCCCTGCCCGTGCCTGCCCTGCCCTGGCCCTGCCCTGCCCTGCCTGCCCTGCCCTGCCCTCCCTGCCCTGCCCTGCCCTGCCCTGCCTGCGCCCTGCCCTGCCCTGCCCTGCCCTGCCCTGCCTCCCTGCCTCCCTGCCCTGCCTGCCCTGCCCCTGCCCTGCCCATGCCCTGCCCTGCCCTGCCCGTGCCCTGCCCTGCCTGCCCTGCCCTGCCCTGCCCTGCCCTGCCCTGCCCTGCCCTGCCTGCCCTGCCCTTGCCCTGCCCTGCCTGCCCTGCCCTGCCCTGCCCTGCCTGCCCTGCCCTGCCCTCGCCTGCCCTTGCCCTGCCCTGCCCTGCCCTGCCCTCTGCCCTGCCCTGGCCCGCCCTGCCTCTGCCTGCCCTGCCCTGCCCTGCCCTGCCCTGCCCTGCCCTGGCCCCTGCCCTGCCCTTGCCCTGCCCTGCCCTGCCCTGCCCTGCCCTGCCCTCCCTGCCTGCCCTGCCCTTGCCTGCCCTGCCTGCCCCTGCCCTGCCCTGCCCTGCCCTGCCCTGCCCTGCCCTGCCCTGCCCTGCCCTGCCGCCCTGCCCTTGCCCTGCCCTGCCTGCCGTGGCCCTGCCCTGCCCTGCCTGACCCTGCCCTGCCCTGCCCTGCCCTGCCCTGCCCTGCCCTGCCCTGCCTGCCCTCTAGCCCTTGCCCTGCCCTGCCCTGCCCTGCCCTGCCCTGCCCTGCCCTGCCCTGCCCTGCCCTGCCCTGCCCTGCCCTGCCCTGCCCTGCCCTTGCCCTGCCCTTGCCCTGCCCTGCCCTTGCCCTTGCCCTAGCCCTCCCTGCCCTGCCCCTGCCCTGCCCTTGCCCTGCCCTGCCCTGCCCTGCCCTGTCCCTGCCCTGCCCTGCCTGCCCTGCCCTGCCCTGCCCTGCGCCTTGCCCTGCCCTGCCCTTGCCCGCCTGCCCTGCCCTGCCCTGCCCTGCCCTGCCCTGCCCTGCCCTGCCCTTTGCCCTGCCCTGCCCTGCCCTGCCCTGCCCTGCCCGCCCTGCCCTGCCCTGCCCTGCCCTGCCCTGCCCTGCCCTGCCCTGCCCTGCGCCTGCCCTGCCCTGCCCTGCCTGCCCTGCCCTGCCCTGACCCTGCCTGCCCTGCCCTCCGCTGCCCTGGCCCTGCCCTGCCCTTGCCCTGCCTGCCCTGCCCTGCCCTGCCCTGCCCTGCCCTGCCCTGCCCTGCCCTGCCCTGCCCTGCCTGCCCCTGCCCCTGCCCTGCCGCCCTGCCCTGCCCTTGCCCTCCCATGCCACTTGCCCTGCCCTGCCCTGCCCTGCCCTGCCCTGCCCTAGCCCTTGCTGTGCCCTGCCCTGCCCTGCCCTGCCTGCCTGCCCGCCCTGCCCTGCCCGCCCTTGCCCTGCCCTGCCCCTGCCCTGCCCTGCCCTGCCCTGCCCTTGCCGCCCTGCCCGCCCTGCCCTGCCCTGCCCTAGCCCTCCCTGCCCTGCCCTGCCCTGCCCTGCCTGCCCCTGCGCTGCCCTGCCCTGCCCGGCCCTGCCCTGCCCGCCCTGCCCTGCCCTGCCCTGCCCTGCCCTGCCCTGCCCTGCCCTGCCCTGCCCTGCCCTGCTGCCTGCCCTGCCCTGCCCCCACTGCCCTTGCCCTGCCTGCCCTGCCCTGCCCTGCCCTAGCCCTGCCCCGCCCTGCCTGCCCTGCCTGCCCTGCCCTGCCCTGCCCTGCCCTGCCCTTGGCCCTGCCCTGCCCTGCCCTTGCCTCTGCCTGCCCGCCCTCCTGCCCTGCCCTCGCCCTGCCCTGCCCTGCCCTGCCCTGCCCTGCCCTGCCCTGCCCTGCCCTGCCCTGCCCTGCCCTGCTGCCCTGCCCTGCCCTGCCCTGCCCTGCCCTGCCCTGCCCCTGCCTGCCCTTGCCCTGCCCTGCCCTGCCCTCCCTGCCCTGCCCTGCCCTGCCCTGCCCTGCCCCTGCCCTGCCCTGCCCTGCCCTGCCCTGCCCTGCCCTTTGCCCTGCCTGCCCTGCCCACTGCCCTGGCCCTGCCCTGCCCTGCCCTGCCCTGCCCTTGCCCTGTCCCTGCCCTGGCCCTGCCTGCCTGCCCTGCCCTCATTGCCCTGCCCCTGCCCTTGCCCTGCCCTGCCCTGCCCTGCCCTGCCCTGCCCTGCCTCCTGCCCTGTCTGCCTGCCTGCCCTGTCCTGTCCTGTCCGTGCCTTTTCCTGTCCTGTCCTTCCGTCCTGTCCTGTCCTCGTCCTGTCCTTGTCGCTGTCCTGTCCTGTCCTGTCCTTCCTGTCCTGTTCCTGTCCTGTCCTGTCCTGTCCTGTCCTGTCCTGTACCTGTCCATGTCCTGTCCTGTCCTGTCCTGTCTGTCCTGTCCTGTCCTGTCCTGTCTGTCCTTCCTGTCCTGTCCTGTTCCTGTCCTGTCCTGTCCTGTCCTGTCCTGTCCATGTCCGTCCTGTCCTGTCCTGTCCTGTCCTGTCCTGTCCTGTCCTGTCCTGTCCTGTCCTGTCCTGTCCTGTCCTGTCCTGTCCTGTCCTGTCCGTCCTGTCCTGTCTGTCCTGTCCTGTCCTGTCCTGTCCTCGTCCTGTCTGTTCCTGTCCTTCCTGTCCGTCCTGTCCTTCCTGTCCTGGTCCTGTCCTGTCCTGTCCTGTCCTTGTCCTGTCCTGTCCTGTCCTGTCCTGTCCTTCCTGTCCTGTCCTGTCCTGTCCTGTCCTGTCCTGCCTGTCCTGTTCCTGTCCTGTCCTGTCCTGTCCTTCGTCCTGTCCTGTTCCTGTCCTGTCCTGTCTGTCCTGTCTCCTGTTCCTGTCCTGTCCGTGTCCTTCTGTCCTGTCCTGTCCTGGTCCTGTCCTGTCCTGTCACTGCCTGTCCTGTCCTGTCCTGTCCTGTCCTGTCCTGTCCTGTCCTGTCCTGGTCCTCATACAAACACATGAAGTTTATTTTTATTATTTATCACAGCATGCAGGTTTTTTTAATAATTAAAAAGATAAATATGCATTCATTACAATATTTGCATCTGTTAACAGTACAAATTTGTCAATAACTGGTCCTCCATTTAACATGTACTTTCAATTATAGTACATAGACTATGGTATGGGATTTGAAAGAAGCCAATGACAAACAAAACAAATTTTAAGGTGCAATGTAAACAAATAACAATCAAGATGAACTTCAGCAATAAGACTGTTTCAAAAAAAATTCCCAAGATGAAGCCTTGCGACTTGCTGATGAAATGTGGGGCATGACCCATTGCTCATATATTAAAGTAGGTCTTGTCAATTGTAGCATGTGCTGCAATTATTGATGCATCTTTCAAGATCCAATATGCCTCTTTTTCACTGACATTACCATGTCAGCAGATGACCATAACCTGGAGGACAAAAACATGCAACTAAGAAATCCAATGAGTGTTCCTCAACATCTTAGAATTCTTCAAGTATGCGAAAGTGTTTTTCTAACGACGGCTCATCATCCTCAAAAATGCACTTTCTCCTGCACCAAGCCAGCCAAGAATCAGCAGGTCCTAACAAAACCGCCGTTGTCTCGTCCAATCAGCTCGACGGGATCCTGGACTTGATAGGGTGAGACTGTGGACGTGTATGGTTGCACCGCAAGCTACCCAATTCTTTTAAAGGCTCCTCTGCTGTCACCCATGTGTTCGACCCACCAGGATGTTCCCCATCAAGCCAAAATAAATCTGTAATGCAGTGCATGAGAGCTGCTAATTCAGGTTGTTGCTGTGCTGTGCTGAGCTCATACACAAGCTGGTTGAGGACAACACACCCTTTGCTAAACCTACCAGTGTGAGCTGTGTGGGAAGCTGGAACAAGCTGCCTCCAATCCTGCATGAGCCTTCAGCATCATCAGTTTGCAGCTTTTCTAGATTAGCATTTCATGGAAATTATCATTTGCTTAGTGGCCACTGATCACATGAATTTTTAGCAGAGAGGAAACCTCCATTGCGTTCTTGTACAATATCTGAAAATTCTGCCCTTCTTTTGAGGATTTGTGAGGCTTGCCGTCCACCATGCAACAACAGAGCAAGCAGGTGCGGTGCTCAAAGGCATGACCATTGGAGCTATGCTTGGGTGCACCAAACAGGTTGCTGGTCACAAAGTTGTCGTAGCAGCTGAACTTTTGCAGGTGCATTCGTGAAGCTGGTATAAGCCACACAAAGCTATCAGGAAAACGGCGAGAGAGCAGTTCAGTTGTGTCCTCCAGGCTCCAACGTTGCCAATGAAAATTATCACGATGGGTAGCCATGTTTGCCCGGTAGCTCTGCACAAGGAACAAACAGTTCTGTGTAAGGGGATTTGAAAAGAAGTACATGACATCATGAAAAAATGATAAGATAACTGTATTATCGTTAAAATTGACCAATTCTGTATTTTTCTATTAAGATGAGAGACAAAATGAAAACCCAAGCTATTCACATCTAAAGAGAAAATAGTTCGATCTGAGAGACACATCTAAAACACAAAAAGGTCAACTTAAATCTTACATGACGCAACAGGAATGAATCGGGATGAACTTC
>CM068960.1:11438919-11453946 GCA_035128595.1 Eptatretus atami
CCAATTGTCCAGTCATTAATCAATAACACATTATAATAAAAGCCATTAAATACGACACAGTGGTCCATTCAATAATTAAAAGCTGAATGAGTTATATAATGTGATAATAGGAATAATCTAAATTCTGTACTGAATTCAAATCAACTTACAGGAATATATTCTTACAATATTGCTGTGACTTGCAAAGTGTCGGACTATTTGCCTTAGTAAAGCTCAGTTTAAATAATTATGTAATGCACATTTCAGGTGGCTGCCTGTATTGTGAATACAAGAGTGTTTACTTAAACTCGCCAGCATGATCTCATTGCTGAAAGATTTTTGCAACTATTTACTGTGGCTCTGAGTTTCAGCAAGTTGTTTTATTTTTCAAAGAAACCATTTAGCTTCGAAGTTTCATAAACGTATTCAAAATCAGTGTATATTTAATGTGCAACCATTAAGGAATCCAAAAAGTTGGACTTCACTTTTACAATTTCCTCTTTTATCCTATAAGGACAATATCACATTTTTAAATTTGGAATTTCAATTCAAGTTGATATTAGAATCCATTTGTCTGTCATCAAGAGCATTACACCTTCCTTATGGGGGGATTGAGATGAGTCAGTCTTACAGGTATTTCCTGGGGCAGGTAGTGATATGACTTATACCTTCATAGGCCGCCTTTCCATGAGATCTCACCCGTCACTGGTAATTAGTCAGTCGTAGCGTACCCTTTGATGAAAGAGAAGGACAGGCAGTTCAATATGAGACAACCAAGTGTGGTGACTGCTCTTTGCTCTTTAGACTGTAACTATCAATCCTCTCGGAAAAGTGTTATGCCTGATTGTCAAATAACCCAATTTGGGTTATACAGATCATTGGCCTTCAACTCATATTTCATCATATTAAGATTGTGGAATTGTCGATTTAAATAACATTACTTACAATAGTCAATTAATTTTTACTCCAATTTGGAATGCAATACATGGGAGTGAGCAGTTTGAATGCACTTCAAGAGACAAGAGCCTATTAAATAGAACACATTAAGTAGTAGATGTGTCTTGAAGCAAGAACTCGGAGGGCATTAATGCATAAAAAGATTTAAAAGGAAAAAGGCTGTGCCTAGCATAAGGGAAGGCAATCTTTTTTTTTCTTCAGAATTTCCTCAATTTCAATCACATAATAGTCACCCATTTTTCATCTTTTTTCTTATCCTCAAACGAAAATCTGTCAACTGGAAAAATCTCATCAAAGGTCTCTGTCTTGTTTCCTCCGGTCATTCCAATCTCTTTTCAGTTCTGTAACCATTCGCTGCGTCACATTTTCATCATGATTTTTGTTAATAATGTTGAAAAGCACTTCTAATCACAATAATAGCATGTATTAACATTAATCAATTAAAGGAAAAAAAAAACTTTTGTGGATCTTTTGCCACATACCAACCAAATTACTCCTTTTAGCCAAGACCCAAACTTCCATCCCTTGTTATAGTCATGAGTATTTAGCTTCCCTCTCTTAATTCTAGCTATTAGATCATCAATTCGCTCTGAGTGTCAGATATACGTGCAAACATTTCAGTTCAATGATCACACAGTCCCTCCCGGTGGCGCCAGGAAAACATCGAGGGGCATCATTTTGCATAGCTACTGTTCTTATAGCAGGCATCTCAGCATTTGACTCAGTAAAACGCTCAGCAATGGTAGTTAGCAAGCTTCTCTTGAGGGCTGCCAAGGAGAGTTCACTAACAGCTTACCAGCACACATAAAGGGAAGAACTCATGAAAATCTTTGAAACTGCGAAATCGACCTTTCTGTCTATTCTGCGGCGTGAAAGATGTTTGTCGAAATACAAGATTATACCTTATCCTACATAACAAGACCTGTCCATACAATGGCAACCATGCTATGCCCTATGCCCACTCTTGAAGTAGGTATTATTAGAGGCTGGCTAGAGTTTGTTGAGGTCATTTGCTCTGTATCGATATCAATCCTTACCCTGGTGGTCAGTCCCTGTTAATTGCCCCTTTCTTTAAGATTTCAGCATTAATGTTGCATGTCGAGTTAAGCTAGTAAGCCATCGCCTTTCGATAAACTAGAAAGCCATCCCTATTTCTTCTGTGCTAATGCTTCAAAATATGTGGTGGGAGCTACCTTTCATTCTTTCATGATTTGTTCTTGGAGTGATTTCTTACATACTCGGAATAGTACCATCCCTTGTAATCAGTACAATGTATCCCCTTTTTTGCCATTACCTTTTATCGCTGCCTTTTTTTTTTCTTTATACCCTGGTGTTTTCTTCTTCACTCAAAGTTCGGTTATTTGTCTAGTACCCAATAATCCACATTTCCCCTGGCAGGTGGACTGCAAGAGGGGCAACCCAAACTTAATGAGTGAGGGCGTTGCGAACAAACCCAACACTATACTGTTGCATGCTGTGAAGAATTTGGCTCAGAAAGTTTTCAGGGATGTTCACTCATGAGTTTTGCCATGGATACTTATCTTCGCATGATTGAGATGTGAACGTGTTGGTGGGTGTGCTTTGGTTGAGTAGTTACTCATTTTACCAGTATGCAAGCTTTTTTGTGGTAGATTAACATGTTATACAATATGAGTTTACTTAAATCAGCTGTTGGCACAGCACCCTTTTCACCCAATCAAGTTTATATCATCACAAAAACATGAGTGTACACGAGGGTATCATTAGTCATGAAGTGTGTACGAACAGTTCAAGTCTTTTCGTTTTGCCATCCACTCCGCTGGTCTCTTGCAGAGCTGGAATGATCCATGTGTCGACCCTGGCATTTCATTGCAGTGTGTGTCAGTAGCGACCTGTAGGCGTCAATCCACCCTTGCTGGAGTGCGTTTTTTTTCGTTTATGGTCTGATGGTAGACGAGTTTCAGGACGAAAGCCAGTGCAAAACTGCGCAGCTGTTCAGTAATAGCTCTTTTACCTGTAAATGAAAGCTTCCAACACTTAGTTAATCGCATCATTGGGACCAACTCTGGCAGAGCGTTGCGCTTGCCTAACAGTTCCTTGGCTAATTGGCACAATCTGGACGGGTCGCACTCCAACACAGTTATTCCAGCAAAGCTGGCACTCACTTTTGTGACCTCAGAAAGACTACAGGAAGTCACCCCACCTTGATATTAATTCAACATCCAAATGAATTTGAACTCAGGATCCTAGGAATCCAAGCCACCACCTAACCATTTAACCAACCCATGCTACACTTGTAATGCAACACAGGATGAAAGCCTATTATCATCCATTTGCTTCATCTGTAAGGGGTGAGGATGCATTCTCATTGCTACCCATCAGAATTTCATGTGAAAAAAGACCTGTTCGCCTGTTATATGTTGATTGTATACGCCATCGTGCTATGGATACATCTGGCCATTTAAATGTTGGTTTGTTCACAATCTTGCGAATTATTTTTCGGATGACCCATTTGCCTTCTACAGTTTCTACAGTGTGTGGCGATATGGACAGAAACATTTTATTTGGCAACGCCCTGCAACTCATTCCTACCAGCCATGTGAAATGTGTCCCTTGATCACTTGAGATTTGCTAAGTATTCCAAATCTGATATGAAATCTTCATCAGTTTTGCAACCATCCCCTTCCTGATGTGATAGCTTCTACCCATTTGGTGAACATGTCAACTTGACAAGGACACATTCATATCCACACATTTGGGCATTGAATAAAACCATTTGCATTTGTATGAACTGGTTTATGAACTGAGCTACTCAGTTGTACCTCTGGGTGGCTGTTGTGTTATTACGTTTATTTCTGAATATACCTTTTTTCTTGTGGTGGCTGTGCTATACTCACCACTGATGTGGTGGGCTGTTGCTGCTATCTGCCCTTGTCCTTTCCCTGGATTATTGTTGTGACAAAATAAGCAATTGCACAATACTGTTCAGCTATTGGTGCAAAATCCTGGTGCATACCATTGTTTTGCAATGGACGCACACATTCCTCCTTTACCAGTGTGGCTACACTCCGTGGGAATCGGACAAGCCCGTAGCAAAGCTTTTGAGCTACCACTCGACCAACAAACATGTCCACAGTTTTAGAGTTCGTTGTCATACTCACATCCTAAAATATCCATTCATCTCTTCAGTCTTGTCACGGCGACTGCAGAACGGACACGTCATCAGTCGGAGTACTTCAGAAGGTGTTGATACACTTGTTTGACTATCGGGCTGTTCGCAGGAATTGGCTGCTGCTTTTGCATCTGCCAGCATTTCCTTTCGATAAGTCATCGGACCACCCGAATGTCGTCACACTAAATAACGAAATTGCGTTTGGCAACAAATTGCTTCCAATAAGTTTGCCATCAGAGCACCATTCTTAATTGGAGTGCTCTAAGAAGTCAAGAACCCTCGTTCATGCCAGGCATTCTCAAATCATGGACTACTGTTAGGGTTCGTGTTGACTACTCACAAACATAACGGAATCGGTGCAAGTCGTCACATCACGATGTTTGCAAAACAACAGCTCTTGAAAATGCATAATTGCGCTTGTTGCACTGAATAATTCTGGTAGTGGCCCAACTTCTGTTGCAACACCTTTAGTTGAATCTGTGCAGACAGCCATTCTGTTGTAGGTTCAGACAAGCTGTTACACGTAGTAGTAATTCATACGTGGTTCTCTTGAAGCTCGATATGTTGCGTTCTTGCCATAGAAGAACACTTACGGCATGTGGTATCGAGATCAACGTGCTCCCAAGACATAGATGCGTAGTTTGTACAGCATAAGAGGCTGCAAACCACCCCTTCAAACATGGTGCAAATCCTTGAGCTACGAATCAAAACTTTGTGCTGTGTCACAGTATCGTACGTCTTACCTCCATGCGCCTGTGGTTTCTACAGACTGTGAATCCTGCTGTCTCTGCGAATAAAGATAAAAAGATTGTTTCATCGTCTGTAATCAGTGCTGGTGCAGAGAAAGTACATCTTTTTAATGCAAGATGCTTCTTCGCCTTCAGGCGTCCATTCCAATGGATTTGGGCTATTTAGCGAGCTAATGTCCAATAGGCATGCTGGTAAAGCATAGTCAACGATTCACTGTCAACAAAGCCTGCTGCTCCAAGGAATAATTGCTTATGGTTGTCGGTTTTGGAAGCGTTCGTATGGCTGGCTGTTACTCGTTCCGGTGAAAGAGTTTCGTATCCCTTTCAGAATATGTCAGGTATTTTACCTCTTCCTTGCAAAATTGCAGCTTGTCCTTCGACCTTCTGTCCCTGTCTGCCAATGCTCAATAGCTAGATAGTGTCTTGTTTGCATGCCACTTTTGAAGAAGAGCATATCAAGAGATCATAAACATACGTCTCTCTCTATCGAGTGCAGCCTGTGGCTGCTGGTTGCATCATTGGTTGGGACGCGCTAATGCCGCTGATGCAGTGTCCCCTTACCAGTACACTGGTGCTCATTTGCCGACTCGGAAGGATGACAGGCTGAGTCAACCTCCTGGTGTATTTTATCAGCGGCCAACGGGGCTTGAACTCAGGACCTCGGATCCCAAGGCCGCCCTAACCACAGCCAACACCAGGCTCCATAACATACTGCACCAATCCAATCAACTGCAATCCACCTTAATTTGTGGAACACAGGCTGCCATGAATTGGTTGAGATGGGTAAACTCCTGGATCTGTGGCATCCATGCTGAACTTCTCAAGACTGGTGGAAATGCTGTACTCATGTCATTGCATTCAGTTCTGTGCTCTTGCCCTGATCCCAACTCACTGGAAAAAGGGCCTGTTGTCCCTTCTGAAAGGGAAGGGTGATCGCCAGGACTGCAACAACTACCAAGGGGTGACGCTGCTCTCAGTGCCGAGCAAGGGTTGCTCAGATAATTTGATAGGGTCACCAACATCTGCTTGAGCACCAGCGTCCAGAGCATCAGGCTATTACACCAGAGAGTCAACGATTACCGTATCCTTGCTCTTCGGGTCTTCAGCAAAGCAGATGAGAGTTTCAGCAGGGCTGCTTGCAGCCTATGTTAATCTCTGCAAAGGTGTTGATTCAGTGAATCGGATGCCTCTGGAGATTCTTGGTCTTCTGGGTGCACCAAAACTGATCAATCAATGTCTGAACTGTACTCTGGTGCTGGGGAGTGCTGTGCGATGTGGTGATACCATCTCCGACTTATTTCCAGTGTTACTGGAGTTCGTCAAGGGTGTGTGCTGGCCCCCACACTTTTCATCGCTTGTTGGACTGGATTCTGGGGAGGATTCGAGAGATCAAGTTGCGGGCGGTGCATCATTTGGGAACGTTAAGATCTCTGACCTTGATTTCGCAGATGATGCAGTCATCTTTGCGGAGACTCGATATCCTTTTGGGGCCCTGAGGTGCTGAATGAGGAGTTGGAGCTGTTGGGATTTCTGGTTTCTGGGTCAAAACTAAGATCCAGGCTTTCAATGGCATCATGGAAGCTTGTTCTTGTCTGTACCTGTTTGTGGTGAGGATGTTGAGGTCACGGAGAGATTCACTGACCTTGGCAATGATATTCATGTCTCTGGCTGGCTTGCAGAGGTCAATAGACGTCTGGGTCGGGCCTGGGGAGTCATGGATTCACTGGATCATGGGGTGTGGAGCTGCCGGTGCTGTTCAGACGCCAAAGTTCGAGTCTTCAGGTCCTTGGTGCTTCCAGTCTTGCTTTTCGGTATTGAAGACTTAGACTCTGACCAGGATCTGTGATGGAACTTAATTCCTTTGGTACCAGGTCTCTTCGGGAATCCGACTATTGCTTGTCGGACTTTGTGTCCAACGAGCAGTTGCTGGAAGAGACTCAAATAAGATTTGTTACCTGCATGTCTGAGCGTAGCTGCCGCTGTATGACATTTGGCTTGTTTTCCTGCGCTGATCCTGCTCACCAGATTCTTCAGCGAGGGAGTTTCTTGAGTGGAGGAGGCCATTTATGGGCGGATAAGCCAAAAATTGTGCACTTTGGTTAAAAGCATGAACATGGTACATATATTTGTAGTTGCTCCACTGATTATTTTTAGATGTGATCCAGGTCAGCAGTGCCCCCTGGTGTGTTGTTGAAGGTTTTTCAAAATGGCCCCATTTCATATGGATGTCCATATGTTTTGAACTAACATCCTGGATCAACATCTTGGTCTCTAAATATATAATTTTAGGTCAGTTAAGTCATCCAAACAATAAAAAATTACAATCTATGCATGCATTCGTACAAACACACTGTTTGGTTTTGCAGCTTGTGTTTACTATTATTTTTTTCTTTCAGGTAATGAGAAGTAAAGATCAAGTCGAAGAGTAGAGATGCAGAAATACAAGATTGTAGTATGAGTGCCAAGCTCTCATGGAGACCAACAATCCAACTGACTGGAAGTTATGTTATACTTGCCAGAATAATCTTCAGAGCCATTGCAGTTTCCTGCAAAATCTCAAGAAAGATGTTCGTCTGGTACAAATATGTTGCTGAAAATGTTCTGAATTTAAGACTTGATGCCATCCCTGATGGTTGTGAAATACAAACACTTAAATATATGCACAGACTGCAGACACATTAGCGAAAAATAGTGCTGCATGGCATAATTGTGCAGAAAAATTAGTAATGAAAAGTTTCGAGAGACACAAGAGAAAAACTGTGGAATCACAGAGCAAAGTCCTGTGAAAACAAGAAGCATCCTGTCAGAAATCAAGGACGATCGTGCATCATCTGAACAATCCTGCTGGACGTGATGGCTTCATTTGACATTAACTTCAAGTAAGGAGAGTGTATGAACAGACTTTCTGATAGTCAGGTGATAGCAAAAGTAGCTGCTGGGAATTTGATGGCCATTGATGCTCAATACCATACAATTTGCTTGGCAAAAATCTATTCAAACGGCGAGAACTTGCAGGGATAAGAATACGGAAAAGTCTTCAGACAGCTTGTTCCTGGTTAGCTTTGCGGAACTGGTCTCATACATCGAGAACACAGAGAATTAATGAATCCAGGCCAGGTAGGATACAGGGCCAATGGAATCTAGGATACAGAAAGCTTGGTACAGATGAAGTGCAAGTACACACCAAAAGCTCAAGAACTGGATATTGCTACCATTCCAGATCTTAGGTCTACTGCATGGAGGCAGGGAGGTTCACTTGCATTTGACCAAGATATTGGAGCAGCTCTTAAACAAGCATGCAATGAAGATTTTGATTCTGAGGCACTTATCCTAGCAAAGCATCTAACATCATTCGACGTGAATATTTAAACTGAAGCAGTGCTTTGATGGACGTTCTTCCTGATTGCAGGAAAATCTATACCTTCACTCTAACAGCATTATTACATGATACTTGCTGGACCAAAATATAAGATTAACTGTGCAGACAACCACAGCCCTGCAAGTCAAACATCTCACAACTTATTGTGTTCAACGTCAAACAATCCAGTACATCCGGGCATCACCAAACACAACTAATCGACACACAGGATAGAGAAACACCTCTACCAATTTATCTAGCACTAAATATCCATGGAGAAAGAGAAAGGAGGTCTGGTTGATACTCTCTGCAACATGGGATTATGTATCTCATATGATCGTGTCATAGGAATTTCTACAGAGATAGCTAACAAAGTTTGTGCCATGTATGATAAGGAAGGATGGTTTTGTCCCCAAACTTGAAAGGAACATCTTTACTGTGGCAGCAGGAGACAGTATTGATCACAACCCGAGTTCAACAACTGCCAAAATTCTTTCATGGGACAGGTATATCCATGATGCAACAACCATCAGTTGAAAATGAAGGAACATCGTGCTAATCCAGTGATAGTGAGACAACTAAGAAGGCAAAAAGTCCAGGCACTTCCTGCATCATACACAAATGTGCCTCCACGTCCGACCTGACCTGATCCTACTGTTCCTCATGTAAATGGACCGGTTACGTTAAATCATATTAGAGAACTGCTGAAGAAACCCGAGCTGACCAAAAAAGACTTCGTTTCATAGGCTGCTTCCCTACTTCAGTGCAGCAGATTCTATATCTCCGAAACAATAGTGGCCCTCATGCCTTTTTCCTAGAATGGCACATTCAGTCACCATGATACACCATGCAATGAATGTTGTTAAGGCTGCAATGAATTCCAATCCAAGCCAGGTTCCAGTTTTGGCAATGGACCAACCACTATTCGCTATAGCCAAAACTATACAATGGAACTTCTCTGCTACACATGGAGAAGATAAAATGTAATAATGTTTGGTGGATTAACATTGAAATTGCAGCTCTTAAGATCATAGGTGATTGGCTTGACAGCAGTGGTTGGACAACTGCTAACTCCAGTGCTGGTATTGCTACAGTGGGGTGTGATTCTCTGTTGAAGGTCACACATGTCACCGAACCAGACATGCCCACCAAGTGCAGCTGCTGCTCTCTTTATACTCCAGCATAATGCATATGACAGAAACACAACCACTGTCTCAGATGAAGAGCAACAATTGGATTTTGCAGCCTGGAGGGAGAAATATCAGCTGAACACCACATTCAATACTGGGCATTGTTCTTGAATGCAGTTTGCATTCTTCAGTTATTGAAGCACGGAAGGAGATTTCCTCTGTATTGGAATCACTTTTTTTCATTCCATGGGTATTCACTGGACCATATCAACTATGCACGGCGGCTCTCTGTTCACATCAGAGATATGTACTCTTTGTCAATTATGCATCCCTCCATTTACCAAGAATCGTTTCAGGGAGGTTTGTTGCATACAAGAACAAATGCCGCTTTCTCCGCTATGGCACTAGATCAAGCACATGAGCAGGTAAATGCCCTTGTGAAAGGTGAGTGGGGCCGTTGGCCTGACAGATAATCAAGTGCCCTACGGCGTTGGATGTAGCAGGGCGAAATATCAAGGATTATAGCAGAGTTTGAAACGCCCCATTAATGATTCGCACAAACATCATGAGCAAACCATGGCAGTTCAAACTAACTTTGCCAGAAGTGAAATCTCTCGTGGATGTATTTGAAGAGATGGAAAACCCATTCAAGGAAGACAGTGGTGATCTGGTAACAGTGGATACCAAGATCTTATTGGCTCCAATATCCACAGGACAGTAGAAATGTATTCAAACACAGGGAAACAGCAATATGAGCAATTTGTCAAAGAGAGTTTGTTGACAGAACAAAGCCAATTTACAGATCCAACAAGAAGAACAACTCCAGTTGTTTTCCCACAAAAACAGTCTTCAGAAACAGAAGTCTGTGGTGGCAACCATGAAAGGAGACTGCACATTGTTTTCCAAATTATATATTGCAGGCACAACCAGGGAAGGAATCTTGAAGACTTCTTCAAGCATGAAACCAGCCAGAGCCCCAGCACATCTACTTACAATACTGAATCTCTAGCATAGTGTTTCCAAACGTGGGTCGCGAAGGGTCAAAAATGGGTCGCGAGGACCCCGGCAAAATTTTTTTTAAATAAGTCAAGCGGGTAAAGGCAATCGCGCAAACGCCACATCGTAGGACAGTCCGTTTGGTACCGTTCCACTCGATAATTCAGCCCGAGGTGCAGCGACACTTCCGTTTCTACCTATCTTGCCGTTCAGTACCGTTCAGTACTTTGTACCCGCCCAAAACGGTTAACTGCAGGCCAATCATTTCGCCAGCTCGCCTTTCCAATTACTCGCTCTCTCTGCAACCGAAGTAATTTCGTGAGGTGACGAACTCAGTCCAGTCACTTCACATTGGCTGACCGACAAGTCGAGACGCTGTTTTGTGTGATCTGCCTTGCTGGCTGGACTGCGCAGCGCAGTTTTCTGCTCCACATTGCGTTGCGTGTTTTGTGTCGGTTAGCTTGACACTGACTCCACTGACTGATCTAGTCGCCTATTTCGTTTGCTCGATGGCAAAAAGCGTTCCTACAAGCAAGCATTTTTGGATGGGCTTCACTTCTATCAGTGATCGTGGTTCTGTGAAGCCACAATGTGTGTTGTGCTTCGAAGTGCTGTCCAACGAATCGCTGAAGGAAACAAACTGAAGAGGCATCTGGCGAAGCACCGCGGAGCACGTCAACAAGGATCGTGAGTTTTTCGAGCGCCGAGAAGCGGCTCTGAAGCGGAGCCGGTTTGAGCGGCGACGAATCCAGCGCTTTTGCCGCCAAGCAAGCGACGCTGGCATCCTACCTCGTCGCGCAGCGCATCGCAAGAAGATGAAGCCGCACACGATCGGCGAACAGCTCGTCAAGCCCGCAGCCATGGACATGGCCAGACTCGTCTGCGGCGACGACGCGGCCAAGAAAATGCAGTCCATCTCGCTATCCGACAACACGAATCGCAGCCGCATCGTCGACCTTTCGCTAGATATAAAGGACCAGGTGGCCCGCATGAAGAAGGCGGGAAAATGGAGCTACCAACTCGATGAGTCGACGGATTCGGAAACGACGCCCAGCTCATGATTTTCGGGAGGTACAGAGGTGAGACGGACCTCGAGAGAGAATTTCTATTCTTGCACGCCAATGAAAACGACGACAACTGGCGCCGATATCTTCAACGTCTGGACAACTTCCAACAAGAAAGAAGGCCTGAGCTGGGAAAACTGTGTCAGCCTGTGCACCGACGGCGCTCCGCGATGCTTTGGTGTCGACAGGGCATCCGAGTCGCGAGTCAATCCGAACTGCGGAATTTCCACTGCCTTTTGCATCGCGAGAACCTTGCTGAAACTCTGTCGGCGGATCTTTTGGCAGTGATGCAGGAGTGTCGCCGTTGCACTTCGTCAAGCCAGCACCGTGAACTCTCGCCTTGTCGAGAAGAGTGTGTTGACTTCGGGTCTGAATCCAACATCTCCCTTCTACTCCAGTGTGAGATGGCTCTCCCACGGCAAGTCCTGCGTCGTGCAGTGGAGCTACGAACAGAGCTGCAGATATTCCTCAACTAGAAGAACCATCGCCATGCCATCCGGTTCCAGAGAAGGCCTGGATGTCTGCTGACCTCAACGACGTTCGCCGGTGAACGAACTGAAACATCCATGCAAGGCAAGGATCAAACATCATCACGCTCTCCGAGAAACTGTCTGGCCTTCAAGGAAAGCTGCCTGCTCTGGAAGGGGAACTGGAGCGCGGAAGAACAGCGGCATTTCCGTCATTGAATGAGTACTTGGAGGAGTGGAGAGACGACGAGATTGGAGCGCTCGATGCGATCAAGCCCATCTGGTGAACCATTTGGAGAACCTGATCACCGAGTTGATCGCTACATCCCGCACAGAGATCTGGCGTCCCAGCACTGGATCAGGATCCGTTCCAGGCTAAGGTTGACGACCTGTTGAGGATGTCCATGGACTGCAGGAGAGAGTTCATCGAGCTGCATCACGACGAGTTCCATCGAAACTCTACGCCAAAGCGTCACTTGGAGAGTTCTGGACTGCGGTCAAGAAAGAAAAGCCCATAATCGCGGCCGAAGTCATGAATGTTCTGCTCCCGTTTGCGGACCACGTATCTGTGCGAGCAAGGCTTTTCGGCGCTGACAGCATCAAAACCAAGGCGCGCAATCGCCTCGCCCGGCACGACATGCGCATTGCGCTCAGCAAGTCGAGCCCGCATCGAAGACATCATGCAGACGAAGCTGCAATTACACTCTCGCACTAATATAGTATGGTTGTCTGATTTTAGCGCTGGTTGTCTGATTTTTTATGATATTATGTTTCGTGGAAAAAACGCTGATTGAAGCTTGGGTCGCGAGATTTCACCACACCCGGATTTGGGTCGCGTTCAAAAAAGTTTGGGAAACACTGCTCTAGCAGAACCACCAGAATCAATCCACAAGTGACTGCACTAGTTTGGATGGTGCAGTTACAGTTCAAATGTTGTCACCCGAACCTCCCAGACTTTTGATGATTAACACAAAACTGTGTCCTACCATATATCCAACATTACCTAATCTTGTGCACAGACTTAATATGTGTGGGATGTTTACAACCTAAACAGCTGAAGAGAGCAACAAGAGAGAAGAGGGAAAGGGAGTAAGGAGGAGAATTTGATCTTTCATCAAAGGTGCCAACTAACTGGCAAACTCTTCTTCGTGTCAGTGAGAACAAAACAGAGCTTCTTTCACATGCTGGCAAGAGATTTCAAGCACTGATTTCCAAGGCAAAGAGGTTTACAGCACTTATGATGATCAAATACTTTCATCACCAGTGAGAGATGACAAAAATCTCATTGAACCTTGCTCACATGAGGAAGCAGACACGAGGATAGTACTGCATCTTTGGATGTTGCACATGAAGGACATAAAAATATCATGGTCAGAACATCAGATCAGATGTGGTGGTACTCATTGTGTCAAACCTGCATAATATTCCAGCAAATAAATATGGATATCATTTGGTACAGGAAGCATCACATGAAATTGCTGCTGGATTGGGGCCATCAAAAGGTCGGCAGTAGCAATGTTTCATATCATTTACTGGGAGTGACACCACCTCCTTCTTTGCAGGGATAGGCAAACGCAGAGCATGGGACACATGGACTGTATTTCCAGATGTCACTGATGCATTCCTGCAAATGCAGAGCCCTTCAAGTATCCCTGACAACATATTTGATTTGCTGGAGAAATATGTTGCTCTTATGTATGACAGGACATGTGGATTGTCCAAGGTAAATGAGGCCAGGCTGCATCTCTTTGCAAGAAAATCCAGAGCTTTGGAGAATATTCCACCAACACAAGCAGCTCTTCAACAGAATGTGCTTGAGGCAGTCTACCAAGGAGGAAATGTATGGGGGAAAAAGGCCCAGACTTCCAAGTCCTGCAGACTGGGGCTGGACTGAAAAGGATGGCTCATGGAAACCAAAGTGGACAACGATTGGAGAGCTCAAGACGCATGCTCTGAGCCGATACATTGCAAACTGCAAAACGCTTGCAAGGGTCTGTGCAAGTGTTACAAGGCGGTCTCCAGTGCACAGCCCTGCTACTGTGAAGGCAGCTGTTTCCAAGACTAACGACATGTGCATACTAAAGCAAAAGCATATATGTTAATTGACTTTTGAATTTATGATATATACATAAATGTTAGCCTTATTTCATAGAGCAAGTAGTTAAATTAACATCAGTTCTGATACTATGAACTACAATATAATATTCTAAAATTAGCCTGAGTCCTTTGGTCAGGACGAAATGCCAAATTAAAATTTAAATAATCATTTAATCCACTTTTCTGTTATCTAGTGACGTTTGCTGACTTTAAATCCATATATTTAGTTCCCAAAATCATGCTTATATGATGTATAGCTCAAAAGATATAGGCGTTTATATGAACTGAGTGGCCATTTTGAAAAACCTTCAACAACAGCCAACAGGGATCACTGCTGACCTGGATCCACATCTAAAAATAATCAGTAGGGGCAACTACATATATGTGGAAGTTTCATGCTTTTAACCCAAAGTGCACATTTTTGCCCCAATCCCTCCCTTAACCACCCACTAATTGGGGTGACCACGTAATGCCTCGTGGTTGCAGCAGGTTGATCAGCATTTCAAGGAGATGGGGATGGGCCAGGCATCTGCCTGTGGGATAACCAGACGGAGGCCCCGGGAGTACAGGCAGAAAGTGGACGCAGCAACGCGCTGATCTGGCGTATGCTCCTATCGGCCTATCCTCTTGGAACGATCGAGAGAATAGCGTCGGGCTTTCTGTTGAGGCTTGCGAAAGTACTAACCAGGTGTACTGTGTGCCTTTGTAAGTGAACGCAAACAACTGTTGTGAATCCTCATGTATTGGTACAGAAAAGGAATGTCCACACGATTCCACACAAATTAATATTTTTTGTACCTTGGGATGGCTGAGAGAGTACAGTACTGGATTTGGCACCACCGGATAAGTGGGTATTACGCATTCATTTCCTGCTCTCAAATCTTGCACAAAGCGCCGCGTCTGCTTTCCCGGTTTTTTTTCCAGGTAGTATGGGCGTGTTGCACGGGCTGACCATAGGGACTATGGTTCCTTGTTCCAGCAAAGACTAAATTACTGGCGCTATCCTTGCAATGGGTATTGTTGTTTTTGGGGCAACGGTTTAGTTTACGTGTCTCCCGTGATTTTAACCGGCCTCATAC
>CM068960.1:11474046-11481546 GCA_035128595.1 Eptatretus atami
CAGGACACCCTATGTTGAATTCCTGTCTGCTGCACAGCTCTTTCTAGCGCAGGCCAGGATGTCTATGTTCATGAGAACTGCAGAATCACATTTCGAAACAGAATCACCCGAAAGGAAGCCCAGTCCAAAAAAACTACTGCCGTCGAGTTCAGGGACAACTGGTCGCATGAGTCCAATGAAGATGTTGCTGTCCCCCGTACAGGATACGTAGAGGGTCCCTTTCCAACGAAGAAAATTCTGTTTTATCTGCAATGTGCAAACAGCAGATGACAGCAAACCCTTCAATAGTGGTGGTCTAGGCCGATGTTCTGAGAAAAATGCAGTATCAAAAATCCTGCAAGCTAGGGATGTGAAAATAAATGATGAAACTGACAAGTTGCATGCTGCCGCAAAAAAGAATTGATGTAATTCTTAGTGGTGCGTCCTATGACGTTTTTGCAGCGGATGTGTATTATCATAAGACTTGCTATGATAGATTACTTACACTTATGAGCGGAAGCTTCCAGCAGAGAGGATGGATTAGTTTCAGAGGTCATGGATGGCTTTTCAAACTGTTCCAACGCGATGGTCATCAAGGATCTGAATGCCTATTTTCTGACAGAGTTAATTGATGATATAAAGGAGATGAGTGAAGATATGACGTTAGCGGACCCTCCGATTTCAAAAACCATAACTTTGAAAAAATGCCTGACTGAGAGATTTGGAGATGCCATTGACTTTCACTTGCTGGGAAACCGGCTGGCCGTCCACTCTAGTGCGGTCAATCCACTTTCGGACTCTGCGGCTACATTACAAGGAAATGGACTTCGTGAATCTGATCTGACCAAGGCATTTGCTAGGCTAATTCGTCGAAAACTTTCACAGAGGGAGGCTGTAAAATGGCCGTTAGAACCAGACGAACTGTTTACTCATTGATAGTCACAGACCACTCCACTGTATTTACAATGCCATTGCTTGGTCAATCAATCCCAGGAGATCAACAAACACATTTGGATATGCCACTGCCTCTAGGGTTGAAGCCGAGAAAATTTCGGCCCTAGCTGAAAGTTGGGAGAAACTGGTCAATGGTGAGCGTTCTCCAATAATAGAGTAGTTGCTATGAGTTTAACCATTCACAGGATAACAGGCAGCAAGGAAGCCACTCAACTCCTAAACCGATGTGGCATTGGAGTATCGTACACGGATGTTTCGTGATATCAATAACATCTGGGCAAAGTTCATCTCGATGGAGCATAAGAGGATGCTTCCTCCAGGTTTTACCGCAGGGCAAAGTGTGCATATAACTTTTGATAACTCTGACGGGAAACAACAGACTCTAACAGGAGCTCAAACACCCACCATACAACTGGTACAATATTCCAGGCTGTCCGAGCAGATGATACCCCGACCAGTACTGCCTCCAAACAGGAACAGTCCAGTCTAATTGACCAAGAGGAGCCAGACTATGGAACATTCAAAATCCCAAAGAGAGAGCACCCCCTCCGTCGTTTCCTGACTTCAATGATGACTACAGAGATTCAAAACTTCTAGCTGATGCTTTGCAACGAAATATTGCGTGGGTTATTGTTGGTACAGTGGGTGATGATTGCCTAGAAGAATTCTTTCCAGAGGTTGATAAAGATGTGCTAGGGCCTGTAGGTTCTTGGACTTCATTCATGAAAACTGTGACTGACTGCTCCACTACTAAGTGCAAGTTGGAGTATCTTCCTGTCGTTCCTTTGCCTCCAGCAGACAATGTGATTAAATGGTACATGGACATGATCGAACAGATAGCAGACGATCTTGAATTGGACTATATTTTTGCACATGCAGATGAGGCAATTAACAGCAAAATGTTGATCATTTCATGGCTAAATCAGGAGAGGTACGACAAAATCATACCACTCATGGGAGGATTCCACACCATTTTGGTTAACCTGAAAATTTCTTCAAGAAGTATGGATGTCTTGGTTTTAAGGACTGGTGGGTAGATTCTGGAGCCATTGCTGATGGTTCTGTTGCTCAAGCGTTTGAGGGACGTCACTATGCACGAAGCATTCGTCTGCACAGACAGTCATTTGAGGCGCTACTGAGACACAGGATGAAAACACAAGATGTTGGTTCCAAAATGAATGAGACATCCAGATAAGTGATCGCCAACCTCAGGAATGATCCAAGTCCAACAAACCTTCAATCACTCCTTGGGTTACTGTTTTCAAGGAAATTTGTGCCACATTGATGCACTCAGAAGGAACACAGGCCAAGATGATGGTAGAGTATCTGAAGGATGTATCAGCGATGTTATGCCTTATAGCAGCCGTGAGGGAGAAAAGTATTGAAACACACCTTGCAGCAGAGCGAACGCTTCTTCCAAAGTGCTTTGCTTTTGGGCATGTCAACTATGAGATACCTGACATTCCAACACGTCAATCTGCAGAATGTAAAGATGAACCACAAGGATGCCTGGGATGACCTGGTGGAAAATGGATTCGGGGATCTTTGTCTGGTGAACCTTTTTCGACATCCATGGAGACTTGATCACTGAGATCACAATCAACAGAGAGGTGAAAGTTAGGGGTGGTCCAATGCAAGGTGGTTACAGCACTAGCAAGCAGACAACAGATGCCTTCATAAAGACAAGTCACCTTATGGCAAAGCTCAGAGCAACGCTGAAGGATAGGTTGGATATCCTAAACCTCTTCATCTCACAAGGAAACAACTATCAGGAGCAAGGAAACAGATGGAGAATGTTCAGAGCCTCGTCATTCATTGGACACAAGTACGTTGACCCTGTTCTGATTGGTTCGGCAGCACGTCATATGAAACTTGGAGTGGAAATCGATCTGAAAGTATTTGTTAGCCGGATTGTTGTTCATCATCCGAAGTAGGGAGAAACAGTTCAAGACTTCGTCAACCTCAGACTCAAGGCATACTGGAGCAAGGCAGAATAAAATTTCTTTGACAAAATTGTGAATCCTCAGGATCAAAACGGGCCATAGAAAAGGTCAAGAAAAGAGTCTAAGGCAGTGAACATTATCAAAGAGGATCGACAAAGCAATTTGGTGTAATGGTAAGGAATTAGCACCTCCCTGAAGAGGCGCATTCCATCCCCTAACATCTTGTTACCACTCGCCCTTGCGCACAACCAGAGAGAGACCTTCGTCAACGGTTCGAAGAATCAGCGCTCGCAAACCACATTATTGAGGAATCCTTTCTGCCACAGAGGAAATCAACACCAATTCGAGGCAACTGGCTGATTGATGGAATGGCAGCTGTTTTAGGTCAATTCCCATCTCAACAAAACATGGGGAAATTCGCTGACATTTTATTGAAATTCTGCCTGCCACCAAGCCAGTCTAAGCCAAAAACAGTGCTTGGATCATAATTTGATTCATTACAGTACAGCCACAACAAAGCAGTTAACCCAACGGCGCGAGGAGACTTCTGTAGAAGAATTCACATCAAAAGTCCAGAGACAGAGATATGCCCGGTGGCAAAGATTGGACTTATTTCTGCACAATTCCGAAAACAAGACAGAGCGATACAATTCCCTTGTTGGTACTTACAAGGACCAATTCAGTCAAGATCAAAACTAGGATTCACTGTTGTGATATAGAAGAGAAAAACTTGGCTGATTCACACGAACTGATGTTTCAAAAAGCTCGAATCCTGCAACCATCAGGAAGCTGACACCCGGCTGTTCTTCATGCAAGCAAGTCGTGAAATCCTGTTATCATCAGAGCCTACTTGACAACAGACGTTACTGGTCTCCTGAGCTATGCCTATTCCAATCTGTAAACACCACATGACTGGTTTATTTGGAAGATTGACCATCGTTATGTTATGTGAAGAAACTAACAAAATCATTATGGAGACGTGTGTGCCAAAATTCTCCGGCATATCACAGCCATCACGATGTGACACAAGATCATCCCATATTCGCATGGCAAGGTCAAGCCATGGAAGGAAAATGTTTGAACAGGAAAATGCCATCTACTTTCCGACAGCTGGCAGATCTGACCAATCTGTCAAGATGTCGAGCAGTGCTAAAAAGCTTCTTCAGAACTTGCATGTACTCTGGACGCGAACAAGAAAGCTTTGTTGGGACAAGGATCAGAATGTAAACAGCCAAAGAGTGAAATTCTAGTGCAGCATCCTTCCAGACGCAGAATAGCCACCAAACAGCATCTCAACACCGAAGTGACCTGCAAGGCAATGGCTATGGAACCAGTGTCTAAAGCAAAATATCGGATATCCTTCCATCACTGACAGGAGGAGAAACTACTGAGGATGTATTAAACCAGTATGGTTCCACCTGTCCAACAACTACCTCCAACACTGTCAAAGACAAAGAGCAAGAAAAGAGAATTCAAGGTATTACTTAACTTTTTGGATCTCTAAACAATGCAGTCACCCAATAAAAGTTGCTCATAATTTAGTCCAACCATGCGTTAAAGTTCATTTGAAGTAAATAGTCCGATGTTCCTCTTGCAGTCTCACTGGACTATGATGCCGATGAAGATGATTCAACAACAGAGAAGAGAAGCCAGCTTCGACGGAAGAAGATAGACAGGACTACCAGCAGACAATCAAGAAGCAGAGAGGTCTATGTGGAAAGAAAGAAAAGCCAGGTAAAATCTCAGAATTACCCCTAAAGTGATGATTTAATCTCATTTCAATGTTGTGGTTTGTGCATCCTACATTATATTCCAAATTTAATATTGCAGAGGTTACATTGAGAGTGCCAGAGATGCCGATGTCCTCACAGAAGGAGGAAACCGCCTCCACAAAGAAAGAGGAAGACTACAAGCAACTCGGAAAATTTACTGGCATTACCGACAGGATTAAAAAATCATGGTAAGTAATTCAGAAGTGTCCATTTAATTCAAAATGTTACTTTTTGCTATGATTTCCTATTCTGAATCCTGGATAAAATTTTGCTCATTCTTTTATAGAGATGTGCCAAGGAAACAGCTGAAGAATCAGGAGTGACGAAGAATACGAAGAGATGGAGAAAGCTCTGAAAACTGATGATGACATGGAAGAATGTTTTCAGATAACTGCGGACTTGATTCTGACTTTGAGAGTAAGAACAGCGATATAGACTTAGTGACTGAGATTGAAAAGCTTCTGTCTTTAGAACTGTGACTTTTTAAAACAATAACTAAAGCATCTGGATCATTGAGAGGGGATAGAAATACATTTCCAATTCGTGTATTTTGTTGACTAATCCCAAATAGCTTCTCTAACATTGAAATCTAGGTATGCCACAGCGAGGAGAGGTCGCTGTACCTAATATGACGTCATTTGCTGTCATTGAAAATTTATGGACCCAGTGATTAGAATACCACATTCTATCCGATTTTGAAATTCATTCAAAATAAAACAAGTTTGATAAAATTTGAATTATGGGGGCTATTGCATTGCATCGACGTCAAGAGACGTCACATGAAAGAAGTTAAATGGGTTATTCTGCGTAGTTTAGTGACCATTGTTTCTATTCTGTTTGGTAATACATTTATGGGGTGTAAAATGCACCAGAAAAAAGTTTGCTGTGCATTGAAATATCTGGGCAGCCATTATTGGATTTTGGCTGCCATATTGGATTTGCGGCCAAAATCAGGGTGGGCCAGAAGCTTATTTGAAAAGAGTATGTTCCAAAGTACATAAATCAGCAGAGAAGAAAACCTTGACTGGAAAAAAGGGCAGTTTTTTCCTGGCAGAGGACCTGTCTAAAACACCATTTAAACAAAAATTTCAACACCAATCTATGCTATAATTCCAGCAATCTCTGTCTGTCTGAATGTGTTCTGTATGCGAACCGCGTTGTTCTCGACGACCGCAGGTTCGATCTGATTGAAACTTGCCAGGAATATTGGCCAGGGCCCCGCAGATTGTGCCTTTTCGAAGTTTTGATATCAATCGGACGACGGTCCCAAGTTACGCCATTTATCTGTCGACCAATGACAAGACACGGGCATTGACGTCACAATCGACGCTGGGACCTTAGTAGTGCCTTTTCAAGGTTGATATTAATCGGACAAGCGTCCCATTACGGCATTTATGCTGTCAACCGAATGACAAGACACCGTGCTATGATGGGACGTCACAATTAATGGTTTTTTTTTGCATGATTGACGTTCACAATTCGTCTTCTTCGTTTGCTATGACGTCACAATTGCGCTGGGACAATTGTCGCTGGAAAAAATGTGCCTTTTCAAGGTTTATGTCGTTCTTCATCGTTTCAGCTGTTCCCAAGTTGAAGCTGTGTTTTCCCATGGTTTTTAATTAATCTTGTTCAAATTATTAATTCATCCAAGGTTTGGAGGGCGAGAGAGAAGGGACGAGAGAGATGGGGCGTCTCAATTCGATGAGAGGCAGGCGTGGTGTGAAAACTGCAGGCGCCGAGGTGACGGCGCGATCGGCTTTCGTGAGGAGACATCGAAGGGTTCATCCGGAAGTCCAGTGACGGAATCCTGACTTCCCTACCATCTCACGGCCGATGACGTTCTTTGGAATCCCATGGACCCCAGCCTGTGGAGCCCAAAAACACCTCGATTGGCGTTGGTCTGTGAAACAGGCCAGGCCTGGACTTTGTATGCTGGACCTTGTGAGAAACCAGCTGAGACCCATCATCGATCTGGAGGTCTTGTGCCGTCGACATTGCGCCGGGGTCAGAACGTGCTGAGGAGGGCAGTGCGCAAGCGGTGCCTTGAGAAGAAAGAGTGCGGTGCGCCATCTTGCACGCGTCTGTTTCGAAGTGGTGCTCCGATTCCTTGATAATCGGCTTGTCACAGCCGCATTCGGGCTTTGACACTTCCTCTCGTCCATGAAACATCACAAGTACTCTGTCTTGTCTGCATTCTGTCCTATTGTCTTTTTTGCATATCGGTTTAAGGCTTATCTTCGTTAGAGTCCCTTCAAAACCCATAATTCCGTAGCTCCCTATTTAAGAACGGGTTCCTATATTAAGTATAACATTGTCGTGAAGGCTTTGCTGTGTCGTATCCCCGATGTCCCAACAATAATCTGGCTGATTCGTATGGAAGTTGCCGCTTTGATTAATTCGTGCCGCGCCGAGGAAACGATCGATCCATCAAATTTGGATATATAAACGAAAATGTTACAGACTGTGCCAGAATTCGCTTCGGTATCTGAACAAAACCAGTCTGTAACCGGGTCTATTTCCCCAACTGGTAAGGTCCAGGGTACGTTGGTATCGCGATTGAAGACGCTGACCCGAGGCCTTGTGCCGAGCAGCCGCGTGTTATAACCCGGAGCGGCGGTGTGAGTGGCGCCGAATGTTGTAACAATGCTATCAAGAGTCGGGTGCGAAATCCGCACCGTTGAATCCTCAACAAATATATATTACACACCAGTTAATTATTCTCGGCATTTTTTAGGTTTTTTAAATGTAATCGTAATCTCCATTCTCGCTTTGCATTTCGTAACATGGTCGCTCTATTCTTTCTGGAAAAAAGACAACGGAGCATTATCCTGAATTTCTTCGGATACACGATT
>CM068960.1:11486546-11490873 GCA_035128595.1 Eptatretus atami
CTAGGAAAAGTTATTGACATCACAATGCGACACTGGGAACCTTGGTATGTGCCTTTCTCTGGGTATGTTGCCTTAGACCCTGACCACGGTATGTGCCAAACTCTCCAAGGTTTGATTTATTAATTATTCAAATTATTTAATGTGAATCCCAAGGTTTGAATTTTTCGCGAGGGAAACAGCTGTTTCCCAAGGTTTGAAAGCTGTTTTTCCCAAGGTTGGAATTAACGTTGTGCTTGGTAGACATTTGTGAATACATTTAGAGAGAGAGGACGAGAGGAGGAGGGGGGAGAGAGGGGAGAGAGGGTGAGGGGGGCAAGCGCCTGCCGGCGAGGAAAGAGGAGCGGGGGCTAGAGAGAAGGAAAAGAGGGGTGATGGGGTGTGGAGGTGGCAGGAAAGAGCAGTCTCCGGGTGAGATGGATGGGGGGAGAGAGTAAGGGGCGAGCCGATCGGGGAGAGAGTAGGACGGGAGAGAGAGGCAGGCGATGAGAGGGGTAAGAGGGGGGAAAGAGAAGGAGAGAGAAGGTTGAGAGAGGAGTGAGAGGGTGGGCAAGAGAGGGGAGGAGAGAGAGGGGAGAGAGTAAGGCGAGAGGGGGCAAGAGAAGGCTTAGAGAGGAGGGGGACAGAGCGAGGAAGGAATGAGGCGGAAGAGGCAAGACATAGGGGACGGATGGAGGGGGTCTGAGGGAGAGGAGGGGAGAGAGGGCGAAGAGACGCCAGTGTTGAGGGGAGAGATTGGGGGTCGTCAAAATTTCTTCTTATGTTCCTCAGTAAACCGAACGTCACAATTGATGCTGGGGACCTGATTACTGCAAGCGCAGCGAAGCTGCACATTATGGGAGGCACCTACGGGCCCACACTGAGTATTTACAAAATGCTATAACTTCTTCAGTTAATTTAATTTAATCCTACCATACAATAAATGGAAGGCTTAAGGATTTATTATTCTCTCCAATACGGAAGCCGTCATCGTTCCACTGAACCTCTTATATTTTACTTCGTAAAGATAAACTGGATCGACTAGTGCTTTCAAGCTCGTCTATCACGAAAGATCGATACAGGCAGATCAGGTCAGGTATGTGGCCAGCATGCACCAGAAGCAGCGCGTCGCTGCAACCACTCTGCCGCCGACTCCCAGGGGCCTCCATCTGCGCCATGCCCCAGGCAGATACCTGTGCCCATCCCCATCTCCTTGGAGATGCCGATTCAACCTGCTCAAACACGAGCACTGGTTCGCCCATTGGCCCCTCCACTCATCGAGAATCCCTCGCTGAAGAGAATCTGTGGTGAGCAGGGTTATCGGTCAGGATAAACGAGAGCCACATGTCCATACAGCCGCAGGCTGGACGCTCGTTGAACGGACGTGCAAGTGTGTAACAAATCTCATCCGTTATCTCTCTCAGCAACCGCTCGTGGACAAATAGTCCGGACCACTGATAGCCCAAGGGATTCTCCCAAGAGACCCGAAGACACCAAAGGAAATTAAGCTTCCCGTCTCAGCATCCTGGTCAGAGTTCAAGTCTGCACATCCATAGAGCAAGACTGAAGCCACAAGTGACCTGAACAGACTCAGGACCCTTCGTCCTCTCCTGCACAGGTACCGTGGCAGCCACCACAAGCCCATGGTCCAGTGAATCCATGATCCCCAGGCCCGACACAGACGTCTATTGACCTCTGGCTCACAGCCAGCAGAAATATAAAATATCACTGTCAAGGTAAGTGAATTCTCTCCGTACCTCAATATCCTCACCACAAACAGGTAAAGACAGAGAGAGCATCCAAGATGTCATCGAAAACCTGGATCTTAGTTTTGACCCAAGAAGACCCCGTTAAGTCCCAGCAGGCTCCGACTCCTATTCAACACCTCGAGAGATGCCCCCAAATAGGGATATCTAAAGTCTCTGCCAAAGATGACTGCATCATCTACGAAATCAAGGTCATTAGATCTTGACATTCCCAAAAACGAGCACGCAGCTTTGATCTCTCGACATTCCCCCCTATGAATCCAAAGTCATACACAAAGTTGCCTGCAAAAGTGTGTTGAGGGCCAGACACACCCCGGGACAAAACTCCATCCAACTTGGATAATAATCTTAGATGTAGCACCACATCTCACAGCACTCTTAGTTCAGAGTATAGTTCAGACATCAGATCGAATTCAGTTTTGGTGGCACCCCACGCAGACCAAGAATCCTCCAGAGGGGCATCCCTCATCATGAATCCACGCTTTACAGAAATCACATTAACTGCAAGCAGCCCCTGCCGAAACTCTCGTCTGCGTGGGTGAGGACCCGAAGAGCAAGGATACGGTCAATCCGTTGACTCTTTGTTGTAAAGCCGTGACTGCTCTGGACGCTGATGCTCGAAGCATTGATGGTGTGCGAAACCCGTTTCAAGAATTATGCCGACAACAGGCCTTGCCCGGGCACTGAGAGCAGGTCACCCCTCGGTAGTTGTCGCAGTTCTTGGCGATCACCCTTCTTCTTTCCAGATGGGACGACAAGGCCCCTCTTCCATGTCAGTTGATATTGATACATACCGTGTGTTCTCGCAGAGCACAGAACTGTATGCAATGACACGAGTCAGCATTTCTACCATGCCTTGAGAAGTTCAGCAGGATTGCCACAGATCCCTGGAGCTTTATTCTTCATCTATCTCTACTGCAGCTTTCCCAACAAGCGTAGGTGGATACCACCAGTTGATTGGAGGTGTCAGCAACAGTTTATTTGTAACACACCTGACATTCCAAACTCGACAGCTGGTGGATCAGCTTGTGCAACCGCTCAATATAACCGCACCAGCGGGACCGTCTTCAGCGTTCAGCACTTCCTTTGTCAAGTCCAGCCCTCCACCGAATGCCTCACTGCAGGGTACACGCGGCGATGGGCTTTGGACGAAACGCAATTGCTGTGAATTCGCCTGTAAGCAGGACGAGAATCACTATTTAGTGATGCTCTACCCCCTCTCAGATCTTCCTCTAACACATCACCCGGCTTCTGCCTTGTCCACCCTTAGCCGCACGTACAGGTTTACGCCTCAGACTCCCTAAACAGCTCAGCTCTGCTCACATAGTCTCGGGTCATCACGTCCACCTTGAGAGACACTATATTTCTTCCTTCGCCCAGTTCGCGTGTAGTTCCAAGACATCTTACCTTGGCAAACATCAAGGACTGGTCTTGAAAGCACTTCCACAACTCTTCATAAGCTCACAATTTTCCTACCAGACCCCCCCGAATCTCTTTCTAACCCTAGACGCGACCTCAGTTTGGTCGATTCCTCTCACAGTCAGAGAGCTTCTTGTTGTACAGCCTCTTACGCCTGACTCATACCTTGAGCTTGTGACCAAACAATGGTCATGTAAATAGAGTGGAGTGGTTTCTTTGGGACCCTATCAAGATTAGAGAGTAAACAGTTCTTTGCTCGTCAGCATACGGTCATTCCCACGATTAAGCCTGCTACACCTTTCCTGGGTGAGTATAGCTATATTCGACAAGGCGGTGATCAGTATCGAGGAACTGAGCACTCCGGTAGACCTGCAGTTCTGGATCATCCTCCAACGACCATCAACGAGGAATGGTCAATCTCCTTGCCACACCGCCAGCGTGGAAAACCAAAGTCCAGCAGAGCTTGTGGGCGCTGAAACCATGAACCAGCTCACCCAAGTCATTGACTTCTTGCAAAGTCAAGAATAGTGCTATCTGGTCATTGTTTCCAGACCCATTGGGAACCAACACACGTCTCATAACCATCCCTATTCAGTTCCAGTTCGATGCACTGAAATCCCCCCAAGACTAGAAGAGTATCTCGCCTGGGGCACTGCTCAACCACAAGTGCCACAAAACAACCACAATCAAGATTGTTAAACCTCAGAAGTATTGATGATTTCGTGTTGTTAAAATCCATAAAATTCTTGTAAACTGGTGTTTATACCATTGCAGATTTGTACTGGATATACCTGACATACTAAGTTGTTTAAAGTTTCACTCAACTTGGAGTTTCTGGTGGCGCTGCAAGCCAAAAAGTAGATTAACATGTTGCTAAAGCTTTGTGGACGCTGATTGTTCAGTTGACATACTTTGACATTTCTGATCTTATCTTCACTAAGGTCACTTCGCTTGAGCCAGAGACGTTGCCTGGTCGATGCCTGTTCATACTTCAGCGATTCTTGTCGTGGTAACTTTAGCGTGTGTCTTGACGTCTTTAAGTCTTGGTGTTGAGAAAACGCTCGAACGTTAGAAAAGTTGATATCTTTTTAAATTGTTGATGGACTTCACTCTATGGAAGTTTATGAGTGTGTGTCATTGTGTACACATTTAAATGGGCGGACATT
>CM068960.1:11510208-11525783 GCA_035128595.1 Eptatretus atami
AGAGAGAGATAGCCTCGCGGTAACGAAATGTGACGGATGGACGGACGGAACCCATTTCTATATCCCCCGCCAACTTCGTTGGTTGGCGGGGGATAAAAAGTGTCATCTGTTAGTTAAAGGGAGAGAAAAAAAACACAAATCGAGGCTTTCAAAAAGGGCTACTCACCTTAATTCTTTGCAGGTATGCAGGGTCCTCGTCCTTCCAACCAGTCAGCGTTCACCTTTTGCTCCTGTGGCTCTTCACCGTTCATCTGCTTGTTCCTTCAGAATTTGCATCCTCTCCTGCCCCCTATTAATCCCTAACACCCATTGTTTGCCCTTTGGCTCTGCTGCTGATGTTTCCCTCCCCCCTCCCTTTCTCTGCTGGCTGATGTTTCTCTGTTCTCTCTCTTTCTCTCTTTGTCCTTGAGCATCCTGACTCGTTCAGTGTACTAGCCCTAGCTTCCACAAGCCTCGACTATATACACTAAAAATATTATCATGACATTAAAAGAAGGCGATTCCAATAAGTACCAGGTGGGACCTCTATCTCAACAGATCTGAGGTCAAGTGATGCATGGTGTGAGCAACTGGGGGAGCTCAAGGAGGGCGGGGGGGCGATAGGTACTTTTCTGGTGAGAATCTGGTATTTTGTAAACTCCAAACAGGTAATCACTGGTGGTGAAGGCTTCCATCAAGACCTAATCTCGGAATGTGATACGGGTTTATTGTGAGTAAGAATGAACCTCTGGAGGTGGTTGTTTGTAAGAGTTCACATGGCATCCTCTCCTGTCCCCTATTAGTCTGCCCGTGTAACCCTTCGGGAATGTTTTGCTGGACAAAATTCCGAAAGAAAGAATTGTCGTTTTTTTTTTATAATCCGTAGGTTTCGTACTGTTTCAGAAAAAATCCCCAGTCCTAGGTTGTGGGGAAAAAAAATCCCAGGTCATTGAAAATCAAGGGGTCGATCATTTGGATCGATGTGTGGACGCAGTACTTCCACATATGAAAATCTCATTTCCCAGGAAATACAATTACCCCTTTATTGCTGCTCTTAGAGCACCCTTATTCTGGACATTTCCATCTGTCTGTCTGTCCACGAAACTTTGGTCAAGCCTAGGGGCTAAACCACTCAAACCGATTCCAATGAAATTTGGTAGGTAGGACCAATATTTCTGGGAATCGTGTGCTTTCGAATATATGGGACCTGCCGGCCAAGCAACGGCATAGCAACGGCCCTTTAAAGTGGTCAAAAATCGAAAAAAATAAAAAATAAAAATAAAAAAAATCGAAGCTTACAGTTCTGTGCGCAATCTATCTAGCTCCCTTCATGCCAATTTGCAGCCCAAACAAAAAATATTTGTAGGAGGAGATAGGTTTTGGGCGAGTACATGTCGAACATTTCAGAAACGGTTAATTGCGAATATCTCTAAGAGAAAGAGTCTGATTTTAATGAAACTTAGGTGAAATGTGTACAATGTGGCTAGCATGTACACAAAAATGAATGGTTGCTATGCACACTCCGTTGCTTAGCAACAGCTAAAATACTTTATCGTACATCGTACACTTATTGTGGACTGTACAAAAAAATTAATACCTCCGAAACTGGACCTCCGAGGGACCTGTTTTTTTGTGCCCAAGGAGAATGTCTTACAGCATCATATAAAAAGATAAAATCTTTAGCGAATAGATAAATGGAATTACCAGGGCTGCCATTTGTTAGAGTCTCTTTGGAAACATGCCTGAAATTTTCACAAGGCGGGTTTCTGGGTGCAAACTAAGAGGGCTTGATAATCAATTTTATGTGCTAAATTGATTGATAGCATGTACATGAATATCGCTAGTCGCGTCGGCCAGCTTTCCATCTAGAGCGAGCAGCCATGTCGCCTACCGGCTGTAATAGTTAGATTGGCTGTTTTTGTGGCATTAGTAGGCCTAATGAGGAAGTTTCAGCGGTTGTCCTGCATTTGGATTCCACTCAGAATAGGAAATTACAAAATTATTTGAGGAAATCACACGTTAGTTGTGAGTGGAAGCAACTGGGCAAAGCGAAACTAATTTGTTGGAATTCCCAGAAAAACAAGTGAAATCCTTCAATGCAGCACGTGTGGTGAAGCAAATGAGTAACTAATGTTACTGGAACCAGAATAGCCATTTGATCAATTATCTTCATCTAATATAATAATATTAGCCACCAAATATCTGCCATAATTGTAAGTAAATTTTAACTACTAATGCATGACGAAACCTTGTTTATGGCTAATATTAAAAGAAATGATGACATAAGAAGAAACTTAGCTTTCAGCGTTCGGCACGAAATGCGCATGGTGGGCGGAAATGGCGTCTTTCGTTCGTTCGTACATGAGAGGGGAGCGTTTCTCTTGGTTTTTTTTCCGTCAAGCAATAAATTCAATGGTTTTCACATATATAACACATTAGTTTCACAAATTTCCAATTGAAATACTAGGGTATTTCCATAATTGTCGCCATTTCCGTCTAGGTTACGCACTGCCATCTACCGAACGGCCGTCATTGGCTCACTTGAGGCACGTGGGGTGCAATTGGTGCAATATACAAACTCGGTGCAATTGTATACAGCGCTCGGCTTGTAAAAAGGAAGTGACAGCAGGGCACACGTTGCTGGTTTGAGTCGTGTTTTATGAGAATTTTGATGTTTTTGCGCAGTTTGTTAGTGGAATCATCACGGTATGGATGAGGATAGTCCGCGAGGTGTCAGTGTGCGTCATTTGTCGCGAATCATTGAGTGACGGCGGGGCAAAACTGGACAAAAAAGGCCTAGAGAGTTTGATTCAGGCATCTGTGGTTCGCGGTGACGAGTATTGACGAGTGACCTGCAAGGAGAGGAGCCAGGTACGAAATTCGTCCACCCAGAATGTCTGAAAAGGTACACTGATAAACGAAGGCAAGAAGGTAATGACCAGTGTGCGTCTGAAAACAATGCGAAGCGACCACGGTCGGGGAAGATTCTTTCCAATGGAAGGGGAATTGTTTCTTGTGTGGTGAGGTGGGCCCTGGATAATCGCCATCCAAATCGGACTGAAATTTATGAAGTGCGCACGCTGGAGTTAAGAGAACGGTTCATGAAACTGTGTGAAGAAAGGGAACACCCCAGGAATGACCATGTCAGAACAGGCTCCATGGTTGCCATGATCTCGTTGCCGTTGAGGCGCGGTATCATAGTCGATGTTTGGTGTCCTTTTCAACGTGAAACTGGAACATCCGCATCTACTGCGAGTCGACCAAAAGATGAAGGAAGGTTCAGGAAATTTTTTGAGCTTGTGTCAACTGGCTTGAAACCGAGGGTGACATAGACGTGTACAATATCGACGATTTTGATGGGTATAAATGCAGCAGTTGGCAGGCGATGATGATATTTTACTCTGCCAAGTCACTGAGACGGGAATTGAAGAACTATTACGGTGTGCGATGCTGACGGCATCAACTGCGATGATGCTGAAAAGATTGGTGCTCAATACAGGCGAGCTTAGTTGGCGTCAGTTTCAATGATGCCAAATCAAGCGTTCTCAACAAGTTCGCACGATGTAAGATCTTCAACCAGGTGTAAGAATACATGACAAAACTATCAAAATAGATCCCAGCGTTCTCTTTCCTCAGGTGTTGCGCTAATGGGAAAAGATTGGATGCAGACATTGAGAATACTTGTCCCATGAGATGAGCACGTTCCACCAGCTCTCTTCAAAGATGGCTACATGAGAAAAGCAGATAAAGCCGAACCTAGCCCAGGTGGTGCAAAAGGACATAACGAAATCACATCTCCCTGGAAATCTCTCCAAACCTATTGTCGTCATAGACGTGGATGGCTCGTACACCGCGTACGATGGAAAAGGGGGACATCGTATGCAGATATAATGAACGACTACGCGTCATTACCTTGAGAAGCGATTTGGTCTCACCACTGTGATATTCGACGGGTACGAGGAGTCCAACACAAAAAGACCACGAGCACTCACGGCGATCATCAGCGAAGACCTCAGCCACAGTCACACCAAGGCCTGACATGAAAGCTCACAAAAACCAGGACGCTTTCCTACAATTTTGAGAAACAAAATAGAGTTCATCAAAATGCTTGCAACCCATCTCGAAAGTCGCAACCATTCGGTGCATATCGTAAGAGGTGATGCAAACACCATGATCGTGAAACGAGCGATGAGTTTCGCTCGCAACTCACAAAGTCTAACCGTTGTCGCCGAAGACACAGACATTTTTGTGTTACTTGCTGCATCACTGGAACAGGGCATGGCTCCGGTTTACATACAGAGGGAAGGCAGGAAGGCGAAAAAACGAAGTGACGAATTGTACAGTATTAAAGACGCCTGTGAGATCATTACACCACCAGGAAGGACAACCTACTTTTCATTCACGCTTGGACAGGATGCGACACAACGTCAGCGTGCTTCGGTCAAGGAAAAGTACAACTCTTCAAAAAGCTGCCGAAATCTGTCAAGATACAAAAGCTCGCAAGAAATCATCAGCTGCCGTACAAGCACGAATCATCAGCTGCCGTACAAGCATGAAAGGAAAATAGGCGACGAGGGGTTTCTTTTGTTTTGTGTTCTGTTCGATGGTGGTGACCGCCACGACCTAACTCACCTGAGACACGTCAAACTCCAGAACATAGATCGCTACGTGTTCAAAGCTGGAACCTCAGAAAGTTTGCCTCCGACAAATGGAGCCACTCATTTTCACGCCCTTCGTGTACATCATCAGATTATAGCATGGTAAGAGCTGGATGGTGTAAGCTGAATCCCTAGACTTCGATGGGAAAAAGGCAAAAACGGCCTTCAACCAATTCAGACTGATTTACCGCCGGCTCCTGAAGACATTCTGAATTTGTCCATTGCAAATACAAAAGCACGACGAAACAGATGTGGAAGCAATCAGTGTTCATGCAAGAAAAATAGACTGAAATGTGTCGAGGTATGTGGTGGATGCCGTGGTGAGGACTGTGAGAATCGCGAACCTATCTACACAGGGGAACGATCGTGATGAGTCTGAACTATAGAGCAGACCCCATGCTGTACGTTCTGATGCGTATTGTGGTTTTTGTGACTCATTAAAATTAGATTGTGCTGGATAATACAGTCTTGGCTTTTTACATAGTCTAATGAATTTCAATATCATGCACCGCCATCTTGGATGTTTGTCACCTGAGTATAGAACAAAACCAATGAGGTTTCACAATATGGTTGTGATATCTCTTTCACTTTGTGCAGGTGAAATTCCATTGCAATTGAATCATAGAGAACACTACAATATTCAGAATTGCTACCCCTACCCCTTATTATCAGTGCGAAAATGTGATGTCAAAATTGAAAAGTGCTGGAAAATTTTTCCCCACTATCTGAGAATGGGGATTTTTTGGGGGTAACACCCTGAGGGAGGGTGGAATTCAAAACCATAAGGAAATCTCTTTGCGGAATTTTGTCCCGCAAGAAACCTCTCCGGGTAGAGTATATGGTGGTAATGTGGTTCTCATTATGGCCACCAGTGGCCAAGATGGATAAAGAAGGAAAATTCTCAGGAGGGAAAACTGGATAATTGGAAGGAGGAAGGATGAGGGTGGGGGGGGGAGGGTTTAAAACAAGGGTATAAACCAGAAAGGAGACGGTAGAAGAGAGAAACTTCTGACCTGTCTGTGATGGCAAAGTGATACCCATTGACAAAGAGGAACAAAGAGTGGAAGTGAGCACTGATCCTAGAATTAGGTGGTTTAACCAGAAGGGGGTTGAATGGTAGATGGTGTGAGCCCTGCAGAAACCTGGGGGATGAAGCACGGAGCGCGCAGAGGGTGCAACACCAGAAAGGAGACGGTGGAAGAGAGAAACTTCTGACCTGTCTGTGATGGCAAAGTGATCAACCATTGACTCATCTTCATTGCAAGGAGATGATCACTCGGCCCATTAAGCAGAGAGAATGGTTGCCAACTTATGGTTGTTTACTCGTGCCTTAAAGATCCATATAACCCGGTTTCCAACCGTTACATTTGAATCTTTATATTAAAATGTTCTTCTTAATCGAATCTTCACGAAGGACACCACGGGATCTTATCGTCCACCAACTATTGCCACAGAAAGAAAACCGTTTAATGTCCATTCGAGTGACGGGACACACCATCGATGAATCACCCTGCCTGTGGAACACCAGGATGACAATTTATAGCTGGGTCTGGATTCGTACCCAGGTTGTACAGCTTAGAGGTGAGTGTGCATACCCCTGGGCCATCCTGCCAGCCTTTACCACCCACACCAAGGTTGGAAATTATTTTTCAAGTTCATCGCGATGCACCAAACGTGAACTAGAGAGTTCAATGAGGTCAAGAAAACAGCCCCCGTGTGGTCGCGAAAAGAAAATGTTTTATTTTTAAAATTTCAAATCCGTCCTTTCAAACCAAAATGTAACATGCGTCATCAGAATTTTCAGTTTATTCGATCAGCCGTTGTTAATTTGTGGTAACTATCTATATATTAATACTGAAGGACCAATTTTGTGCTCCTCCGAGCGGTCGCGTCACGTTTTACTCGGTACTGTGACCTGGACTGAAAGAAACTTCGTACCTGTAAGAGTGCATCGCACATAGTGGCAATAGTCAAACTTCAACTCTGAAGCAGAATAAACACTTTTCGTTTTACATTCGTTTACATGGCGACGTGTGACGTCACCGCTGAGAGGCGTCAGGACGTCATGACATCATCGGTCATTCGCTGACGTCATTACGTCTGCCATCGCCAGACCGTCACCGCTGAGCGGTGTAATTCCACTCCTCGAAAATAGCGTCTGCAATGTAAAACCCTCTTCTGCACATGCTGACTACCTCAGAATGTGAATTTGACACAAAAAATTTAACAAGAAACGTTGTATCTTCTATATATTAATACTGAAGGACCAATTTTGTGCTCCTCCTAGCGGTCGCGTCACGTTTTTCTCGTACTGTGACCTGGACTGAAAGAAACCGTACCTGTAAGAGTGCATCGCACATAGTGGCAATAGTCAACTTTCTGAAGCAGAATAAACACTTTTTGTTGAGACGGGGGCGAGGAGTGAAGAGGCGGGGGCGGGGGATGAAGAGACGGGGGCAGGGAGTGAAGAGGCGGGGGGCAAGGTAAGCAAATTTTTGGGCGGGGGTAAGCAAATTGAAAGCGGGAGACGGGGGGAAATGGGGCGGGGGATGAGTGGGCGGGGGCTGGGGTGAATTAGGCGGGGTTGAGTGTGAGGGGGTGGACAGGGGGGCGGGGGCCCGGGGGCAGTGGGCGGGGGAATAAAGAGACGGGGGCGGGGAGTGAAGAGTCGGGGCCGGGGTAATTAAATTTTTGGCGGGGGTAAGCAAATTGAAGGCGGGGGAATGGGGCAGGGGCGGGGTATGAGTAGGCGGGGGCAAGCACGCCCTGTCCAGTCTATGTCCCTCGAGTGTGGGTGAGCTGGTGAGGGTGGTTGAATGAACGGAATCCGTCTGTGACGGGGTTTCGGCTAGTGGGGATGATTCCCCGTGCCCTTCCATTGTGACTCACGGCAAGTACTGTATCGTTGGATTTCGGAACCTCGTCGTTTGAGTCAGTCGTGGTTGCACGGCGTTAGGTGCAGTAGTGTTACACAAGTTTAGCACTTTTTGACGTTATCGATTCAAAGAAGCGTTTTTTAGAAGCTTCTATTGAAGCAAATGAAGGAAGATGTGGCCCTGTTTCAAGAAGAGAGAAACCAAGAGGGGAATCGTCAAGTAATAATTGGTTTACCGAGAATGACACTTCACTTACTGTTCTCTGTAACTAGATTCAGTTACTAGTTAGCCAACGTGGGAACAGTATTCGATTTTCTCGTGTTTCAATTCCGCGCATCCACACACGTGTTGATATGGTGAAGCTGGGTATGAGAATTAAAAACAAGGACAAATGTGTCCAAGAGCAGCGTCCTAACGGTTTTGTCGGCTAAAAAAAAAAAAAAAAGTTAAAATTTTTTTTAAAAACAACAACACAACAACTTTCAGATATTTCGTCACGTGCCTTGATTAAGCCAAAAGCAAAACGCGTCATAATGTATTTACGTATTTACAATATATCGTGTATTTACGAAATAAATAATGTATTTACGAAATTACAATACGATAAATGGAATAATCTTTAAATAGTAACGTGAACTTTTCGAAACTTTAAAGCAAATGTCCGAATATAATTTAAAAGTTCATGATAGACGCTCTCAAAAGGCACCGTCTATGTGAGGATGTGTACATGTGCTCAGTATTTAAGGAGATCCGGATCTTGTATATACAAGAGCCGAGTCTCGAGATTAAGGTTTTGGAAGAAGAAGAAGAAGAAGAAGAAGAAGAAGAAGAAGAAGAAGAAGAAGTAGAAGAAGAAGAAGAAGACAACAACAACAACAACGCCGAGCTCTCTATGAGCAGCGTTCGCTACGCGAGACGCTGCTAAAAAGAAAGAATCATCACCCACGGCTCACATTACATTCTCTCATCTGTCTCATTAACCTTGTGCGTGTCTGTCCCGTGTTTCCATCCCATTTGAATGAATAAGATGAGATAGATAACATGCATCGTGATTCCGAACAGGAGATTTACTTTGTATGTGTTACCTGTGGTAATAAACATTTTGTTTATAAAAACCTGTTCATGGTCATTCGAGGTATGGGGCCTCCATTAAGCATGAGTGAAATGACTTTAAAAATCCGGAAACAAGCCGATTAGGAAACGCACATTTAAAGCATTCTTAAAGATTTGATCTGTCACAGTTATATCAGAAGGGACAGTTTTAAAGCCAGATAGTGTGTTAATCAGCAGAGGCCTCAAGACTTAATGTGTTCGGCCCACCAGAAAACCAAAATGGCGGCCATGTCATTTCATCTGTAGTTAGAGAGCTGGCTGAGCTTCATTCTCAAATTTGCACCCAAAAGGTTTGTTGATCTCATTGGCCAGTGAAGACCATCCGATTTATAAAAAGTGATTTCTTAAGTGCAGCTTTCTTGGGGTTAAGGATTATTTGATCCTTCAAGTAGACCCTTCTAGCCCTTCCAATCTAAACATCGCGCCCAAACTGCCCCTTCGGTATTTGGACACATAGTGTGAGATGTGTTTTAATTACATTTGTTAGAAAGTTTTAATCCCTGGTGTTAACGGATAAGAAAGGACTAATTAAGGGTTCATTAAGAGTTCAATCTCAATTGGCGCCCAACACCCGTTCTGATCTCATAAGATTGCTTTACCCATCCACCAACTAAATTCATCATTAAGAACGATTTTTGTCTGGGTTTACGGATAAGAAGGGTCTTAAGGGCGCAAGGGTCTTCACATAGCCCTTGGAAAAATAATTTGATTGAGTTGACGCCCATTCATTTGCATGACGGGGGTCTATAGATAGTTACAAAAAAACAAATTACAACTATTTAAGAAACCATAGTGCCTGGGGTTAATGAATAAGAAAGGGCTAATTAAGGGTTCATTAAGGGTTCAATCTCAATTTGGCGCCCAACACCCGTTCTGATCTCATAAGATTGCTTCACCCGCCCACTAACTAAATTCATCACTTAAGAACGATTTTTGTCTGGAGTTTACGGATAAGAAGGGTCTTAAGGGTGCAAGGGTCTTCACATAGCATCTGGAATACAAATTACAACCACATTCCGAATGCCTGGTTCCATTGCGTTGTCTTCATCGACAACCGTTTATGAACGTAGAATACGCTCCGCAGGTGTAATATAAATTAGGAAATAGATGAGAAAATATAAATTTGTGGGACAGGGTTAAAATTTTTCACTTTTTTGAGATCCACTTCTACCAGTACAGGTAGCATTTTCCGGGCCGACCTTGACAATGAGATGATTCACAAACTGAGAAATCCTCTACTCATCCGGTATATGCTTAAAGTTTATATGAACTTCGCCGGTGTATCACCATACAAATAAACGAATTAGATAAGACCAGAATAATCTCCACTTGTCTTTCGACACGTCTCCGATGACCAGCGCCAACAGCTGTAGCTAGGCCCATGTATGGCATGGCACTCACTGAGCTGAATGATTTGTTTTTCGCCATGAACCGGCAGAACTACGCGAGATGGATGGTCAAATACCGTTTGGATCTCATGAATATAGAAATTACGCATCCAGGATTGACCAACATACTGAACGCTGGAGCGTTCTCGGTTAGAAGGACAATAACGAGTTTGCACGCCTTCCAGTTGACCACACATGAGAGCAGACAGTCAATGCAGATGCAGCATCGAGGATGACTGGATTCACATCGGCGACAAACAACTACACTGCGCGCGTTCGTTGGAGTGTCACGAAGGCAGTCGTGCAGCAATTGCAAGTGAGGCCTTAGCTATGGCCAGACTGGTACATCATAGCGACACTCAAATGGAACTCAGTCCATCGAGAATCAAACGCGACAACGAGGATCTCAAGCGAATCACCTCAAGCATTGTCTCATCGGTAAATCCATTCGCCATCGATACCGATGCGCCGCTAATCAATATCAGCACAGGGAAGAGTGTCCTCCGTTGCCGTCAAGAATTCTCTGCTCAGTGTACCGCAGGAAGGTCGCAGGATGCATGAGAAATTCGTTCGCGAATGCCTTGATGATGCCGACATGCTTTGAGCGACCTATTACCCGCAACAACAACTTTTGACATTCGCGAAACAGTGCGTAACCAACCGACGTGCCCCACAGAACTCAAAAGAGGCAGAACTGAAATGTACAAGCCAGTTACTCGAAGACTAGCCTTCATCGCGGCTAAGGCCGAAGTGGACCTCGAATTCCTCTTCAAATTTCCACTCACACCTGTGCCGCTGTCTATGTGTAAGCGCGATGGTTCAATGGTGCATACAGCAAAGAGCGCCCTTTTCGACAAGCTGGAGAAAACAGTACCTGATCACGGCCATCCGACTGATGTGAAGGTACATCTGATAGATGGAAATTTTCTCCTTCACTGTCTACCACCAAACCTACCGCCGACTTACGGTGGTCTGTCACACGGGGTATCCTCGTTGCGGCCTTATCCCACCAGTCAAAACGTATAGACATAGCGTTTGACACTTACGAGGAACCTTCTATTAAGGACTGCAAGCGGGAAAGACGAGGAGCCGAAGAGCAACGTTACGTTATCAGTGGCCCGGACAGATAAGACCGAAGAACATTGAGAAAGCTCTGAAATCGAGTTCCTTCAAGAGAGGTCTACCGGAATTCATGATGGATGACTGGGCTGGGGAGCAGTACCGACACATTCTGGAAGGAAGAATCGTTTTCCTCGGTGTCAACGGTAAATGTGCCAAGTATTCTGTTGTGAATGGTGGAGTGCAGAAAGAATTAATTCAAGATCTGTTCTGTAATCACCCAGAGGCAGACACGAGATTGTGCTTCCATTTGACAGTGGCTGACCTTGATTGTCAAGATGGCGACATTGTAGTACGTGCCTCGGACACCGACATACTGGTGATTCTCCTTCACCATGTTCATCGATTTACATGTACAATTTGGATGGAAGTTGGGACGTCCGGTAAGAATAATCGACGCTACGTGAACGTTACTAATGTAGCAGCGCAAATCGGTCCGGATGTGTGCGCAGCTCTGCCTGGCCTGCATGCATTCACGGGATGTGACTACACATCAGCATTCGCAAGGAAGGGAAGAAACGGCCGTATGATATAATGTGTGCCCACGACAAGTTCATTCGGGGTTTTTCATCCCTCAGCTACAAAGAGCCGGACGATGAAATGTTTGCCGTCCTCGAGGAGTTCGTCTGCCTCATGTACGGTGCGAAAAGACCACGACGCTGAACAACTACCGATTGATGTTGTCAATCGCACGTATAACCGCAAATCGAATTCCATGCGACCGTTCGACAAACTGAAGAGCATCGAAGGCAGCAGCATCCCGCCTTGCTCAGCTGAGTTGCGGTCACATAGTGTAAGGACTGGATTTGGGCTACAATGTGGGGCAGTTCCCACCTGGCTACCATACTGAAATCTCCAACAGCGGGATGGGAAATCGTTGATGGTCACTATCGAGTCATCTGGTTTGATGGACATCAACTGCCCAGGTGCTTGTTCCAGAAATACCAGTTGAAATGGACGCTGACGGTGATCCATCCAGAACGGATGATCTGATGATCGATTCATCATCTGAAGGTGAAGCAAGAAGTGATGATGATGATGTTGAAGATGATGATGACGATGATGATGAATGATCATGAAGTGATAATTCTGAAGGGTGAATGAGCCAAAATACCTGAAATGTCAAGCCTGTTTAGGTGGGCCGAGATCCTCAAAGTTATTTTTACTTTGTAATGGTCAGTAATTTTTATTCGTTATAGTCTCTGATATGTAGCACGTTTAGTTTTTGATAACCTATCATATTATTCGTATAGCTGGCTCTGATTCAGAGAACAGTTCAGAAGTGGAGTCGAGACACGCATCTGGAGTTTGTTAAAAAAATGCATCTGTTCGTGTACCAGACGTAGACCCATCTTCGAGCACATTCGACAGATTTCTTACATCATTCTGTGTTTACGGCATTGTCATGTCATCTCCCTCTGACTGTTAGCACAGGGACGATATTTTGTAGTAACCTAATAAAACTCATAATGACAGTGACAGTGCATCGTATAGTCACCCTCTTCACTTTCAATTTCCTTATGCTATGTTCATTTTTTGACTCCCCAATTTGTTGAATTGTCCCCCGATTATCACAACATGCCCGTCAGTGTATATCAATCGATTTCACTGAGAATGTTGTGTGTTCATCTTGCCTTTATATCACTTGCGTTTGATGATCATCGTGCCACATATATTACAATACACATTAGAATAACATAGACTACACCCGTGTCATCGCTTTTTTTTCATTATCTCAATGTGCCCTCTGCCTCTCGTGTTTCCTTCTCCGGCTATGTGAATCCCTTGCGCCCTAAAGACCCTTCCTATCTGTAAACCCCAGACAAAAATCATTCTTAAGTGATGAATTTAGTTAGTGGGTGGGTGAAGCAATCTTATGAGATCAGAACGGGTGTTGGGCGCCAAATTGAGATTGAACCTTAATTAGCCCTTTCTTATTCATTAACCCCAGGCACTATAGTTTCTAAAATGGTTGTAATTTGTGTTTTTTTAACTATCTATAGACCCCGCCATGTAAATGAATGGGCGTCAGCTCAATCAAATTATTTTTCCAAGGGCTATGTGAAGACCCTTGCGCCCTTAAGACCCTTCTTATCCGTAAACCCAGACAAAAATCGTTCTTAAATGATGAATTTAGTTGGTGGATGGGTAAAGCAATCTTATGAGATCAGAACGGGTGTTGGGCGCCAATTTGATATTGAACTCTTAATGAACCCTTAATTAGCCCTTTCTTATCTGTTAACACCAGGGATTAAAACTTCTTAACAAATGTAATTAAACACATCTCACACTATGTGTCCAAATACCGAAGGGGCAGTTTGGGCGCGATGTTTAGATTGGAAGGGCTAGAAGGGTCTACTTGAAGGATCAAATAATCCTGAACCCAAGAAAGCCGCACTTAAGAAATCACTTTTTATAAATCGGATGGTCTTCACTGGCCAATGAGTCAACAAACCTTTTGGGCGCAAATTTGAGAATGAAGCTCAGCCAGCTCTCCCACTACTGGGGAATATGGTGGGTGGAGTCAAGTGACAAATGTGGGTGTGGTCCGGAAGCTGTCCGACCAATGGGTGCACATTTCAAAAATCGACCTCCAACAACAACAATAATTAAAACTGGTAAACCAGTGATGCCGGGCTTCAAGGCATGCATCCGTTTTAACAAATTTCAACACTTTCACCCTGTCACGTGATCTGGGGTTATCCAAGTTTTCCTAGTTAGAAAGCCGTTTCAGTTTCATCACTCTGTCATGTTACATTTAATTCTGTTCACCCTTTGTTCTTGTAAATCCTGAAGCGAGACTAGAAAGAGAAAAGGTCACGCAATGTATACAAATAATCTGATAGCTCTCTCGAGGATCTTTTTCTTCTTTACACTATTGTTTTACAGATAATACGTCAAAAGAATCGAATCAATATTTCAAAGTTATATAAACCTAAGTTACATGAAAAACTTTACATGGCAGTGGCAGGCCAAGATGTGCCTGATCGGTACAGCCTAAGTAATATCGGAGAGTTTGCGAGTACATGCGGGCTCACGTGGAGGTTTGGAGAGGGAAAGAGATGCTCCAAGCTGTGGCCGGTTCTCTTCCTTCCCGTTGCCCCACCTCACAATAAACTGCTAGCCTTGATATGAGTAAAATATTCTCGGGTATAGCTTTAAATCCATAAAGAAATAATAATAAAATCCATCACAACATGACAATATTCTGTTACAATGTCAAAATACAGATGAACACATTTCTGCGTTGATATTTTCAAATTAGTAAAATCTCAATGTTGCTGTAGTCCAGTTTGATCTAATTTGCTTATGGGTTGACTTGCTTAAAAAAGACACTACTACATGTGCCCAAAACGTCGCTGTTAAATAATAAAGAAGTTAAAATCCATATAAACTTCTAAACATGCTAAATTACATTGAAAGAATATGTATAGGTGTAATAAAACTGGAAAACTAGTGGAATTAAACTAAAACCTGCTGCCATGTCTTGGTCTGTTTGTGTTGTATTAAATTTGTTTGTGTTTACGTGACAGTACTTCGTATTCGGCGTTCCGTCATATTAACCTTTCGTCTGCATCAATGAGGTGGGCGAGGTTAGTCAGGCGATACGATACACGTGACCGGAATTATAGCGTGACTGCTGGGATAGCCTCGTTTTCCATCTGTACCACACCCGCTTTGAAATCAACACGGTGAGTATGACTTCAATTTTTTGAATTCTTGTGTATCAGAATCCCTCAGTTTGTGTGTTGTTCTTGTAAGAATTATGCCTGTGCCATACTTAGATTTGCATTTTACAGATATTGATACGTATATTTAGTAATAGAATATGTGTTTGTGTGATTTTTCTAACCATTTCATATCGGTCTCTGAGTCAGTAAAGCCTGTCTGTATAGAGTAATGGCGATTTGACCTATATTGTATGTTTCACCTCAGTGCAAATTAGCAGATAGCTTGTGCTATTCCGGGTATCTCTCAGATATTAATACGTCCCTACATTATAGATTTTTAGCAACAAAACGCAGTGTAATATTGTTTAATTTAGTTTGGTATGTAGTCATTGTCTAACCATCCTATAAGGCATTTGGCGTTAGTAAATTTATTACGGCTTTGACCTATATTGTATGTAATGATGCTACGTGTTGTATTGTTGCTAGAGTGCAGGACGATTAAAATGAAACAAAAGTCAGTCTTGGTATAGTAGTTCATGTCATCTTAAACAAAGGAAGGGTAATACAGTGTTGCGAATGTGGAAGCCATGAGCACACAGACATTCAGGTTCCTATAGCTCAGTTATATCGATAAGTAAATGTGGATAGATAGCTCCCTTTTCCCTTGTCGACTGGGAAATAAATGTACGTGCGCTGTGCGTTATTTTAATAGTTAGGATTTTTACACCCCTTATAACAACAACACGCCTTCACCTCGCTTCCTCACACAAC
>CM068960.1:11547812-11574803 GCA_035128595.1 Eptatretus atami
AAATCATTTCAAGAAAAAACAAAAATAGAAGTATACTCTCCAGCGAACTGGACTGCGAGGTTGTTTGCAATTGATCAAATAATATTTCCCGAAGAGTACGTTGACGGAATCGAGAATTTATTTTATTAATATTTTTTTCGCGTTGCCCGATTCTTATTTAAAGAAACATTTGAATATTGCGCGTCAATGTGGAAAAAAAACGGAGAAAAGAAAAGTCTAAAAAAGTTATTACTGCGTAATCTTAAGCATCATTTTATTTTATGAATGAACACGGTAAGTAATTAAGACTCAAAAATGGCATGTTTATTAGGCTTAAAAATAAATCGTTCTTGTCTGCATAAAATGTTTGAGATTTAAATAAATCCATTTCAAGAACACAAAATAGCTCCCCATCGAAACTATCCCGCGAGATGTTTGCACTGATCAAATTCCCCGAGAGCAACTTGCATTGAAATCGCGAATTGATTTTTTAATAAATTTTTTCCTTGCCCGATTTTAATGAAAACCTTAATACGTGCATCACTGCAGAAGAAAGGTGAGTAATGTGGCCGAAATTGTGCTATCGTGTACCGTTTGGCTGTATTTGGAACATACATACTACGTGCAGTTGGTTCCTGTATAATTGTATTTATGGGGGGGGGATCCGTCCTACACTCCGACACCAAACTGTTTCTGCCAGGGTCCGGTGGCGAGAACGACCATAGGTGGGGGAATGTTACGGTCGTCTCCCACCGAACTCCTGGAATTGTTAGCCGTCGCTCACCGGATAATTCCGTGATGCGGCGGGTCTTCTAACGACCGTAGGACGCCAATACCTCAACGGGCATAGGGTCTGTTCTGCCAGAACCAATTACCGGAATAACACACGGCGGTTGTCGACTACCGGGGAAACACGCCCTCGTACCTGTGGCCTGAATGACACTCTACAACTACGGTAGAGTACCAACTACCACCCGATCGGACTGCAGCCGAGCAGTGAACGCCCCAATGATTCCACTAGAATGAACAAGATTATAATCTGAATGAACAATAATATCGGGGATAAAGACCCGGCAAACTTTAGATCCGAACCATGCTGGACCAATTGAAGAAAAGAAAAAATAACGGTGATAGGAAGATGTGTCGATATACATGAAAAAACACTCTTTTTTTGGAATTTTTCGATATGCTCTTTGTCGGCCACGTAAAGCCTCGATAAAGGGTATATTTTAAAGAGTTTATCACCGGCTTGACGACAAAGCTACAAAAGGTCCATATGAAAGATGGTGACTCAGTAACATATAATCCCTGTTGTCCTCATATTTCGGTGCGGTCCTATTGAAGATATTCACATTTGAAGAAATAACAAGCCCTCTGAATATTGGACCATTTCAGAAAATACATAATATTCAAAACCCATAAACTACACGAACAAAGACAACTTCCTACACGTTGGTATTGAAATGTGTCGATTGGATCCGATATTAGTATCACAAACCACGTCATATATGTAAATTAGTGCTTTATTGACAAATTACGATAATTGTAAATTTCTTAGACCGCCATAAGAAAATATCAAGCAAGGCGATTTTCAAAACGATGTTGACAGCTATGTCAGTAAGTCATCGCTTTACAATATCAAGAGATATGAATAAAACGGTATTACATAGTTATCATCCTCACCCATCGCTCTCGTCCATCACCGAGTTGCCCTGCAATGGTTTGCATAAGAGAGGGAACACTACTGAATAGGCTATAGCTAAGCAAATGTAGTTAAACCTAATATATCTATTTTTTATCAATTCCTTCTCTTAGGTAGTGTAGAAACGCCAATGCCAAACTGTATGGACACATCATAAATGCTCTAAGCCCATTATGCAATATTGGTTAAAAGTGTCCTTTCGTTAATCATTTAACGGAATTTTCAATTCCCTTTTATTATAGGTACCCAACATGCTGAACCGGTGGTCCAGATGAACCGGGATCGATGTCCTATTGAATGTTACAGTTGCCAAAAAAAGAAGCGAAGGTTGTCGACAGAATGGGATACATGCATCAATGTCAGAATTCGTCCAAATGGAGACAGGTCAGCTAAAGCTGGGAGCACGGGTTGAAAGCTTGAAGTCATTCTTCACAATACGGAAGATGAAATGCCAGTGTTGGAGTCCACGTAAGGCGAGAACGGATTGTCTATATTCTACCACCTGATGCTATCAGTGTAACACCAGTAAGAGGAATTTATAATCCTTCTTCTCAGAACATGCACACAGGAAAACTCAAAAGTTGTGGAGCCTAAAACACGCGAGCAAATACCACAAGATACGATTGTCAACCTGTTTCATCTGCATTCCAGGAAACGTGATAAACTTCACCGTGCAACGGAACACTAGACAAGCAACAGTTCGCAAAGCAGCAGAAGCACGTGACGATCAGGAATATGCTGGTCTTCTTGAAGGCGAGGTACCTGTTGAGCAAAAAATGCTATCATTATCATAGGTATTGCATGGTCTTCAACATCAGTTCACCCACAACATCGAGCTCTGGGCATACCAGCACCGATGTACCGAACTGATGAACATCAAAAATGCCTTCTTCCCGTCTTGTTGATGAGAAATAGATACTGCCCTTAGAGGAGGGAAAGCCCAATGAAGATCTATAACATCGATTCAAAACTACTCTCCGGACGAATGAAGAAACCTCATACACTCTACACAAAACATCAGCGGAAACTAAACATCACTACGGAGATCCATATTATTCAATGTCACAACGTGGGCATCAAAAACACCAACATCCCTCATTGACGTCTTCGACAACAATTATGATGAGTCAAGTTCGTGAAGACAGACGAAAGAACAAGAACGCCTTGCTGTTGCTGGTGATTCCGAAGCTACCAATCCATCTGCTGGACGCCCAGTACCACAATGGACAAATAATGGCTCTACATCAACAAATCCACCTTGACACACTTCATCTGTATCACGTCATGCAACTATGCACCAGCAGCAAAGATATTTCAGATCACCAAGAAAAGCGATCTATTTGGCTGGGGCTCTCGACAATGTTTCGCTAACATGCCCTTTCATCTCGTAATGTTCATGTACAGTCAACTCGCATAAGCAGGAAAGGCGATTCTCGATATTTATTTCCTGTGAAGCATGCCCGATGATGAGTTCAGACTAACAAGGCGTGGGTCCACAACAATCAATATCAGTTTCTAGACACTGATGTGCTGTGTCTTAGCAGTCCAACTACTTCAACAGTGCCGGACACTGGCCGAAAATGGATAGAGAAAAGACTTCAGCAGGATGCAAAACCGCTTATCCCTGGTCCATCAGATAGTTACATGCTTGCTCCAGAAATGTGTACGGCTTCCTGCGTTCATGCCCTGACAGGATTGACTCTGTCTCAGCACTTCTTCGGGCATGTAAATTAAAACGCATGGAAAGCTATGAAGACACTGCATCTTCAGAATAATTGGTCCACACCTCGAAGTCCTCGCCACTGACAACTCCAGAGGCAGCTGGCGCTCAAGACTTTAGTCAGTGCCATGTATGATTCTCAAGGGAAATATATGGAGCACACACTAAATTTGATTATCCTCGGCGAAAACTCGCCAGCGACCAAAGATGTCCAGTGGCATATAGTGGCCCTCGTCCGAAAGCTTTTCTCGAACAATGTGAAGAGATCCGTACGCAAATCCGAGTATGGAGAAATGCCACAGCTGGCAAATCTCAGAAATTCCACACCAGAGGTCGTGGATGGTACAGAAGGAGAAGTGTGCTGCAATCCACATGTTTATGGCCCACATCAGCGATATGTTAGATTGGTCTTTGTGTCATGCCGTGGTAGTGAACCATGTTCCAAACAGCTGCAGCTGCTCACGAAGACAGTTGCCTTGCACTAACGAGGCATGTTGGCCAGCCAGTTCACAGGCAGTGTGCACGAACTGTCACATGATGACCTAAAAGACACTGGACAGTGAAATGGTAACATATCGAGGACACTCGCCAACAATATATTGTTTTAGTTATTTCTCGTAGAACATGTGTATGGTGAACAATAGTTATCACGTCACTTGTGCAAAACTTCAGTCACTATCTCGTATAATTTTGCTGGTAAATTTTGTTCAAAATATCTCATTATATTGATATGGAACTGAACACATAAAATAAAGAAAAATATGACAATTGGCAGAGTTTGTTCTGTATGATGATTTTCGAAGTTAGCGGTCCGGAAATGCGTCTTTTTTTCTATTAAAAGCCACACCAAATGTAATAGTATTTATCTAGAAGTTATCGCTTAAGTACTGTAGTGATTCCCCTGTCATTCGCACATCAAATACCCAATCATGTAAAATAGGCGCATTGCTGTTGTTAGTAAATGGCTAATCCCACTGATTTCGGAAATGTCAAAAATTTCTAATGGGTATCATTCAGTGTGAAATATTCATGGGCTGCACACCAAATAATGAAGGACAACAGGAAAAATGAGTTACTGAGAATCAATCATGTTTCCATATGAGACCTCTTGTAGCTTTGTGTCAAGCCTGGTTGATTAAGTACCAATAAAATCTGACCTATCCACTGGCCTATTGGGTCCACATCGAGGTCAAAGTTCAGGCACGCCAGCTCTGCGCATTTTTCAGAATAAGCGTTATTTTCACTGTCATAGTAATCAAAACTTGATCTGGTGGTGAAATAATTTCTGACATATCGATGTACGCTTCCTTTGGTGAGTTCCAGTGATTAGAGCCAATCAAATTTCCGGAAATTTGCCGGAGAAGCGAAAACTGTGATTTCCCAGAAAAACAACAAAATAGAACATGGCTCGTTCGTCAAATTCACGGCTTTATACCAGAATTATTGTATCATATCAAGTACTATAATATATCATTAATTATCAAGTTTCAAGCGTTTCCGGAGATTCGGATTCCTTTCCTGTCATTCTCAGTGACTTGTTGACATTCCTGAAGTGTTCTTCAGACTAGCTGCAAACCGAGACAGTCCGTGCTGAGTTTCTTAGAAACGTTCAGTCGCATCAATTAGTTACATTGAGTCTTGGTTTTAGAATTTTGAATCCACATTAGGCTGGAATGTTCCACCTCACTCACTCACTCACTTCACACTTAAGAAGAATCGTCAGTTCAAGTTCTCGGAACACAAACAAGAATCAACCGAGACAAATCAATATGGCGATGTCAAGTGAATGCCTTCGGGAAGTGGAGGCTTTCCAAATTTTGTACAAAGCGCCCAATAGGTAATAGTCAATTTCTCTCTCATCAGGCTGTGACAGAGGAAGATACGGGTCAGCCAGTCGACTCTCTGCACTGGAAACATGCCTCACTGAATTAAACGGCTTAGGTACAAACTCAGCTGTTAATCACCAAAGATGACGCTGTAGAGCTGTTGATAGCGGATGCAGAAACCTCGGGAATCCACAGATCCAAGCGTATGAGATCTTTATACAGACCAACTCGTTGTATGGCCATCAAGAAGCTCTCGGCAAGAGTTCCACCTTGAAAATCAGTTTGCAAAGTCGGCAGAATCTTATTATCTTGGGTACTGGTGTTGTGTTGAAACTGCAGTAAGGAGTAAGAGACTATATTTGAGTTTCTAACATTGCAACTTTAGACACATAATTGCCTTTTGCATCCATATCAGGCACGGTGCATTGCTCCAGGAAACCGGAATCACTTGTGTCCATACTGACGACAACCCAGATACATCTCATTCAATTCAGAGACTCTCTATATCGTCTCGCGGTAGGATCGTATGGGTCGCAGTAGACATCAGGTACTCCTGCTCTCCAGTCATGTATGTAGCTGAATTCTCCTCGCTGATTTAATCAAGAATCTAAAGTTGTTCAAGCTTATTTCACCGCTGTGGAGTAAGCAGCTTCGAGAATGCTTTTGAAATCTGACAAAAAAACACTGTAGCTGCCAGCTACGTTGCAACAGCTTTTGCATACTCGGTATGATCAATAATATCACCAAGAAGTCATCATTCTCGAAAAATCGTCCAAACTTTTACATTCATTGATCTGCACGTCAAAATTCTTCTCAAGGAAAACACTAATTTCAGGAAAAAATACCCATTTTCCGGAAAACTGTTCACAAATTACAAGCCACCGTGTTACGAAACATCACCAAGGAGCATAACATTGATAATGTCAGAAATATGTCACACACCAGAACAAGTTGATCAACTATCATGAAAAATAACACTTAAATTCTGAAAAATGCGCAGGAGGCTGCCGTGCCTTGAACTTGACCCCCCCCCCCCCCCCCCCCTGATTGTGGAGCCCAAGATGATGACCAGAAAATCTGATAAAAAAAAATGAGAAATGTTTTTCATGTATTCGAACGCATCTGTCTTATTCGCCAGTTATGTTTTCATAACTTTGCGAAAAACGGTGGCGTTGATGCACCCTAATAAAGATATAATACACACAGTATATAATTAGTATATATAATATATAATATATATTATATAATATTGTATGTATGTACAGTACGTAATATATATTCTAATATAAATATAAACGATGTATAATATATCAGTATACAGTATATTTATACAATATATAATACAGTATATTTATACATATAGCTATAGTATACATATAATTTTATACATATATATTTATCAGTATAATTTTTAACATATATATATGCATATTTTAATAACATATAATATATATACAGTATATATATACATATATTATATATATACAGTATATTTATATCATATATTACAGTATATTATACATATTATATTGAACAGTATATTTATACATATATATATATACATATATTATACATATATATTATATATAATACAGTATATTTAATACATACAGTTATAATTATGATCAGTATATTTATACCATATATATATAATACAGTATATTATACATATATATATATATACAGTATAGTTATACAATAAAACAAGTATATTATACATATATATAGCAGTATATTTATACATATAATGACATATAATATATTATAAGAGAGAGTTTAGTAATATGTATATATATAGATGAACATAACTATGAGATATGTTGTTTGAGGGAACTATGGAGATGAGTATGTTATAGACTATGGAGATTGTTTAGTTGAAGGGTAATCTATGAGTATGAGTTTGTATGTGAGGGTAACTACTCGGAGTGATGTGTTATAACTATGGGAATATGTTGTATTGGAGGTTACCCTAATGGAGAAGATGTTGGTTATGTGAGGGTAAGCTATGGGATGAATGTTGTTATTGAGGGTAACTTATGGAGATGATGTTGTTATTGAGGTAGTACTAGAGATGATGTGTTATAACTATGGAATGATGTTGTTATTGAGGGTAACATGGAGATGATGGCCCGCCCCTTGCAATGAATTGTGACATCACAATGAGGTTAGTTGTTGTTTTCATTGGAACCTCGTTGGTTGAGTGAGTCGCTGGTGACCAACGCGTCGTGTTAGACGCTTGTACTCGAGTTTACTCTTTTTAAACGTGTTCGATTCAAGAGAAACGTTTGTTAGACAAACACTTTCGAGAAAGAAAAACAAGGAAGATGTGTGCTGTTTTCAAGATAAGGAGAAACAGGAGGAGAAACGAGACGAGATTCGTCCAGTAATAATGGTTTAATTAGGATGACTCTGCACTTAACTGCTCCTCTAATAGGTTCATTCATCGCTGTGTAACTATGTTAGTTAACGTGGGAACACGAATCGATTGTCTCATGGTTCCACTTGTCACGTCCCCGGTGTCCCAACCAAGTGAAGTGAATAAGATGAGCATAGTAACAACTGTCCGTGAATTTCGAAAGGGAAATCTTACCTTTTAGTGTTACCTGTGGTAATAAACCTTTGTTTATAACAAATCTTGCGTGGTCATGTCGAGGTGTGCGGTGGACTCCATTAACTCTGAGTGAATTGAATTATAAAAATCCCGAACGGCCGAATTGGAAAACCTCATTTAAAGCGTTCGTAATGAATATTGTCACGTTATTCAAACGAGTTGATTCTCATAGTTGTACATCAAGAACGACGCCGATTCGTCATAGTTAATGCAAACGGCCGATTCGTCATAAGTTACATCAGAAGAGTTATTTGTCACAGGTTATATCAGAATAAGCTATCGTCATAGTTTAAGCAGAACGAGTTTGATTTGTCACAGTTATATCAGAATAAGATTGATCGTCATAGTACATCAGCAACGGATTTGCTTTGTCACAGTTTATTTCAGAACAAGCTGATTCGTCATACGTTATATCAGATGAGTTGATTCGTCACAATTAATATCAGAAGGGACAGTTCCAAAACCAGATCTCTCTAATAAGCAGAGGCCTTGAGACCTAATTGTTTGACCCACCGGAAAAGCAAAATGTCGCCATATCATTTAGTCTGGTACTGATTGTAGGTGGAGTCAAGCGACAAGATTTGGTGTGTCGGAAGGATGTCCGGACCATGTGCACATTTCAAAATCGACCCTTCAATAACAACAACAACAGAGGGGGACACTCGGAGATGCAAAACCTCCGCCGCCAAATTACTGCTGGGTACTAAGTGAACTTATATTTATTCATTAAATATGAGTCAAACCGTGCTGTAACAGAGTTATGTTTTTTCTCCAACATTTTTTTTGGGGTGGGGGGTGAAATCATTAAAACATTAGAAATGCAAAAAAAATTCAAATATTTTTCAAAATGGTCAGCCATAGCGGCCATAATGGATTGGACAGAGTCCAAAATATAATGGCATGGCCTTGACCTATACCTAATCCCACCGAGGTTCATCGAAATCCGTCAGTGAGTTTTTCGCAATAACTGTTCAGCAAACAAACAACACAAACAGAAAGGGGGTGAAAAGTACCTCCGATCTTCGAGACGGAGGTTAATAATAACAAGAAAAGAGTGAACAAGAGATTGCGATGACCCTTGCCAGGACTTGTTTTGTGAGTGGTGTATTTTGTATGTAGGTAAATCAATAGGCTTGCCATACCACTGTGACAAATGACATCAATTGTGACTCGTTTTGTTAGTGAAACATTCGGCGGTTATATCTTGAAGTTTTTGCCTCGATCTGTTCAGCTACGTCCGAAAGAAGATTTTTGAACCCCTTTTATAAACGAACATAAGGCTGACAAATCAACGTAATTGATGACAAATTTTTTTCTGTGGACCATTTTTATCCGAGAATGACCTTCAAAATTTTCAACTGACGTTAATGTGACGTGTTACATATGCAATAATAACATCCTAACGAAAGGCACTATGGATGTCAGAATAAAAAAAAAAAAAAAGAAAATTTCAAAACTCATTTGCCCCATGAGGAGTACTCGCTACTTTGCCAAGCTTCAATTTTCCTTGGTGGCAGTTCAGGATCAGAGGTCCAAAATTTTTCCACTATTGGCTGCCAACACCACGACTTGACAACATAATTATCATTAAGACATATACATGAGAATCGCAACAATTGCAAATTTGTCTCAATCGCATCATCTGGTTGCTGAAGAAAAACACTAAGAATGTTATGTTGTAGACAACAAACGACAGACAGCACAAACAACGACAAATGAAAAATCACTCATCGAGTGACAACTTGGCAAAATGAAAACGTGCGCTCACACAGAGAACATCATCTTCCAGCTGAATCGTTTACATTTGTATGCCCACTGATAAGTGTCGGATCTGATTCCGTAACCAGAACCAAAATGAATCGGCTTCTTTTGCACAAACCAACCTTCCACCCCTTTTCACACGTCGTCACAACTTTTAGAGATATTTGTGCCTACAATAGTTTTTGGCACCATCCATCAATGACGAAGAATCTACTGAAAAATGCCTTCGGCATCCGAATCCGGATTTTCAACCAAAATTCACCGCCAGACAGTTCAAAGCCACCAGAACCCCATGGATGCATATGACCAATGCAACTTTGGCAAGCACTTAAACTCGTTGCTAATTGCGGCATAATCCGAAGATTGTGGGGTGAAAAGGCCAGAACATTTAATCGAAGCTCCCACATTTTATTTCTGGGAGAGACGCACACTGGTGCTATATGCACGGGTTGGTAGCTTGAAGAAACTAGATGACCCGTGAACCCTTTGGGGCTCCCGTTACAGCCGTTGATAAAAAATATATTTCAAGAAAAAAAATAAAGAAGATACTCCAGCGAACTGGACTGCGAGGTTGTTTGCATTGATCAAATCATGCCGAGTACTTGTACTGAATCGGGCTTTATTTCCACATATTTTTTTCGGTGCCTGAGCACCCAGACATACAATATATATATTAAATAATATATATATATATAGAATACATAATATATATACTAGCAGGGATATCCCGTGCTCCGGCACAGGAACCCGTGATGACGGCGGTCTGAAGGAGTATACAATGTCACAGTTAATTGTAAAATTGTAGAGGCCTGCCACCATTATTATTTTTTTTTCACTGCAACCACTATTATATATTTCCCCGCATGTTTATATAATATAAGACTCGAGTTCAAAAATGTTAAGATTTTATGCCGCATCAGATAAACAACCATAATGCCAACAATGTTGAGCTGGTTTCATGTTCATATATTGCGCTTAATTAAGTTCTCATTCCTAAGCAAATTCCGTGGTCCCAATGTCTATCGGCTGAACTTGAAAAATTAACTTCACGCAAGTTTCCCCAGGTGATGACAATCATTAATTCGGAAACCGGAGTCGGAGAGTTATTGTCTCAATGACTGTACATATCTTCATTCTATTGCAAATGGCGTTGGGCCCCATGTCAATACGGCTGAACTTGAAAAATTAACGTTACGCATATGCAAGGTATGACGTGCCATAAGTTCGGAGAACGGAAGCGGAAGTCATGGTCTTCATTTGACTGTAGCATATTTTTTGATCTCTTTGCAAATGTCGTTGGCCCCATGTCAATCGGCTAACTTGAAAAAATTAACCGTTACGAAATCAGGTTGATAACCGCATAATTCGGAACGCAAGTCGGAAGTACAATCTTCTTTTTACATCGGGACACTCCGGGTACATGTTCTGGTCAGCATGTGTAAGTTTTGGTGAGGATCATCCCATGTACTTTCGCCTGTGCATAGGTCACGAGACAACACACACACACAGTACACACAGACGAGACCAACACTTCACTGTTATATATATAGAAGTACATACATACATACAATATATTGGGAGGTCGCAAAACTACCGTTTTCCTCAGGTTTTCCTTCTGTCTGTGATGTCTGTCTGTTTGTTGTATGTAATGGACAGGTCTGGAGCCAGAGAGCAACCGATTTTTGAATGAAACTTGCTGTAGTTTCATACCAGGAACTAGTTGTAGCTTTTGAGCACCTGGTTGCTATGACGCCACGTTGCCAAGCAACGGACTTTGAAAATTTTTGAAAAATCCGAAAAATACTTTATATATAATAATTTTCAATAAATCGGCTCCAGCCTTTATCGCACTATAATCAACTCTTTGTCGAAATAATTTCAGCCCGATCCATCAAAACTGTATGAAACTAGTATGGCCAATTATGTAGTTACCAACCCATTGTTCGCCTACCGGCTTATACATGTATACATATATACATACATATATAGTATATCTATACAACAAACATATATACTATCATATAGTATATATATTATATATATAATACACACACATACATATTGTACGGTCGGTGCGTCGGCCCGGAGCCGAACGCTCTGAGGACCCAAGTTGAGTGTGGCCCGACCGATGCGCCCAAATAAATCGCCGCCCGAAACTCGCAAGTGCCTTGACGGGTTTGTGCAAGACACCGTCGAAGGTCAATTTTCCAACCACGTGGTACAGGGTTATTTGCCATCTCTTCAAGAATACCTACGAGATCCACGTGGCGATCCACCGAGCCTCTGCCACACCCTCGACGAACCGTACGAACCAACCGGCTTAGCGAGCTCTGGTCCCGTGCCCGTTTCCGAGTCGGGCTTAATTGCCGAGAACCGTCGGTCAATGTCCCCTTTACGGCAAACCAACCGCTCAACTAACCCAACACACTCGACAATGCTCAGTCAATGAAAGAACGAGCCGACAACTGAAAAACATTTAACAATTGGGTATTTCTAATAAAATTGGGAAACAGGGAAGCACGTAAGAGCAGGAACTAAGTATCCGCTATACGAAATGAAATGCATCATTTACAGCACAACAATAGCCATTAACAGTTTCCTACTGTTAAAATAGCCCCCGACACACGTAGCACCACACAACACACAACCAGAGAAATGGTGGCTGATGCCTTACTAAGGACAACTCAGAAGGGAGCAGATGAGCTAAACGCCAGACCTACTCGAACTTCCACTCGGTGGTCTTCAAGCTTTTCGGACCCGGGCTCCAGCGAGAGCAACTGTATCCATCGCCAGTGAGCCGCGATCCTTCCCGAGCTCCCACCTGATCCTCTCGCGCTTACCGACACGTGCTGGTGAGACGAGGCGCGTCTCCCGTGCGATGCGTCGCATCTCGAAAGAACCGACCTGCAAGATGAAAGCCGAAGGAGTCGTCACCAAGGCCGGGAGCACACACGAGAACAAAGAGCTCCGAGCCGAAGCAACCAGCTCAACTCTCTCCGATGAACAAAGCTCTCTCTCTTTCGACAACGAAGCCCCAGGGAAAAATAAAAGCCCCCAAAAAGCGAACCGAGCCAAGAGAATAAAACCCAAGGTCCTGCTGAAAAGCCAAGCCGAAGCAAAAAGCCCTCCAAAAGCCTCCACCTCGCCAAGTCAAACCGAAGCTCACTGAAACCAAAAGTCTCAACCCTCGCCAAGCAGAACCCAAAGCCTGCTAAAAGCTCAGCCGAAGCCAAAACCTTCAAAAAGCCTCGACCCTAACCGAGGACAACAAGAAGCCGAAGCTTACTAATCCAGCCCAAACACACAATCTCAACAAGAATCTCTTCTTATCCTCCTCCGCCCCTCCCCGCGCTCCCGCGTGACATCCCCGCGTGCCCACACAACGCGTGGAGGAGTTGTTTACGGAATCACAGGACTGGGAGCCTTCCTCCTCTTCGCAGAAGATGGGGGAGGCTCTTCCTTTTGTTGTGATCGCTCCTAAACTATTAATTAATCACAAGGCGCACTTAATCGATTTTCTGCCCATTAAATCAAGGAAGTGTGACTAGTCTATGAACATGCACTTATCGCATATCGAGCTAAGGAACCTGAATGTTGTTGCGATCGAATTCCAAATTCGTAACAAATACTATAAGCATACATACATACCATATATCATATATAGCATATATAGTAGCATACATATATATATACAACAATATATATACATACACACATATATATACTATATATATACGCATACATAAATATATACATGTATATATACTATATAATGCAATGACAAACATACTATATATGCATACAAACACACACACATATATATAGTTACGGTTGTGGGAAATTCTCAGAACACCATCAGGCTTCCCAGAGATCAGTTATTCGATAAGTGAGTGTGTCAGATCTAGATTTCCCCACCTGATGTCAAGGAATTATTCTGTAATCGGCTGTGGATCTTTGAGTCAAGCCATTATTCTTTGCTTATATTTGGAACAACCACCTAACCCACAACCGCCCAAACACACCACCATCACGACAACCAAAAACGCCCAGCATGCGCAACCATTACGACAACCACTAACCACCACCGACTTTCCACTCAGCACACGGTTGCCAGGAGCCTGGCAAGTTCCGTCGAGGAGAACAACGACGCTCCCTCACCCGCCCCTCCAACGAATAACCAACTCTCGCCGGCCATCGCACGAGACTCCAACCATGCGAGTGCATTCTCAACAAGTGCAGAGAAAAACAAGAGCATACCGAATGCGGCGCAGCGGCGAGGGAACGGCCCCGATTGGAGCGGGAAAACGGCTTTCTTCTGGAAGTTGTCCCTCGCGGCGCTGGGAAAAGGGAGGGGCGTGTAGGGGAGGGGCCTATAAAAGACGTGCTGAGAGAATCGCGCTCGTCTCTTGAAATGCTGCGCCAGAAGCCTCTCTCTCTCTCTCTCTTGGATCGGCGCTCGTCTGGTGGTTGTGAGGAAGCTCTCTCGTCGGATCGCGCGTGCAAAACTTCTCTCTCTCATCTCTCTCTGGGTTGTCGTGACGAGGTTTGATGGTCGAGACGCAAAGCAGAGGTCTGTCGTGACAAGGTCCGGAGCGTCGAGACGCTAGCAGAGTCTGTCGTGACAGGTCGGAGGCGCACGACACGCCAGCAGAGGTCTGTCGTGACGAGGTCGGAGAAGGAGACTGGCCTCCGAGGATTCATCCACACGGTGCAGCGTTTTCTTCCTTCTCTTCTTTTCGGGGTTTTTTGTATGAGAGATGTGGCGCCGTGGTCCTAAGAAACTGTTTAAGTAATTGTAATAATAATTATGACGCAACGTTTGTTCTTCTTGGTGCTTTTGTTGATTCATTGCTTTTCTTGCCTGCATAAATGCATGCGTGTTTGCCTCGCCTGTTGCATGCTACTGCATGACTGCATATGTGTCGAGTGTGTAATAAATGTCCTTGTGTGGAATTGACTTCCGTCGTGTGCGTCTTTCACGTGATTGAACTGCAATGTATTAAGTTCGGGAAATTAGTGCTTTTTAAATATCCAATAGAGTAATCGGAAATCCGGCGGGCTGGCGGATATTACACCGCTCGGCAAATCACAAAACGGAGCGTAGCTGCTTACGCGTCTTTACAGCAAGGTCCGTCGAGTTGTAAATCTCTGGCATTTCTGGTCTGGCGTGCATAATTAGGTAAGATCGACAATGCTCGGGCAATCGACCCTGTCGCGAGCTTGACAGAAAATGCTGGCTGATTTTCAGTGTGATAAAAACACACCCGTGCTGGATTTTAGGCGTTGTCCTGAAACTTGCTGACTAGTTGCCCGTCGGTGGGCAAGAGCGCCGCCATTGCTAAAAGCCGGCCCGCCCGCGACGCCGACGGGCGGTGACACAAACAATAATATAGTATTATATACATACATACTACATACATATATACATTATACTATACAGTGCAACATACATACAATATACATTACACAAGCCTACTGATATACCTATATTACATACACATACATCATACATATATACATACACATCATATATACATAATATAATACATACCATATAACATTATACGTATACATATATAAATACAAATACATTCGATATATAGGTACAATAACAAGATGAGAAGTTTTCGTATACGTGCGGGCCCCGTGCGTGGCGTGGCTTACGTGAAAAAAAAAACAAAAAAAACAAACAAAAAAAGAACATTGTGACGTTCAATCGTGTATGTCATAGGCATCACCGTGTCCCTGTCATGGGTTTGGTAATCAATGGCCATAACTTGGAAGCACTTGTCCTCGATTAATATCAAACCTGAAAGGCACATCCAAGTCCCAGCAAATATACCGGCATTCATAATCGGTACCAGTGTTTCGAGAAACAGCGTCACGAGCACACACACACAGACAAGACACACACACAACAGACTACCACACAGACACAGGACACAGACACAGACACAGACACAGACACAGACACACACACCCGTAGATTCTGAATATAGATGGAAGATAGATGTAGATAGCATGACAGTAACTATGGAGGAATGATTGTTTTATTGGGTAACTATGGAGATGATGTTTTTTGAGGGTACTATGGAGATGATGTTTGTTATTGAGAGGAACTATGGAGATGATGTTGTAAATGAGGTACGTATGGAGATGATGTTGTTACGAGGTAACTATGGAAGAGTTGTTTTGAGGGTAACTAGTGAGATGATTTGGTATTGAGGGTAACTAGAGATGATGATGTTATGAGGGTAACTATGGAGATGATGTTGTTATTGCAGGGAAACTATGATGATGATGTTATTCGAGGGAACTATGGAATGAATTGTTGTTATTGAGGGTACTATGGAATAAAGTTGTGATTGAGGGTAACTATGGAGATGAATGTTGTTATGAGGGTATACTATGAGATGATGATGTTATTAGAGGTACTATGGAGATGATGTTGTTATGAGGGTACTAGGAGAGATGCCGCCCTCCATGAAATTGGTGACTCCACAATGAGAACTTGTTTTCTATTTGGAACTGCGGTGGTTGAGTGAGTCGTTGTGACACACGTTCGGTGTGACGTTGTTACTCGAGTTTAAACTCTTTTAAACGTTTTCGATTCAAAGAAACGTTTGTTAGAAACTTCGAGTAAAGAAAAACAAGGAAGATGTTTCTGTTTCAAGAAAAGGAGAAACAGAGGAGAAACGATGAACGAAAATCGTCAGGTAATATATTGGTTTAGTAAGATGACTCTTAACTATACTTGCTCTCTCTAACTAGGGTTCATTCGTGCTCGTGTAACTAGTTAGTTAACGTGGAACACGAATCCGCTTCTCTTCATGTTCCTACTTGTTCACGTCCCGGTGTCCCCAACCCCTGTGAATGAATAAGATTAGAAGAAAACTGTCTCGTGATTCTGAACAGGGGATTAACCGTTTTTATGTGTTACCTGTGGAATAAACCTTTTGTTATACAATCTGTTCGCGGGTCATTCGAGGTTCTGCGACCTCCATTCAATTGACTAAAATCCCCGCAACGGGCCGATTGGAAGACGCTCATTTAAAACATCTTAAATGAGATGATCGTCATAGTTATATCAGAACGAGCGATTCCGTCATACGTTACATCAGAACGATTATTTGTCCACAGTTAATCATATAGAGCTGATTTCGTCAAGTTATATTCAAAACGATCGATTCGTCACAACAACAATCAGATACAGGCTCATTGTCACAAGTATATCAGAACGATTGATTTCGTCACAACTATATCAGAAGGGACAGTTCAAAACCAGACAGTCCTAATCAGCAAGAGGCCTGAGACCCTAATTTGTTCGACCCACCGGAAACCAAATGCGCCATAGACATAGTCTGGGGCTACTTGGTCAGTGAAGTCAAGCAACCGATGTGGGTTGTGGTCCGGAAGATGCCGATTCCAATGGTGCACATTTATAGAAAAAATCGACCTTCAACAACCAATAATAACACGAAAGAGAACAAAGATGCAGACGCCTTGCCCGGGACTTTGTTTTGAGTGGTGTATTTTTGTATGTTTGGTTAAAAATCCTATGTGGCTGCCCAAACCATGTGACCATGACATCATCATTATCATTAAGACATTCCTACATGAGAAGTCGCACAATTGTTGCAAATTCGTCTAAACCAACTGCGGTGCTGAGAAACAACACATAAAGTCTGTGTGACAAACAACAAATGAAAAATCACTCATCGATGACAACTGGCAAAAATGAAACGGCGTCTCCACAGAGAACATATTACATCCTCCCGGCTGAAATTGTGTCATTTTGTATGCCAGGATTGTCCCGATCTGATTCCGTACCAGAACCAATAATCGAATCGCTTCCTTTTGTACCAAACAAACTCTTCACCTCCTTTTTCACACGCGTCCACAACTTTGAGAGATATCGTGCTACACATGTTTTTTGGCCCCATCTCTTCAACGGCGAAGAAACACTTGAAAATTCTCGAATCGACCAGATTTTAGATCTTCCACCTAAATGGAACAATTATCCTCATCCACACACCACCAATCCGAACACCCAATTCATCCGAATCCGGTTCACTTTTGAGATATCATGCAAATGCCTTTGGTTCCTTCGCTCAATGTGAGTGAATAGTTAAAATTAAATATTCTCATCTCCAGATTAGATCGATCTTCCAACCAAAAGTGAAAACAGTTCTTTCCTGGTGGCAAACCAACCTGTCCATCCAGTTTTCGTGTGAATCCATCCATAACCTTTTGAGAGATGTGCTATACATATATTGTTTGCCCGATCTTCAACGTATGAATGAATCACTTAAAGATCTCAGATACCTGGATCTGGATTGGGTATTTCACCAAAATTTAGCGTTGCCGTCCTTGGCCCGTACCTACACACACAAACAAAAAACATTCAAAACGATTTTTGAAACTGTTGCCAAAAGTTTGTGTGACAAACAGACAAACAAACCAAACAAACAAACAACATACAAATAAGACAACAAACAATACAAAACAACAGACCATACAATATAACAAAATCAGACAAACAACAGACATACAAATAAAACCAAACAAATAGACAACAAACCAGTCATGACAAAAAACAAATAGACAGACAACATAACGCCACAGTACAAACATACTTGGCCAAAAACAAAAATTTCAAATATTTTTGCCAAGTAACAACGAGTTAACCCTCTCTTCGGCGAGGTAAAATTGCAACAAAGAATAACAACCTATGAGTTTGTGAAAAAACCCATCTTAGAAGGTGCAGGAGTGCGATTTTCACCATTTGGATCAACCTGTTATTTATTCATCGGATTTTGATTTTGATTGCTTCATTTACTCAATCAACCCAATTGTTTGTGGTCTTCCTTACACAATCCGTAGACGAAGTTATGAACTGTAAGCAGAATTGCAAGCTGTTAGCTGCGCTTCTTCCCAGGGGTGACGTCTCGACACCGTCGACCACCGCCACCTCCAGCACCTCAAGCTGTTGAGTCCAGATTCTTCATGACTGGAACTCGAAAATAAGACGTCGATCAAGGAACATCAACAAATCAATAGTTCCAGAAGGTTAGGAAAATGGTTTGCAAGTTGAGAAATCTGAAGAACACCAAAAGGATGTCCCACAGACGAGGAATCTCCTTCAGTGCACTGCCAAGCACCACAGGCATGTCCCACAGAAAGGAAACTCCTGCATCACTGACAAGGGTTGCAGCTCCACCTCATGCTTGGGGAAAAATAGCATTAAAACGGTTGGAGTCGCTCACAGTGAGGAAAATAATATAATAATCAACTATACAGGGATGGGTTGTGTCCTAGGTTTTTGAAATGTGGAATGACAGCAGCTTTGATGGGCCAAATGATCTCTCCGATGTCGCGTCTCCCGTGTATTTCTGCATTTTTTTTCCCATGGTGTTTTTGTTTTCCAGCAGTGTGTTGTAGTGTGTGTGTGTTGTGTGTGTGTGTGGTGTGTGTGTGTGTGTGTTGTGTGGTGTGTGTGAATGTGTAAGGTTCAGTGAGAGGGACACAGTGTATTTCTGAGGTTTGAAGTCAGTGGGGGTTGGTATAGTGGGAAGGAGAACTCCTTGGATATCGTCCATTTTTGTTTTTAAGCCATGGAGGGTGAAGGGTGCTATTTTCAAGCCTCACGTGTTGGAAACCTTACACTTTGGTATTCCGCATTTAAAATCACGTGTTTAAACTCATGAAAAAACACTTTTAAAGACATCAAACGTTACTTTTGATTGACTTTCAACCCTTATAAATGAAATTAGAAAAACAGTGTTTTCTATCTTTAGGGTGGTCCATTGTTTAAGCCTTTGTGTTGATCTTCGTCCTCTGATTTCCACCACCTCCCCCCAACCCCCTCCATTCTTCTCTCAACACGTCTTACCTTTAACCATTCCTTTTCTTTACTTACCTGTGTTCCTGCTAACCTTTAAAAAAACTTCTCAATTCACCACAATCACACTACACCTGACTAGAATATGTATATTTGGGTCATACACCATCATCATTGTATCACCACAATTCTGAAATCGATGCCTTTTTGACCTCCACCACCAAAGTGAAGGAGGTTGTTTTCCACCCCTCTCTGTCTGTTTGTTTGTGTGCAGGATATCTAAAAAGTTTGTGGACGGATATGGATGAAATTTGGTGGGAGGTTGGGTGTGTAGAAGGAAGAATTGATTCAGTTTTGGTGAAGAACCAGATCCGATCCGACATATTTGTTTAACTGATTTGCACTTTGAGAGATAATGCGAAACTAATATAGCAGCACGATATTCTCAAAAAATGTGAACGGATTCGGATGAACATTTGCTGAATACGTGGGCGTGTGACCACGAAAACAAATTGACTTCAATTTTGGTGAAGATCTGAATCCGAATCCGTACGAAGAATTATTTAATGTTTAAAAGTGATTGTCACCAATTGGAGAGACGGCCAAAACGATATATAGAATGATATTTAAAAATGTAAATGGGCCAATATGTTTCTCAGTGGATCAGGCATTACGTGGCGGAGGATGCCTCCACGGTGCCTCTCGTTGGTGAAATGTCTGGATAAAATAGTATATGTCCACCAATGTGTTAAACGACATGTAATGAGGGATTTGTTATTTGTGATGCAGGTCCGATCAAAACACAAATAGAGAAGCGGAACAGAGCATCTGCAGATCTCCACCTGTTCCATGTTGCCGCGACATTCGCATTGGCTCACAGGTGTCAAACCCTGTTCACCTAACTTTTTCGTGTGTGGTGCGTGGCGACGAAATGCCCACAGATGGACAGTCACCTGTGCACCTTCTGTCGAAGTGCATCACAGAATATCTGCGAGGTAACCGTCAGGATGGAAGAAACAATGCTGTTTTTATAACTTCCTTGTTTTTATATTACATCAATCAGGAGACGCAGGTTGTACTGTTACAACAATTGCCCAGGTTCGTGAATCTCAATGAAGATTGAAACTCGAAAAGGACTTTTATAAATCATCGCTGTGTTGTTTGGTCATGTGGCTGTGGTTGTGTGTCGTTTGTGTGCTCATGCCCGTCACACTTATATAAAAGGGTTCTAACACTCACCATTGAACTGCTCGTGAAATTCCAAGTTCTCTTCTTCTCTCTCACATGCAACAGACGCTTCAAAACAGATATTTAGAATATAACGGATGCACTTTGTTCCAAGAAAATAGATTATTCGCTTCCACCAACTACATTGTTTTTTTCTTTGACAGCAAGAGCCCTTTAGAAATGAAGTGTGAAAAGCACAATAACACATCACACACACACTATTAGAACACTGTATAACACTATGCATATACCAGCATACATCGACTACGAACAGATAGATAGGGGACCTATTCAGCTATTTTGTTAGCGTAAGCCCTCAGTCATACAGACTTACATTGGCGAAAATATAGCGGACACCCCTTCTAATGAGTGAATTCGGCTATTCAGCCACCCATTGCTGAAGGTGTAAAATCTAGCAACAGCCATGCGAATCTCCATAAACAAACATTGCCATAGAATGGGCCGAATGGAAGAGCTCAGTGACTTCAACGTGGACCGTCATGGGACTGCCACCTTCCAACAAGTCAGTTCTGTCAAATTCTGGCCTGCTAGAGCTGCCCGGTCAACTCTAAGTCTGTTATTGTGAATGGAACTTCTCGGAGCAAACACTTCTCAGTCCGCGAAGGGTAGACCACACAAGCTCACAGAACGGGACCGCCGATGCTGAAGTGGTACGTGGGAAAATCATCCTGTGTCGTTTGAAACACTCCTACCGTGTCCAACTGACTCGGAAGCAAGCTCAGCAACAATCACTGTGCGTTGAGAGCTTCATTAAAGGGACAGCAGTCCGACACAAGCCCTAAGATCACATGTTGATGCCAAATATCGCTGGAGTGGTGAAAGCTCACCACCATGGACTCTGGAGCTGGGAAACGCGTTTTCTGGAGTGAGAATCACGCTTCACCTACTGCAGTCCGACGGACGAATCTGGCTTTGGCGGAATGCCAGGAAACGATACCGTCCCGAATGCATAGTTCAGTGTAAAGTTTTGTGGAGAGGATAATGTCTGCGAACTGTTTTTCATTGTTCGGGCTCGCCCCTTAGTTCAGTGCAAGGGAAAATTTAACGTAACAGGCGAAAATGACTATTTCTGATGATTCTGTCTTCCAACTTTGCAGCAACAGTTGGGGAAGGCCCTTCCTTTTCAGATGACAATGCCCCCGTGACAAAGTGAGATCGCATACAGAAATAGTTTTGTCGAGATCGGTGTGGAAGAACTTAACTGGCCCTGCACAGAAACCCTGACGCCAACCCCATCGAACACTTGGATGGAATCTGGAACGCTTACTTTGCAGCCAGTACCGAGATCGCCCAACATTCAGTGCCTGTACGTCAAATGCTCTATGTGGCTCGAATGAAGCTATAATCCCACAACAAGCGCGAGCGCGAGAGGGAGTCTTCCAGGAGAGTGGACGGCTGTAATCGCACAAAGGGCAGGGGGACCAACTAAACATATTAAATTCATGACTTTTTGGATGAAATGTTGACGAGCAGGTTCCACAACTTGGCCACGTAGTCAAGCACTGAGACTTTTCCAGTGTGTGTTTTATTATCTTTCCAAGTTCTTTGCTTTCCAGTGTTATTTCTGTTTAGTACTGGCTTACAAGCACCAAAGTATGCTGAAAACAATATTGAGAGAATACTATTGTTCCTGATCCCTTCCCTTACTCTTCTTATTGCTTGCCTGGTTCTCCACTCAGACCTCACCTGGAAGCTACGGCAATTTCCCAAAAGAATAACTTCGCTCGTATCGTAGAGGTCACTCGATCCACATATTGCCGTTTGAGGGGTCAGGATAATCTACACACGCATCTCGCAGCATCGGTGGTATGTCCCTCAAGTGAGTTCCCATAGACAATGAAATGGTTTATATTTTGCACAAGAATTTGGTAGAAGAAGTTTGCTGATGGTAGTTTGGTAATGTTTTTCTTCTGCGAAGTGAAATGTACTGTGCAGGTGTGCATATAATGGGGAGAAAATGAATAACCATACAGGAAGACGATGTTCATCATACAGATAAACAATTAGAGTGCCTCATTGACCTTCACCATTCAGGATGACGAGCAACGAGTGCCTAAACTGGAGGGAACGGCACGGAGGGATAAATAAAAGTGAAAACTCGTGCCTCTTTCACACCTTCTACGGTACGGTGCTGGAAACATTTTCCCTTTCTCAGTCTCAGCAGTGGAAAACTGTTGGTTGTATCAACTCCCAGCCCCTCATCACATGCTCCAAGACATATAATACCGAGGAAGACAATGAGGGGATTGCAGGGTGGCCAGTCCTTGGTTCCCTCAAACGAAGTATTTTGTTATACAGAAGTGAAGGCTCATGGAAAGATAGAACAAAGAATGAACAGGACGCAACTGGAACAAAAGGAAGGGGGGGTGGGGGGGGGTGGGGAGAGAGGAGAGAGAGAGGTTGGGCACCAACAGCAGGTTCATCTGTTCACTCCATCTTACTTATCCGCTATCATTTCGTATTTTTGACCCACAGAGGATACCACAAGACGGAGAACAAGAAAATGAAGCCGCTGAATGCGGTCAAAATGCGAGATTTTTTTATCAACCGCTGTCACAACGGGAACCCAACGGGTTCAGGGGTCATCTAGTGTTCTTTCAAGCTACCGCCACGCGCATGCGCAGTGTGCGCCTCCTGGGAAATAAAATGTGGAGCTTCGACTTAAATGTCTGGCCTGTCACCCCACAATCCTTCGGATACGCCACAATTAGCGACGAGTTTAGTGCTTTGCAAAGTTGGCATTGCTCACTATGGCATCCGTGGGGATTCTGGTGGAGTACCAGCCAGATGAGGACCGGGAAGACTTTGCTGATCGATTGGGACAATATTTCATCGCTAACAAGATGGCGGCGGCAGAAGATGCTGATCGCCGCCAGGCCGTTCTGCTCACGATGTGTGGCAAAACAACATATGCCCTGGTGAAGGATCTGGTTACTCCGGATAAACCGAAGGAAAAAACCTTCGATGAACTGATCGAGATTGTGGCCAGACACTACAAGCTGAAACCTGGGAAAATCGTGTCCCGGTACAGGTTCTCCACTCATGGGAGGAAGGAAGGTCAGTTGGTGTCTGAGTTTGTTGCTGTCCTTCGCAGATTGGCTGAACATTGTGAATTCGGTGCCACGTTGGATGATATGTTGAGAGATGTTTTTGTTACTGGCATCAATAAGGAGACGATCTTCCGGAAATTGTTGGTTGTTCCCGATCTCGATCTGACTAAAAAAGCTGTGCCAATCAACTGCCTGACATGGACTACGGTATGAGGGGCTGCATGTTTAGCAGGCAGAGAGTGAGTACTCCATCCTGAGTCCATGCAATGATGTAAACAAAACTGAGCTCATCACCATCAATCAGCTGTGAAGCCCAGCTGATCCTCAATTCAAGATCTGCTCACACATACTCGTTCGCGTTAATGCGAGCTCGTCTGTTGCCAAGCAGGCAGTGGATCGTCAGGTTTCCAAAGGATTAACCGTGGTGGCCTTTGTGGGGAGGCAACTTACCACATGTGTCGTTTCAACACTGCTCCTGTCTGTATAACTGCGGGAAATTGCGCCATCTATGCAGATGTAGTCGCCAACATCCCAACACGGTACTCACCACCACATGATTGGTTTTGGCATGCCAGTGACGGTGGTGAGAATAGCCTCTGCTTCAAAGAGGCATGACTTTGCTTAATATGTCGGATAAAAGCAAACCCATGGTGGTGGCATGTCGGGAGAATGACATTAGCCGTGGAGATGGAGGGACACCGGGGCCAGACAGTCAGTCATGAGCTCGAAACTTTCAATAGGCTGTTAGTTGAGCAGGAAGCGCGAGGCCAGTTACTCAGACCGGTGAACGCCAAGTCGGAATTACACCAATAGCTGCTGTGCATTGGGAGTGCGGAGGTCAAGTCACTACCTGATGTGTCATAGAAAGCTCTTGTGACGATCATTCAGGGAAATGGCGCCGAGCATTGTTTGCTAATTTTGGCCCTGATGCACAAAATTGATTGCCTGTGTCAAATTGATTGGCTTGTTTGATGTTAATCACGATGCACATTCTTGCAAATACCCTCATTTAACTCTGCTCATTAAAATGAGCTGCCTTTACATTCTGGTTGCCGCTGTGTGGGGCAGAGGGTCATTGTACCACCCAACGCGTCGAACAAGGTTGGTGATGAGCTACATGAATCATCCAGGGATTGTAACCATGAGTCAATTGCCAGGAGCCATGTGTTGGTGCCGTGTTTTGATGAACCGAAGAGAGGCTACGTCGCCATTGCTCCGTGTGTAGAGCCACTGTCCTGAATCCCTGAGACACCGCTCACATGTGGTCGCTTTCAAACCATGGTCTCGAATAATCGATTTACGCTGGTCATTCTAGAAGATGTTTTTGATTGTTATCGATGCTATTCAACGGATTGAATGTTTTAGCCTTATCATCCTGTACGAGCGAATCCGGTTGAAGTTTATGTGCTATGTTTGCCACTTCATGGTTTGCCAGATTGTGTAGTTTAGTTGATCAATGGCTCATGTTTCACCAGCGCTGTGTTTCAGGATTTTTGAAACAAAATGGTGTAAGGCGATACGCAGTGCTCCTTCAAACTGCTTCCGAATGGTTAGGCGAAGAGCTGTCAGGTGTTCAAGAATGTCTCAAAAAGCAAATGACGGTTCTCTCTGCAAACCAATTACTTTACGTTTGTTATTTACACAATTGGACACGTGCCGTCGACAAAACTATGGAGCACACCAGCAGAAATATAGTTTGGTCGAATGCTAAAGATATGCTTCGAACCTGATTTCATACGAATATTCGTCCAGGGTTGCGGACCAGTGTAAACAGAAGTGGGACCATGACAGGACCTCAGTTCCACCGTGCATCAAATGTGTTCGATTCCTGTTTGGTGGGATCCACCGGCCGTGGATCTAAATGGTCACTGCTCATGTTATAATCGAATTGGCCAACTCCATTTGGTTGTGGAATGTCCAATTAAATGGACATTGACAATGTAAACATATTGACAGCTTGCCGAAGGCATTGTGACCCAATCTGCACACGAATTCGCCATTTGAGCAAGGTGATTCACCTTGTCTGTTCGATTGTGAGCCAAGTGCTGAAGCCTGAGTCCGAGGCCGTAGTGCTTTGTTGGAGCACTGCTCCTCCTCCTTCCTCTCATTCCTCTTGAGCGCTGCCGCGTCAGGTTGTTCCACAAGAACAGTCGTCACATCTTTCGACGCTCTGTTCGCCATGCAAGCAACCGGAGCGGTAGATTTTTGTGATGTAACACTAAACAATGTTCTATTAGTGTTTTATGAGGAATTAATGTTGGCAAAATTTTATTTGGGGGAATGCTTCAATGTTCTGTGGAAAGCTACACCATGCGCCGCGCAAGTGTGTTCCTCAAATGTTGTTGCCTTTCACCCCACATCCTTACGGATACACCAGTTACCTCTATTAACAGGGACGATCGAAGAAGAACGAAAATCCTGATGACGCAGTTACATTTGGTTTGAAAAGACACGTTTTGTGGTGTTGCGATGACACTGAACAATCATTTCCAGCCTGTGTGTAATGGAAGGTGGCAGATGCCAGGGGTATGCACCTCGCTTGAAGTGTACACCTGGGACGAATCAGACCAAGCCAAAACTGTCATCTTGGTGTTCCACGCAGGGTGATTCCATCATGTGTGTCCGTCACTCGGTATGCACGTTAACTGATTTCACTTCCCGGCATAGTTGCGTGGACGCTAAGTCCCATGGTGTCCTTCGTGAAGAGTGGTAGCTTTGCCGCACCCTGACAAATTCCAAATTCCTTCCCTCAATACTGCTGGGAAGGCAATGGCATACCGCGAGATGACTTTACAAAGAATGGATTCAAAGGGGCAATTTATTCCCAATGACTCAACGATCTGATCATGAAAACAGTTTATCATATAATACTCAATCTAAAGGTTCGAGTACGGGTTATGTGGATCTTATCCTCTCGATAACAATACACACAATCAATACCACGAGACCTTCAACCTTGAATTTCTGGCCTGATCAGGAGAGTCACGGGTCGTGTCCTTGCTTTGCCTTTGATGTTCTCCGGCTGGAGATCGGGCATCCCACTGTGGGGCGGGGGGGTGACTGGGTGGAAGGTCAGTGGTTCGAAATTCCCAACGAGTCAAACAATAGTTCATATCTCTCTCGTCTCTATGTCTCTTTCTCTCCCCTATTGGTCCGTTGCTGTGTGTACTGTTCATGGCGGGCTTCACTTCGTGTCCGTGAGTGCCTGTCTCCAGATGTGCTGTTTGTGTCCCCTTTCCCATCTCTCTCTATG
>CM068960.1:11599628-11628314 GCA_035128595.1 Eptatretus atami
CACGTATGACACACGCACCTAACCAGTAGTTACCACAAACTGTCATCCTGGTGTTCCACAGGCAGGGTGATCCATCGATGTGTGTCCCGTCACTCGGGATGCACGTTATTAAACTGTTTCCCTTCCCGGCAATAGTTGGTGGACGCTAAAGACCCCATGGGTGTCCTTTCGTGAGATGGCGAGAGCTTATTGCCGGCACCCTGAACAAAAAATTCCAAAATTCCTTCCCTTCAATTGCTGGGAAGGCACTGGCCAAAACCGCCGAGGCATGACCTTTACAAAGAATGGATTTCAAAGTGGCATTTGATTCCCAATGGGACTCAAAAAAAACGATTCGATCATTGAAAAACATTCAATATAAATACTCACAAAATTCTAAAGGTTCGAGTTACCGGTATGTTGGATCTTTATCCCTCTCGAGTAACAAATACATCACTAATCAAATACACCACGGAAAGACCTTCAACCTTGGACATTTTCTGGGCCTGATCGGGAGAGGTCACGGGTCGTGGCTTGCTTGACCTTTGTGTTTCCTCGTTGGAGATTCGGAAGCATTCACTGTGGAGACTGAGGTGGAGTGCTCAGTGGTTCGAATTCCCAACGAGGTCAAACCAATTTTCAATCTCCTCTCTCTATGTCTCTTTTCTCTCCCCCTATTGGTCCGTTGTGTTGTACTTGGTATGGCGGCTGCTTACTTCGTTGTCGTGAGTGCCTGTCCTCCGTTGTGCTGGTTTGTGTTTTCCCCATTTCCCCCATTTCGTCTCTCTGTGTTTCGTGTTTTTTGTTTGTGAGTTTTTCCCCGTGTTTTTGTTTGTGAGTTTTCCCCGTGTTTTTTGTTGTGAGTTTCCCCGTGTTTTTTGTTTGTGAGTTTCCTCGTGTTTTTTTGTTTGTGATTTTCCTCGTGTTTTTGTTTTGTGAGTTTCCCCGTGTTTTTTTGTTTGTGAGTTTTCCTCTGTTTTTTGTTGTGAGTTTCCTCGTGTTTTTTGTGTATGTGAGTTCCTCGTGTTTTTTGTTTGTGAGTTTTCCCCTGTGTTTTTTGTTTCGTTGAGTTTTTCCCCCGTGTTTTTTGTTTGTGAGTTTCCTCTTTGTTTTTGTTTGTGAGTTTTTTCCCCAGTGTTTTTGTTTGTGAAGTTTTCCCCGTGTTTCCCTTCTGTTGTGGATAAGAGAAGAGAGCTCGTCGCGGGGTCGTCAGGGTATCGCCGGTTTTGGGCGGCTGCCCTGTTAGTCCCCAAAATTTTTTTCCCCATTTTATTTTTTAAAAGCCCTTTCACTTTAAACCTGCTTTATTTTGGTTTTTATTTTTGCCTTTCCTTATTTTGGTTAGTTTCGCGTTCCTCTTTCCCCAATTCGGGAAAGTAGAGTGTTATTGTTAACTTCCCTTCCTCAGTGAGGAAGACGACGAGCGTCGGCGTTCTTGGTTGTAACATGGCGGCGGGCTCGCTCGCAGCACGATGCTTGCTTCGAGGTACTTTACTCGTTAAAAATCGCTCTAATTTGTGTTCCCCCCCCCGACGGGTTCTTACTGAGAGATTGTTGTCCGTTTGAGACGTTATCGGCGTTTGGAGCATGGTCCGTGCTGCGTCACGCATGGAATCAGAAGGTCGTGGTGGTTCGTCTTTCCGATGTTCGTCTTGTTCACGACTCGTGGGTTCTGGTTATCCACACACAGTGGTCACTTTGTCTATGGCCTCCCCGATGGATGTCCCGGCAATGAAAAATAATCGTCTTAAACGTGCCTCCCTTCGTGTCGAATCAACAACTTGTCCCTGTTTTGTCTCGTTACGGAAATTGTGTCAAAGATTCTCGATTGATCCCCCTCGGGTGCCGCCATGACGAGGCAAAAGCACGTTGATTGAGCTTTCGGCGGGCAACTTTACCTGGTGCTGCGGACCGCGTGAGGGGACACGAGTTTAAAAGGTTTCATTTAAGATTTAAAATTGATAATATGATTACCAAGTGTTTGCTCATCGGCGACTTTAAACAGTTTCTTTGTTTGGAGGCCTTTGGCCATTTAAAAGATTTGTTTGGAAGTGTGGGGAATCGGGACACGTTGATATAGATTGTGAACGGTGTTAACGACCACAACCTCGGTCTCTGGTGGAGGAAGGTGATGCCAGCGAAACCCAACGTTCCCGCTCATTACTGTTCCACTTAACATGTGAGGACCAGGTAAGGATGATTTTATTTACCGTGTCAAAAAAACGGAATCGTCTGCTCCTCGTGGACCCCACGAGCTCTCCCAAGTAGCGTGCTGATACGGTTGTTCCGTAACTGGAGGAACCTCATCGGAATGAAAAAAAGGATGAAATGGTTTCCGATAAAACGAGGAATGTATTTTCAAAGTGTTACAGTAGTGGTTCCGGGCCCCTTCAGATAGCGGTGAAGTGTCTCGTTGGGTTACTGAAACCGTGTTGTGAATGTCGGGAGGTATTTCAGCACTCGGTTGACCTGAGACAGACCGAAATAGTGTTGCGGCTCCATTGCGATGTTCCCGCCCCAACAAATGATTCAACATACAGTTTGTGAGGCCTCGGTAGAGGTGCCCAATGTTTGTTGTACAGATGGTGGATTTTGAGTCCCATCTCATTGTTGATGAAAAGTATAAACAGGACTCACAAAGTACCACCGTTGCATCACTGCGGTTAACCCCTCTTAGACGTGTTGTAAAGGTCCAGGGTGATTACTTAAACGACCTAGTGGAAGGTTATCTGGCTCCTCTGCTTTTCGATGATGATGACATGAGGTGACTGATCTGTTCACAGTCATCATCTGATTCTTTACAGATATCTGCCGCGGTTTATGGTATGCCTTTCTGAATGAGACTTGAGGCAGCGGGGAATGCATCATTTCATCAACATTTTCCTTGACTTGCTTCCTTCCATTGCAGATTGCAAAGTGTATAATTAGGAAACTCTAAATTTGGAAATAACTAAACCACAAATTCACAGGGACTGAGGAAGTTTATTACAAAAGCAGGTTTAGAATGTTCTCAACAGCTGCCAAACCCCCTGATATGGGTGAAAAGAAGGAAGTGCTTTGGCACCTTAACATGGAATGGGGGGGGTGCTAAACCATTTGGGTCGGATCCAAGTTAAACACTGTTGCTTCGGAAACATGTGGAGTCTGTTTGTTGCAAAGAAACGCACATTACAGAACTCACAGTCTGGACTGGCTCGCCTTAACAAGGGGCTTTGTTTCTTCAGTAATTTGTTCTTCTGTCTCGGCGGGTGTTGCCTTATGCTTCGTCCAGGGTTTGTATCCTTGACTTCGTATAGTTCTTGAAATAAGTTGAAGGATACTTAGCATCATTAAGTTTGTGTATCAAGGATTTTCACCGTCACCTTTACTTAATGTTATTGCTCCTAGTGAGAGCGGGGCTCGTTAAAGATTTTTTTAAACATCTGGCTAATTACTTCCATACTTTAGTCTTTGATCACTGTATTTGTATCGGGAGGAGATTTCCAATTGCACGTTTGAAACCTAATTAAATAGGAATACACCAGAAACACATCCTGAATGTCATTAAACACATATCTTGTTGTTTTTCATCACCTTGGGTCTACTCGATGCTTGGCGCATGCAGCACCGTTTACAGCATCTCAGTTACATGGTGCCGTGTGCTAATGGGCCTGATAACACTTGCAGGGCTGGATAGATGGTACATTAACTTCCACTTTTAGGAAACCATTCCTCATGTCTTGTAACATCTTTCTTCATTTTCTCTGATCATCACTGGTAGTGCTTGGTTTTCCTCTTCTGCAGTTAACACAAAAAGTGCGTATTTGGACCTCAATACAGGCCCTGTTGGAGGAATTGTTTTTTTACTGAGCCTTTTTTGTAGGTTTTGGAAAAACTTAATCAGAAGTAAAAACCTTCCTATGCTTCTATCCAGTTATGGTAGGGACACGGCGAAGCTCAATTCGTGTTTCTGTCAATGTTATTCATCTTTTTCCACGAGCAAGAAAAAATTGCTGTTTCACCTCTTGGAATACTGAAATTGCAGTAGAGGAAGACTTAGCTTAAAGCTCAAAATGACAGGAAACTTGGTGGTATTTATTAGAAAAAGAAAAAAAGCTATCTCAGAGAATTGATTATGAAAAAGCATGGGATGTCAGTTCAGACTTCAGAATCAAAATTGTGAAAGTTTTGACCACCCTCAAATAAAGTTTTCCAGTTAGAGGGGTTAGAAATCCCAAAGCAGATTCTCTCCTTGTTGGATGCTCAAGCACTATTATACAAAATGAAAGTTATGTTAAAGACTTGTGAAAATGATTTTTCTGATTTATTTGTGAAGGAATCTGTGTTTAAAGATTGTGTTGATGAGATGACAAATCATGTTCCTTCTTTGAGTTGTGGTCAGCGTCAAGCTCTTGAAAAGCCGCTTACCCTGGAAACTACAGGCTCTGAATAGCTTTGAACGTGAAAAGCCCCTGGAATCGACGGACTTCCAGTGAATTTTTTCGCATTTTGGGAATCTTAGGTCAGAAGTACTGTTGGTTCTGCAAGAAAGTTTACTTTCTGGCATACTGCCCTCAGCTGCGAAGAGCGGTGGTTTGTCTTTCCAAAAAGCGACAATCTCCGTCAAATCAAGAACTGGCGCCCATTTCATTGCTATGTTTCTGACTACAAACTCTTTTCCAAATTGTTGGCCAATCGGCTAAAACTTGTCATCGGACTCTCGTTCATCCTGACCAGAGCTACTGTGTCCAGGGAGATCAATCTCTGATAAATCTTTTAGTTAGAGATTTGATTGATTTGGTCTTAAAGAAGAAGAGGGGGTTGGTTTGATTTTCCTTGATGTCAAAAAGGCTTTTGATAGCATTGACCACATTTATATGTTTCATTGTGTTGCAAAAGTTTGGTCTGGCGGTGAAAGGTTCATCAGTATTGTTAAGTTGTTATACAACAGTATATCTAGTTTGTGTAAGGTAAACGATGGTCTCTGTTCTCCCATTCATGTTCAGAGGGGTGTTCGGGAAGGCTGTCCATTGTCAGGTTTACCGTTTAGCCTTTCTCTTGAGCCATTACTAATAATCTTAGGAACTCTCCTTTCTGGCTTTGTTACCGTCTCCAGAAGAACCCCTATCGTCGTGTCTGCATATGCTGATGATGTCTGTATAGTAATTAAAAATGATCAAGATCTAACCACTCTTCTTGGATCTTTACATAAGTTTCATCTTGCTTCACATTTGCAGTGTAATTGTGCAAAGAGTCAAGCTCTGTGGGTGTCCTCAGCTCAATGTACATCCGGTGGGCTTACCTTGGTGCCACCTCAGTCTCTTCCGAAAGATTCTAAGGTGGACGAGAGAGGGGGTGAAATACTTAGGTGTTTATCTTGGCCCTCACCAGTACTCCCTTATTAACTGGGAAGGAGTGGTAGATCACGTAACCAAATGTCTTAACAAATGGAAAAGGTTCCTTCCGCAAATGTCTTTCAGAGGTCGTATACTAATTATTTATACTTTAGTTACCTCTGTCTTGTGGCACAAATTCATCTGTTTATAGCCATCAGATACTTGCTTAAAGAGATTCACAGATAGTGGTAAAAAAATTTTGGAATGGTTATCATTGGTTGCGGTCAGATTTACTCTGTCGCCCCTTGTCTGATGGTGGCCAAGGGTTCATTGACGTAAAGTGTCGTCTGATGGACTTTCGGCTGAAGTCGATACAACGAGTGATCAATGTGGAAAAACTGCCCTGGCGCCCCGAAGCCAACGAATATTGAGACAAGCTGGATTGCTCGGCTACGGCCTTGAGTTGTTCCTAATTGAATCAAAAAAGATTGACACGTCTACCTTCCTCTGTTTTACCAGAGTCTGTTGAATGCTTGGCAAGCAGTAGTGGTGACCCGCCAGAGGGATTTTTTATGATATCAAAATGTTTGTGGGAGAACTCTATTCTCAACCCACTCTTTCCCAATGTTCCCAAAAGCCGTTGTTTTTTTACATACTTCATTTCAGCTGGTATCAAAAATGTTTGGCATCTTCGTGACACATCCAATTGTTGCTGGAAGTCTGTTAAAGAAATTGCTGAAATCACTGGCATCCAGGTCATTAAGAGCTGTAGGTAAAGTACTTGTTGATGTCATCCGTACATCCTTTAAACTTGGGTTGCAGTGGAGTACTGAGGTCAAATGGATACCCCATAAGCATTCACTTCCGAGCTTACTTGTCCAATTCACTAGGTTTACTCCATCTCCAGTCAGTATTGCTTCTTGTTTATTTCCTAATCTTGACAGTAAATCAATTTATCGTTTTGTCTTTCTGTTATTAATATAAACTAGCCGAACCCCGTCACAGACGGATTCCGTTCCATGAGCCCAATATGACAACCAGTGGCGGCTCTTGCAAGAGCCAGATCCAGTCGATGTACTCCATGGCCTTACCTAATGAGGCCTACAAAACGTCTTTGTGCACGACATTTTTTGGTGTACACTACTCCTTGTGAAGAAGTCCCCTGATTTGTGCACTTTTCCACTTTGACGTACACCGTGTCAAAACTTCTCAGGCACAGTACCGAGAAAAACGTGACGTGACCGCTAGGAGGAGCACAAATTGGTCCTTCAGTATTAATATATAGATGATTCAGTGTTGAAGTTGACTATTGCCACAATGTGCGATGCACTCTTACAGGTACGACGTTTCTTTCAGTCCAGGTCAGAGTACTGAGAAAAACGTGACGCGACCGCTAGGAGGAGCACAAAATTGGTGTTTCAGTATTTAATATATAGATACCTCTGCAGTAGGAGTACTGAGATGGAAAACGGCTTTTGCGTATTTGCCACCTCTTCTGAATCTGCATGGGAATCGATGTTATTGCACACCAATAACAAAAAGATCAGGTGACTTGCAATGGAGACTTGCTCACTGGTCACTGCCAACAACACCTTGTCAACCGAATTGATGTTGCTGTATCAGTGCTTTGTCCTTTTGTAACATCACTGAAGATTTGTTTCCATGATATATTGATTGTGTACGATTGTGCCCCTTTTTATCTTGCCAAAAACGAAGTTTTTGCAAGATATGTTAGTCAGCTTGTTAAGTTTTTTTTTTTGTTTAAAAAAAAATTTTTTTTTTTTTTGTCTGTAATCACGTAAAAAAAATTCTGCAGAGCACAGTTATCATTGGAAATTTTTGTAACTTCGCATATCAGAGGCCTATAGAGGTCCCTTTCAGCGCATAAAATTTTGAAGGTCAAGGTCAAAGGTCAAGGTCACTTTGTCGCAAATCAGGGGAGTCGACGAAACCCTTATTTTTTGAGTAATTTTGATCGGATCGTCTTCAAACTTCATGGAATATAGTTCATGGTCTGGCGCTCAGCTGATGAATTTTTGGTGGCGATTGGCCTTGACGTTCATGTTTTTTTTTTATTTTTTTTTTTTGTCTGTAATCACGTATAAATCATTCTGCAGAGCAAGTTATCATTGGAATTTTTGTAACTTCGCATATCAGAGGCCTATAGAGGTCCTTTCACCGCATAAAATTTTGAAGGCCAAAGGTCAATGTCAAGGTCACTTTGTCGCAAATCAGGGGAGTCGACGAAACCTTATTTTTTGAGTAATTTTAATCGAATCGTCTCAAACTTTATGGGAATGTAGTATATGGTCTGGCGCTCAGCTGATTAGTTTTTGGTGGCGATTGGCCTTGACCTTCATGGTTAGTGCCTGAGGTCAAACTATTTGACCCCAAGGTCAAATTTTCAAGTTTTAGGAACCATATCGTGTAGTACTCAAATTGAAACACTCGATGAGTGCTTTCTAGATATGTCAAGCTTGAGACATTATGACGTCATTTGGTGACGTTATGAGGCAACACATATTTTTCATGGTTACTCTGTAGAACGATTCTCATCGGAACTCTCGTAGGCAGATATTCCTCAAGGAGTCGCTCCTGGTGGATAGCAGCTCTGTTCACGCTCAGTGTGACTTAAAGAAGTCACACGTGGTCACCTTTGGCAAGATACGGGTCTTTGACTTTGTTGATTTCTCTTTGAAACCTGTTTTTGTTTTATCTCCTTTGGTTTTTTGTATTTTTATAATAAAAGGAGTCAAAAGTCAAGTCTGTCTCTGTCTCTCTCTCTCTCGCCCCCTGTGGCTGTTTGGTATGTTGTGTGTACTGTCATGGCCGTCCTTGCTTCGTGTCGTGAGTACCCTCTCTGCTGTGCTGTTTGGTGTTTCCACTTTCCCCATTTTTCGTTTCCCATGTGTTCGTTTTTACTTGTGGACTTTTCCCGTGGTTTTTTTTTCCTTCTGTCTGGAGAGAGAGAGAGAGACCCACGGTCTCGTGTCGAGAAAATTGTAGGCCTGATGCCTGGCATGGCCGCCGGGGGAGGTTTGTCTCGTTCATTGCGACCGTGTTATTTGTTAATTCTCAACTTTAATCGTTGATTTCTTGTGTTTGTGAAAACGCCTTATTTCTCTCGATAAAGTTTACTAACTTGTTTTCTTGAGTTTAGAATGGCGGTGAACGTTTCGTGTCGAGATGTTCGAGTACTAACTTGTAAAAACGCTGTTTTTTGCTTCCCTCCCAGTGAGGTGGAACTTAACGATGTGCTTCGCCATCGGTAACATCGTTGTTTACATAATATTCATGCTGCTTCTCGCATGAATAAGAAGTTTGTGGTGTTTGTGTCGGAGGAACACATGGTCGACACGGTGGTTGAGCATGCCTGTTCATCGAACCGAACACTTACTCTCTGTGTTCGCCTTACAGGCCCAACAGTTAAAGTTAAATAATAATATTCCACATTTATAAGGAACCAGGACTTGTGTAACAGTTAAACAAGTTCGGTAAGGTTGTGTCGATGCGTAATGTTAGCGATAAATTTAAACACGTCATGTCTTTAAAGAGTGGTTATATGATACTACCTGAAATGGAAAAACCCTGAATGTTGTACTCAGTGTAAAAATCGACGGATTTGAATATAAAATGTTTTGCCTCCTCAGAGGTTATGACGTGTTTTGGTGTGGAGCTTACGGGCACGTGAAGAGTGTTTGTCCCAATGCGGTTACACGCAAAAAAGTGAAGGTTCGGTGAGAGGAACGATTCTTCCTCACCACAAACTACTAATGGGGAGAAGGTGAATCGGGAGCTAGCCCGCCCCCCCCCCCACCGGCTGAGGTGTTCGACGAATTGGACTCGTCACCCCGACCGGCGTTGGAGAGAGGGTGTGTAATCATGACGTAATTAATCCACCCCCACCAAACGAGGAAGTGAAAGTGGTTGCTTCCTCTCCTTTACCATCCACTGTACAGGACAGTGTGGACGATATGGAGGTATCTGTTACGGATACCAGGAAAAAAAGGCCAAAACCAACAAATGTTGATGCCTTTGATGCTAATGAGCAGAATAAGGTCCAGATCGTGTTCAGGCTCGGTGGATCTCCAAGGTACGTCTGACATCGGAACCCCTTGGTGGTACCGGAGTCGTGTGCGGATGTGGAAACTTCGCTTGCTCCACTGGCCGACTTCTGAGCGGGACACAGAGAACAGTGAAGTATCTCAGGAGTTTTTAAGTGTTTGTCCTGTTAGCCAAACTTGTTCAGACGAGTTAATAGCTATGTCTGACACTAATGGAGAAATAGATAATATGGAATAGGCAAAGCCTAGAAGCGAACGTAGAATTCTTCTTACATTCGCTTCTGACTTTACCAATTACCTCAACATTACCTTCACAACAACAACTACACCGCCTAGAACAGGATCTCATCTGAAAAAAAAAAATCTCAACATTATACCTCAACATTACCTTCACAACGACAACACACCGCCTAGAACAGGATCTCATCTAAAAAAAAATATTACCTCAACATTCCTTCCAAACGACAACTACACCGCCTAGAACAGGATCTCATCTAAAAAAAAAATATTACCTCAACATTACCTTCACAACGCCAACTACACCGCCTAGAACAGGATCTTATCTAAAAAAATAAATACTAGAAGCGAACGTAGAATCTTCTTACATTCGCTTCTGACTTTACCTATAACTTGTTCACAACTGTATACGCAATTTCCAGTTACTTTCGGCCTGGATTCGGGATCAGCGATCCAATAATGTAAATCACGATTAAAAATTATTTTTTGATGATGCGGGAGATATCTTTATTAAAATCAGTGGAGGAAATATACACCATGTCTGATATTTGGGTCTTTCATGTCTCGATGATGCCTTTATCTCCCGGCATGCATCATTCCCATGACAAAAACTAGAAGCAAAAAAAAACGGAAGCAAAAGGGTCATAGCCAACGACACGGATTCCAAATTGACAGGGTATTGTTGTTGTTGTTGTGTTGTTTTCCTATTCTCTCATGTGCACACATTAAGTAATATTCACAAGATAGAAATAAAACCAATCGTGTTTATACACCGCACAGCGTTAAAAAAAACGGAAGCAAAAAGGTCATAGCCAACGACACTGATTCCAAATTGCCAGGGGTATTGTGTTGTTGTTGCTGTTGTTGTTGTTGTTGTTCCTATTCTCTCATGTGCATGCGTTAAGTATGAAGCTCACTGTGTTCGCTATTAAAGGGAAAATCCCTGTGAGTTAAATGTCACCCTCCTCACAGATGATGATGTAAGGGTTGTAGAGGGGAAGGACATGGACAAGGCAAATTCGGAGGGGTCCGTAAACAGAGCAGAACTTTCTGTTGAGCCAAAAGTAAGTGTTCCACAAGTAATAGGAGAGGCCATAGATGAAGCACTTGATTCAGATGAAACCTCTCTACCCACATTTCAGTGCTTTAAGCTCTCAAGAGGATGAAGGGGGAAACGACACAACCTTAGTGTCTCAAGAAAATGTGATTAATTCCTGGATGATACATTCAGGAAAGATACGTAAAATCAAAGATTACTTCCCGAATTACACGATTTCATTAAAACTGCAAGGAGTATGATTCGTAAACCTTATCAGGTTAACATGTCGGATCCTCAATTCCAAAGGTTAGGAAATGTGTTACTCAGGCTGGTAAAGAGCTTCAAGAATAACAAAGAATGGAGATAAAAGTAGCATCCCTGAACATCAATGGAGGCCGCAGTTGTGTGGCGTCGCCTCCAGGTATTTCAGCTCTTCCAAAATGAAAAAATTGATGTGCTAATGCTACAGGAGACTCATGCAAATCAGTCTTCTGAGGATGAGTGGTGTAAAATCTTTAAAGGTTGTCTTTTTTTCTCGAGTGCGCTTGTTGAGACCAAGGCTGGTGTGGCAATAGTGTTGCATCCTCGACTCCAGCCTTCGGAGATAACTTGTAGAAATTTGCAAAGGTTACTTACTGTCTGTGCAATTTGTCAGTAGTAACCTAAAGATTTGCATGACAAATGTTTACTGTCCTAGTGCTAACTCTGAAAGAGGTGCCTTTCTGTACAAGTTGGCAGAGTTTGTAAGCACCATTGACTTACCATGTTGTTGTGTCTGGGGGGTGACTACAACTGCACCCTCAACCCACAACTTGATCGGAACACTTGTGAGCCTCATCCACCAGTGCAAGGCCTTTGGCACAGCTTGTCAAAAGTTTAAACTGGTGGATGTGTGGCGGGTAAAAAACTGTAATATCCGTCAGTATACATGGGTTTGTGCATCAAGAAATGTTTTGACGATGGCTCGCCTAGACAGATTTTATGGTAAACATTGTTAGAACTCTTATATAAGGCCGTCTGGTTTTTCCGATCATCACATGATTGTTATGGTGTTGGGCTTTCCTCATCATGTCTGGGAAGTGCATATTGGACTTTTAATTTGAAACTTTTACAAAGTGCACATTTTATAGTTAAGCTTTTAAAATGGTATGGGAAAAATGCGAGTCACAAAAGGGTTCATATTTTGAACTTAAGACAATGATGGTGGGACTGCACAAAGTCCCAATCAAATGTTTTTGCCAACAATACTGCTCTTACAGCACATACAACGCTTTTGGTGTGATATCTGCTTTAAAAAAACGATATACTTATCTGTGACAGGAAAGCTGGATTGTCTAGCGTGAATGTCCAGCAGTTGTCGGAGAAAAGGACCCTTCTGGCTGAAATGGTGAAAGAGCGGGCGGCCGCGTGCATTAGTCAACTGCGGAACGAAAAAATCAAACTTGACACACCAAACAAAGGATTCTTCAATTTGGAAAAATGGTCAAGACTCTCAACAAAATCCATGCTTTGCGCTCTTCTGGTGGTGATTTGTTGACCTCCCAGAGTGATAACAAGCTTGAACTACAAGACTATTTTCTAAAGTCTTCTCAAAAAGAGGCTGTGAATGAGGAGAACAGGAATGCTATGCTTGAACAGCTCCCTTCTCTGTCTGAAGACCAACAACAATTGCTTGAGCCTGGCATTTCTCTTGGAGAACTTACTGCTGCGCTCAAGGATAGCAAGGATGGGAAACCCCTGGACTAGACGGCCTTCCGGCTGAATTTTATAAGGCTTTCTGGGACATTCTAGGCCCTACTCTTTTGAGGTCTTTTAGGAGAGTGTTGAACAAGGTGAATTGCCATTGAGCTGCCGGAGGGCAGTTTTGTATCTCCTTCTGAAGAAAGGAAACCTGCATGAGACCGCAAATTGGCGGCCTGTGTCACTCCTCAACACGGACTATAAAATATTGTCAAAAGCACTTGCAACCCGTCTAAAGGAAGTCATTCTCTTTCTTGATTGGCACTGATCAATCATACTGTGTTCCAGAACGTTCCATATACGATAATATTTTTTGGTGAGAGACTTGATCAGTCTCGGTCGAACTACATCTCCTGTTTTTGGTTTATTACTTTTAGATCAAGAAAAAGCTTTTGACAGTGTTAACTATCTTTTTTGTTTGATGTATTAAGGAGAACAGGGTTTGGGGAAAAATTTATTGCTTATGTTAAGTTATTGTACAAAATGCATCTTGTCTGCTGAAGGTTAATAATAGTCTTTGTTACCCTTTCCCCTTTCAGCGAGGCATCCGTCAGGGCTGTGCGCTATCAGGCATGCTCTACAATCTATCCGTTGAACCTTTATTAGTTTTACTTCGGAACTCAGTGTTAGGAGTCTCTCTTTCACAAAACTCCAAAGTCGTTGTTTCAGCTTATGCTGATGATATTTGTGTTGCTATTGCAAATCAAAAGAATGTTTCTGAGGTCTCTCGTTGCCTTACCCAGTTTGAGCTTGCTTCTACTGCAAGGGTAAATTGGAAAAAAGTGTAGCTTTTTGGGTGGGCCCCAGATCGCCTTCCTCGTCCCTGCCTGTTTTACCAGGAGGAATACAGTGGAGTAGTGAGGGTTTAAATATTTTTGCTTATTTCTAGGAATTGAAGCGTATGAACAAAAAAATTGGGAGAACTTCCTGGAAAAAATTAATTGAAACTGGCAAGGTGGAGAAGATTGTACCAACTTCTCTCGCTTAAGACACGGGTGTCAATCATAAACAACCTGGTGGTTCCATTTATTTGTCATAGTTACCCACTTGAACCTCTGAGATACTTGGTCACAGGCATTCAGAGGTTCTGACTGATTTTTTCTGGGGTGCCACCATTGGCTGGGCCCAGACGTGGTCTGCAGACCCCAAAATGCGGGTGGTCAAAATCTGATGCATATCCCAAGTCGGATAATGGCATTCCGAATTTCCACGATTAAGCGCCTACTGTACAGCGAGTTGGTTCCTTGGCGACCTCTCACAAACGCCTGGTTGCAGAAAGTGGAAGGTCTGAAATATGACCGTGAACTTTTCCTCATCGACCTGCAACATGTTGACATGTCTCAGCTCCCCAGTTTTCATCAGAGCCTTTTGAATGCTTGGCAAGTCCTCGGAGTGCAACGTTTAGAGTATCATACGATGCCCAAAAGTTTGTACATGAGCCATTAGTTCGGAATCCTTTATTCTCTAGAATTTCAACCTCCAGGTTGTTTATGCATTGTTTCACCAGTGTTGGATAAAACAGAGTGCGGACCTGTTGCAGCCATCGTTGAATGCCTGGCTATCTGTAAGCTCACTTTCATTAAAAACTGGTGTTCGTTCTGCTCGTATTGTGGAAAATGTCTTGAAAGCAGTAATTCAAACCTTTCATCGACTAAACATCGGGTGGACTGGGGTGGATGAAGTGGTAGACTCGCGTCTCTATTTCCCTGAACTTCAAATTGCCTCAAAAAAACAAAAGGGTGTGTTCTCCTCAAACTTAGAGGAAATTGGTGTGTTTCACGTCATGGGGAAAACGGCTATCTACAACATATGTCTGGAAGCATGTAACCTGGTTTTACAAAACTGTTGAAAAGTCGGTGAATGAGACCTTACCTGCTGGAGCTTTTTTAACTCCAGTGTGGAACAAAATGTATAGTTCTCCAACTCTTGGGCGAACTGGAGACCTGAATTGGAGACTTGCACATCAAGCCCTGGTCACACAGACATTACTCCTAAGTTTAATTCTTCTGTTCCAATTTCTTGTCCTTTTTGTGATTTGATTGAAAATGTTGCCCACGTTTTTATTGAATGTAAGAGATTGGTACCCTCTTTCTCTTCCTTCAACAGCTTTTCTATAAATTTTATTGTTTTTTCCTTTCCAGTCTTTATTTATGGAATTGGGGGGAATTATAAAAGTAAACCAGTCCTCTCGTTTTTGTCTTTTCTGTTGGGCATTGCTAAACTGGCAATTTATAAAACCAGGAAAGCAAAATTGAAGGGGAAAAATGTAAATGTGCTTTTTTTGCTTTAAATGTATGGTTTCGCACGAGTAAAAATGGAGCGGCTCATCTTTTGAGCCTGGATATTTGGGTGATCAGTGGTACACTGATGAGGTTTTGAGTTTCTTTTCGTGATGGAATCTGTTTGTAAAAGTGTAAAGTACTTGCACTTACTTTTTGCATATATATGTATTATTCTGTGGTGGTTTTGACATGATCAGACACCCTTGTTTGTATTGCTTGCTTTTGTTGAATTTATTTTTGCTGTAAAATCGTTTGGATTTGTTTTTATGGAGTGTGCATTTTCTGGTGTTTTTTGATACTTTTATAATAAAAGCATATAAAAGTCAAGTCTCTCTGTCTCTCTGTCTGTCTCTCTGTCTCTCTGTCTCTCTGTCTCTCTGTCTCTCTGTCTCTTCTGTCTCTTCTGTCTCTCTCGTCTCTCTCTGTCTTCTCTTGTCTCTCTGTCTCTCTGTCTCTCTGTTCTCTGTCTCTCTGTCTCTCTGTCTCTCTGTCTCTCTGTCTCTCTGTCTCTCTGTCTCTCTCTGTCTCTCTGTTCTCTCTGTCTCTCTGTCTCTCTGTCTTCTCTGTCTCTCTGTCTCTCTCTCTCTCTCTCTCTCTCTCTCTCTCTCTGTCTGTCTATATATCTCTCTCTCTCTCTATATATATATATCTCTCTCCCAACAATGGATGGAGGCACGTGGAATCTCAGCCAACATATTGGGATCATCTCTCTGGTCATACCTTGAGCGAGGACATGTGATCGGACTTCCTGATCCTCTCCCAATCTATAATCATGGGGATGGAGTGGACGAAGCCAACCTTTCCTCTAATGGGCTGATTTGATGAAGGTACATGTACCGTGTTCGAGTTTAAAAGGAAATGATTCCGCGGTCAAGGTTGGAAGAGTGATCTGAAGAATCCTTGATGTTTGTCCTCATTCATTCCACCCAACGCGCCCCCCCTCCCCGGACTCGGATTCAAAGGTGGTGATGGAAACACAGATGGACATTTGGGGGTTTGTTGTTGCGTGCTGTCCGGGTTGTTGGTATAAACTTCATGACATTGAATACCCCGCGGGGTTCTGGTGACGGTGAGTGCTGAGACACCCACAGTTATACACCCAGAGAGTGCCTGTGCTCACAGTGCGGGGTTTTCGGGTCCACCACGTGTTTTCACGGGAACTAACTGCCACTGAAGGAATGTCGATCAGTGTACTTTACGAGGAGCTGTAAAGGGACACAAGAACCAGAGCTTGTCGTTGTACATGGAAAATAAACAATCACAAGCACCCTCTCTTTGTCTCTGGTGAACGAGTTATGAAATCGGTCAGCACGTGCTTTAGGGTCTTCCGTGGATTCACCATGGAGATACTTTTGATGCTCCAGTTGCACAACAACTACAATGGAGTATCTCTTCCCAAAGAGGCGCCCCAAGCATTCCGCCATGATTCATCTTGCTATGGAATTCATTCAGTGTGGGCGCGAAGTGTTGATGGATGAACGGGTGGAGCGTTTACAAAAGTCGAGTGGACATTTCCCAACTTGGGGAGGGTGCGCGTGCACCTCGTGCAGGAGGAGAGGGAGGAGGAGCTTACGACGAAGGTGACTCTGGAGGCGGAGCTTGACACGCGGAGGGGCGGAGTCAAGGAATCCCGGCCAAGCGCGAGCGAGCAGCGTGACCCCTTTAATCCAGAGCTTTTCCCCGGTGTGGACCTTCGGATTGGACCGCAAGCAGACGTTCAAGCCCGTGCCGTACGATAGAGACCGCGCGTGTTGGGCTCATCCTGCTGATTGGTGAGTGAATTAAATTCCCCCCCCCCCCCAGGTGTGCGGCACTGCAGGTTGCCGCGTCACGTGGTACTCGCAGGGGTCTTTCGCTTTCTCTCCTCTGGACTCTGACGGCTCGGAATGGCGTTCGTGGCTGCTACCCTTTTCGTGCTTACCGTACATGGGTGGCAGGGTACCCCGTGCTGCAGTGGTCCACACTGGAACGTGCTGTCCCGCAATGGTCTGATTCCAGATCCAGAATGGTACTTCATAGTCAGATCTGATTCCACGGGAAGGCACAACAAGGACGACAAACCATGCTGAGGATTCTCCTAATACGGCTATCCTGAGATTCACGTTGTTCTCACCAACAAGAAACTTTCTCATTCTATATATATATATATATATTTATTTGTGTGTTTGTACACAAGGTGTCCCTTCAATCGGTATCCATTGTTATCTATTGAACACAATAAGCATACACAACTTTCCAGGTGAACATGGAAGGGTTTTGTGATGTTTGAAGTTTTCTTTGGTTCTCAACATGTGCACCCGTCTCTTTAATGTCGAACCAAATTGTCCAGAACCTTTGTACAGGACGCGGGACATTCCTGGGACAGCGTTAGTGATGCCACGACGTAGTTAATCCAATGAGTGTGGGTGCGTGTCACGAACTCCATCGTTGATGAAACTCCACAAAAACAATCGCAGGTTGTCGGGTCCGGGGATCTTGAGGACCAAGCGATGGGTCCAGCATGGTCGATCCATTTGTTGCGGAACGTTGAATTGAGGAAATCACGAAGAGGTCCTTCACAAACAAGAGAAGACGAACGTTAATTGAAGGAGAAGGTAGACATGTTGAGGACCAAATAAGACTTCAAACATCACTCAAACTGTTCCTCGTAGGTTTCACCTGGAACATTGTGAACGCTTGATATAATCCGCAAATACATAGTGGATACCTTTTTGAGGGACAACCCCCCCCCCCCCCCAAAAAAAAAATAAATATATATTTCGACTACATTGCTCACTACTTTAATACTTTCCTCTGAGCTGTCTAGCTTGTGGTGGGCTTGTGATCCTAGGATCCTGAGTTCAAATCCCACTCGGCTGTTGAATTAATACCAGGTGGGGTTGACTCTGCCTGTCATCCTTCCGAGGTCAGCAAAATGAGTGCCAGCTTGCTGGTCTCCTGTGTCGGAGTGGTGACCTGTCCAGGATTATACCCAATAGCCAAGAAGACTGCTTAGGCAGCACCAATGCTCTGCACAGAGTATGATCCCAATGGATGGATGGATTATAATAATGAGACAAGTACAATGGCTTGATTCACAATCACATGATATTTTGTTTCTTAAGGGATATGAAGTAAAATCTTTGCTTTTTGCCATTTTTTGTCTCTCCAGCTCCTCAATCATCTCATCAATTAAAAGTTTTATTCCCTGCCAAGCACTAACTCATTGGAGATGCTAATCGTGCAGGAATTTTACAAGATTTGTATGAACCCCTGGTTTCATGAGCTGTACAATCCATAACATTACAACTAAAACCTTTTGCCTGAAATGATTAGGTTTAAATGTGGATAAAAATCCAAAAGATAATAGTCCCCATCTATTGTCTACATCCTCTGTCGTTATCACACCCACCCTCTCCCTCGTGCTACACTGAATCCCGTGGTGAGGCAGATGCCTTCAACGAACCTTCGTGGATGGAAAATCCAACTGATGGCAATCTCAGGTCATTCCACAAATCTGCAAGAAATATGTGTCCACTCATGAGAACCAGAAAACAACATCTGGCCAACCTCAAGCCCATACTCTCAACCTGCCTCTTTCCTTGAATACCTGGTGATGCCTTGTCAAGTCCGTCTGGTGCACACTCGCCCTCCATCCCTTCTCTCACTTTGAATGACACCATGACTGAGTCTGCTCCTGAAAAGGCTGATTTGCCTCAACTCTGTGTTTGCTTTGGTACCAGGTCTCTTCGGAGAATCCTTGGCTATCGCTGGTCGGACTTTGTGTCCAACGAGCGGTTGTTGGAGAGACTCAAATGAGATTTGTTACCTGCATAGTCCGTGAGCATCAGCTGCGGCGTATGGACATGTGGCTCATTTTCCTGACGCTGATCCTGCTCACCAGATTCTCTCAGCGAGGGAGTCTCGTGAGTGGAGGAGGCCAATGGGCCGACCACGTGCCTCATGGTTGCAGCAGGTTGATCGGCATCTCGAGGAGTTGGGGATGGGCCAGGCAACTGCCTGGGGGATGGCCAGACGGAGGCCCCTGGAGTACTGGTGGAAAGTGGGATGCAGCGACGCGCTGTCCCGGCACATGCTCCTATACCTGACCTGACGTGTGTTTGCTTCCTCATCTCACATACCAAATCTCTCATTCACTCTCTCTGCATCCTTTTCAAATATGAACTACCAACATCTTATAACAAGGCCTTCATCTGCAGCTCGATGAAGTACTGCTCTCCCCTTTGGGCTACACCCTGCCTCATACCTTTTACATTGAACAACCGTAGAGACCAAGCCCAACAGTCATCCCCCATCCATATCCATGATATTTTCTACCATCAATAAGCCTCCGCAAGCCCACACCATCCTTTCCAGGTTATTGTGTTTTCCCCCCTCTCCTCCACAGACCTTTTTGGGTTTTTTGGTCCATTGCTGTTGCATCCCCATTTTCCCCTTCCTGTTCTTTCATCCTCTTCCTTGCTGTGTTTGATTTTGTATCCAGCTTGTTTGTACCACCTGGGACCCCCTCCTCTTACTCTGTCATTCTTCACCTTACCCATTCTTTGTCGTGTGTACCTCTGTTCTGATCTTCGACGCTGCTGTTGGTGTGTTTCCCTCCTTTCCACCATGTTCTTGTGGTAAAGAACTTCCCCGAACCTCAGACTTTGTATATCAAAAAAACCAAGGGTTGTCAATGTTGGCATGGATGGTATGTATAAAAGGTGATACATATCAATTCGATCCACGAGATGAGTAATCTTATTATTATTTTTTTAAAATTCACTTTGGGAGAGGACTCCACGTAGGACACCACAGAGAGATTTACCCCCTCCTTCAATGTCATTAGTAAGCCAGCTGGTTTTTACCGATTATAGGACAAACATCTATAGATAATGAAGCAAGTGTATGTCCAGCCACGAACCCACATTACTTTATTCTGTTTGAACATCAGTTGCACCCTGGCTACGTCTATTAATTACGTATTATTTGAACGTACCTTTTACACCTTTAGACCGCTAAGACCCCCTTATACCTTTGAAGACTCTTTCGACATTTTAGACCCTTCAGACGTCATTAGACATTGACATCCTTTCGATCGCTTGGACCGCTATATACCTGCAGACCCCTTAATACCCCGTTAGAGCTCTAAGACCCCATTATAACCAAAAGACCCTTCAGACCCCTAAGATACCTTTAGATCCTGTTGGACCTTCGAGACCCCTTCACTCTTTAGACCTTCTATACCCTTTCAACCCATTTTTATACCCCAAGACCCTTTTGACCCCACAGACCCCTGACACCTGAACACCCTTTCGACCGTTTAAACCTTTCAGACAGGTTAGACATATTTAGACCCCTTTACATTGCTTGGACTCTTGCCTATTTCGAGCTTTAGACCCTTTTGACCACTTAGATGCCTTTTGACCCCTTAGACATTTCTATCTTTTAGAGATTAGACCCTTTCGACCCCTTGGACCTTTTACACCTTGAGACCATCTTGAACCTTTTAGATGCACACCACACCACACAAACATCGTAGTCTTCTTACAAAACACAGACTCTACTTTTTTCAGCAAGCAATGCAGAAACTCTACCCACCCAGGTAGTGGGTACTCTACTAGTTACTACAATTAGCTCGATGTCCAAAGACTTTTAGAACGCAAATTATAACATGTCGTCACAATGTCCGGGAGGTGATTTCTGGGTGTGTTATTGTACTTTGCATACACAGTACATCAGGAAGTACATTTGGTATTACAGACACACGGATAACACACGTCTTCAGTGGACTGAGCGTAGATTAATAGAGTACCAGTTAATAACGCTCTTGCCTTCAACATTTGATAGATTGAGCCACGTTGACAGCTTGTTTGGAATGGTGGACTGAACGCAATCTGAATGATACATCAGTGTCTCTTGTGCACAACAACGATTAATTGTTAAATAAATATGATTTTAAACCTGTACTCGGTCAAATTCACAAATCTGATGTGCCAGGTTAAGTTCATGACTCCCTGTCAGGAGACCAATTTAATTTGAGATGAGTGCTTGAGCTATTTTTATTTGTCTGTTCGTTTGATCGTTTATTTATTTATTCATTAACATTTCTTTTTTTTTGTGAAACGTTATTACACGAGAGACGTGTGTACGCCAAAGTAACATGCCAGGTAAGTGAGAAGGAAACTTTTCTTAAATTCGAATTTAATATTTAGTTTGTGAATGGCAAGAACATTCCTCTGACTGTCACTTGTATGAACAGCTGTTTGAATTGCCTTTGTGTTGTTGTAGTACTCTGCCCTATCATCTGTCATCCCTCTGATCGGCAAGCAGCAGCCTCTTCACTCTCTGCAGATCTGGATAAAAATCACAAGCTGGTCAAACACTTGGAACATGTCTCAACCATGACAAATCTCACACTCTCACGATGTTCTCTCAAAGGACTGGCAGGAACGACCCCCCCCCCCCCCCGATCTACTTTTTCAACAATGCCTTGAAGTCCTTTCATTCAAGATTTTGGGCCTCACGATGTGCCACAATCTTTCCTGGAAAAACCACTTCTCCAAGCTGGCCTCCAAAGCCAGTCGCCGACTGGGCATCCTCCGTTGTGCAAAGTCCTTCCTTGGCACACTGAGTTTCTAACCACATACAAAGCTTTCATCAGCAGCCTCATGCTCTCTGCTCTCCCCTCTGGGGTGATGCTCCTGACTCACACCTTTCTTGGCTTCACGCTGGAGAAACCAAGGCATTTTGGATCATTGGTATCTCCTGCGATGAGGCTGAGTCTTTGGGTCTCTCACTTGTCTCACCGCAGCAGGTCGGTGGTCTTTCTGTCTTCTACCGTCTCTTCTCCGGCCTTACCCCCCACCCCTGCTCTGTCCCCCCGTTAATTCCGCAGGGCGTTCAAGGTCCACCATAAAACCCCTTCTGGTAAAACTGCCATAATCAATAATCACTGCTCACCTTCACTTTCATTCCTCTTTTTTTCCCACTCTTGAACAAACTCCCACACTCTCTTCAATCCCACTCTTCCCTCCAGGTCTTCAAAACACTGTTCATCACCATCTCATATCTTTCCCCATCCAAAACCACGATCTTTTCTACCCCCGTTAATCCACCTCCTTCAAATCCCCTACTTACCTTCCTGAAAGTCTCTGTCGTGTCCATCTTGTATACCCCGTGTTCCCCATCCCATCCCCCTCCCTTCCACAGATCTTCTAATGTCTCTGTTCCCCACTTTTGTGCTTCCCTCTCCCACCCCTCTTGTCTCCTGCCATGTTATATGTTCTGTGTGTTAGCTCTTGCACGAGCCTCGACATGGTGTACAAAAAAGCAAGTAGAAAGGTGGAAGTTTAAAATGCCTTCTGCTTACAAATTTCCCCGTAGCGTGTAAGTCCACGAAGATATTTGTTCAACTTCCCAACAAACCATGGGCTTTTGTGTCTCCTTCAACAACGAAGGTATTGAATGAAGCATTGTGATCATTGTATATTATCATTTATTGTAGTCAGAGTGAATTAGGAAACTATAAACGAGTACTTTTATACAGAAGAGAAAGATCACATGGTTTGCAGCACCGTGACCCTGAAACAGGAACGTCCTTTTAAACTTAAAGGAACATCATAAACAGGAGATGTATAGATGAGAGCAAAACCAAGGCCAAATGAAACTTCGAGGGGACACACGTAACGATACATGGCCAAGTTTGTCCCGTGGCATTGCTCCGTCCATAATACATTAAAAGGAAGGAATGATGATACCACCAGTCGCCTTTAAATCTCTTGTTGATTATATACTATCATGGGAAAGTGTGTTTACCGTTTCCCCGTTCTGCTAAATGATTTCCTTTTGCTGTCACAGTCGATACCAATGCCCATCGTGGCGTTTGTGGTTCCTGACCATTTGGACCCAGACTCTTCATGTTGATTTCCCTGACCAGACCGAGAGCCTTCGTGATAATCCGAGTGTTTGGATTCCCACGCTTCATGTCACGTGCAACTTGTCCGCTTGGACCATTTCGAATTCTATGTAAACGAGGTACGAACACAGCGAGCTCATAATAATAATTTGTTGTGAACAAGTTCTTGCGTCTGATGCCAAATGTGTCAAAAGTTCTGTTTCATAGACAAGTGTGAATATTGCTCTACGCATCGTCACACATGGAGCGGCAAAGTTCAGCTCGATATCCTCGTGCGATATAAATTTGTGAACAGGCTTCATTCAAACAGCGAATACACGTGAGAAGAACGTAATCGATTTCTGAGTTCAAGGTGTACATGGTAAATGTACGAGACAATTTGAACGAGGCAAATGTCCAGATTGATCAAATGGGCATTTTGGGTATCGAGATCAACACGGCCTTTGTTGGACACCAACTGACGTCACAATAATGTGGTCATGTCAGAGTTATTCAGTCTGATGATGAAGAAATATTTCTTTCAACCCTGACAAATCCCACACACTCACCCTGTCTCTCTGAAAGGACCGTCTGGCAAACCCTCCCATCTCACTTCCTAAATTATCCGCTTGGAGAGGTTAAGTCACTCAAACGTTTGGGCCTCACCATCAACAACGATCTTTCTTGTGGAGTCCATATTTCCAAGATGGCATCCAAAACCAACTGCTGACTGTACATCCTTCATCGTGCAAGGTCTTTCCTGAGCCAATCTCAACCTTTGACTACCAACGCGTCCTTCATTTGCAGCTTGATGGAGTAATGCTCTCCCTTCTGGGCTGGCACCTCTAACCTCAAACCTTACCCTTCTTATCTTGATGTTGTGGAAAGAAAGGTCCTCAACATCATTGAGATTTCCCACGACGAAGCTGAGTGTCTGGGCCCGTCACTCTCCCATTTCAGACAGGTTGGTGTCCTCTCTGGGTCTTGCAGACTCTGCCCTCTCTTGGCTCTGTCCCTCTGTGGTTTCTAAAGGGTACACATGGTCCGCCAGTAACCCTCTTCTTCTTCGTCTCCCAAAATCCAGGCTCACTGCTCACCTCCTCTCATTTATTCCTCTTTTCTCTTCCTTGTGGAACCAAGTTCAACAGTGTGTCAGTCCCAATCTTCCCTTTGGAGCTTCAAGCCAGCTGAACACCATTACCTCAGGTCATCACCCATCCAAACTCATCATTTACTCGACCCAAAATGATCCCCTTCCCAAGCACTCCATTTTTTTTTCTTTCAGGTTATTGTGATTTACCCCTCCCCCACCACTCTCCCTCACCTCTTCTCATTTGTTCCATTATGTTTCATCCAGGCTTTCCCCTTTCTCTTCTTATTGTGTTTCATTCATCTTGTGTGCAGCTTGTTCACCCCACGTGTCCTTCGACCGCTACCCCCTTGATCTCACTCTCATTTCGACTCTGCTGTTTCCACATTTCCATTTTATTCCCTTCCACTCTGCTCTTGCTCTTCCATGAGCCTCGATCATGTATACAAATTCATTTTCTTTTGCAAATGCCGTATTTATAAAAAAAAATAGAACACTCCGGGGATTTATGTTCATCGTCACGTGCCATGTTTTGTTTTGTTTTGCTGGGCTTGCAGCTTCGTACCAATATCAGATTATCATCACTCACGTGAATGTGTGTGCGCACGTGACGAAGTGTTTACAAACATCGGACGTTTTAGAGTTTAACATCTCGGAGAATCATTGACATCACATGCCGGATGTTGAGGCACAGTTTTTCTGCTTCATCTCGTTCGGCAGGTTTACAACTTCTCAGTATTCTGTTCCGTAGTCATGCACCTGCTGTCCTTTCTTCTCTTCCAGGACAAACTTGTTCATGCAGTAACCCCATCCTACCTTCAGAAGTGCAGACCTCATGTTAACCTGCACTCATTGACCCCTTCTTTGTTGCCTCCAATGAAAGTGTGTAACTGTCTGTGTCTGTTCAATGTTGCTCTTCCCTACAATTCCTTTACCACTCATCTATTTTTTTTTTGTACTTTAACAAATCCTCTCTTGTATACACATATCTCTCGCTCTCCCTCTCTCTTGTGAATTAAGGTGGTGTAGGCTGAGATAGTCTGGATCTGAAATGGTCTTGAGCCTGTAAGGATACTGTAAGGAATGGCTCAAGGTCATTCATCATGAGCGCTGAAGTTCTTATTTTAGAAGAGAAGAGAGTGAGCACAAGAGAAGCTCTGGATTGGTAGTCATTGCAGTGGTATCTGTTGTCCTCCATATTTAATATCTTGTCCTGATACGGCATAAAAAGCAATATATCTTATTGTATGCGGGATAATCCTGTGAAAACAGGCCCACCTTCTCATGGTAAAACTGCTGATACCTGATGTTGAGTTGGTAGAGCGAGGTAGTTTGACGACAAGGTTGAATTATTATCCACCACGTTCTTGGATAGTCATGTGCTCATGGTGATTTATGTGAAGCATTGGGGTTATGTACGGGCTGACGGGATGTCCTAGAGCAGTGGTTCTTAACCTGGGGTGCACGCACCCCCAGGGGTGTGCGAAATGTCATTTCTGGGGTGCGAAACATTCCGGCCGGTGATTTTTGCTGCGAAAATAAAGGAGTGCGAAGGACCTAATTTGAAGTCTTCAATTCTAACACCTCTCCAAAGTCAATGATTTTTGACAAGGGGTGTGAGAAAATATTCTGAGAGCCGAAGGGGTGTTGGCACCAAAAAAAGGTTAAGAACCACTGTCCTGGAGGTATACGCACTCACCTCGAAGCCGTCTAGCCTGAGTTTGAATCCCAACCCAGCGACTGTATAAACTGTCATCCCGGTGTCGTTTCACAGGCATGTCGATTCATCAATGTGTGTGCCGTCCCTCGGATGGACATTAAATTGGGTTTCCTGTCCGGCAGCAGTAGTTTGTAGATGTTAAAGATCCCACGGTGTCCTTCGCGAAGAATAGGTGAGCTATCACCGGCACCCTCAACAGATTACAAATTCCTGACCTAACCTACAGAGAGCATTGCAGAAAGCGGCACAGCCACACCCCGCAGCCTGGTGCTGAATGTGAAAGAAGAAGGTGGTTTATGTACAAGGAAAGGAAGACAGGAAGAGGTCCATTTAAAAATGGTGCGGCCTGTTTGTTGTTCCCACCTGAGCACTTGGCTCATAATGCTGGGATCCAAGGCTCATATCCCAAATACTGTTTATCTGTCCGTTTGTATCCTGATATCCTTGGTGTCCTTGTGAAAAATGTGCAAACTATTCCATGAGCGTTCAGTTCTTGTGAAAAATTTATGCTTTCCCTCATGATGTCTGGTTGTCTTCCTATTCCCGCTTGATGCTATTCTCAGTGGATGAAGAACCGGCTTCACTCAGTTATTTATCTCATCCATGAGCTGAGATGTGTATTTTAATTAATGAATAAATATAAAGTGTAACACCATGTAAAGGAATTTCTGAGAACTGTCGAGGTCATTGAGCTTGCAAGTTCCCAGCAACCATCTCTTCAGGTTCTGCTGCTCCCTTGTTTTATCAGTGATGGTGGCACTCTCCGGCACATTGACAGTTAACGAGGCATTTCAGAACAGAAGGACAATAACTGCAGGAAACACCTAAAAGGCAAGCGGCCCAGACATGGGAAGGGCATTCTTGGAACAGCTCTGATAAAGAGATGAACAGCAGGAAGAGGATACAAAGCAGGCCATGTTAGAGATTGTCTGGGCTGGCAGGATAGCAGAGAGGTATGCACACTCTCCTCTGAGCTGTCTTGTCTGGGTTTGAATTTTGGCACAGCTATAAACTGTCACCCTGGTGTTTCACAGTCAGGGCCATTCATCAATGTGTGTGCCGTCACTCGGATGGACGTTAAATTAGGCGCCACATCTGCCAGTATTAGTTGGTGGACGCTAAATATATCCCACCGTGCCCTTTCCGAAAAGGAGGCGAGATATCACCTGCACTGCACCCTAGACAAATAAATTCCTATTCCATCTACAGGGGGCACCGCATCAACGGCACAGATGTGCTCCCCCCCCACCCCAACAGAAATGATGCTTTCCTGCAGCAATGTGCTGCAAAGGAAGTAAGACGAAGAGATTGATTGGGATGTGATAAAATAGGTATGCTCGATATTTACCATCTCAGTGTGTTTCTGGTAGAGCGGGTCACAAGAGTATGTCATTGAATTGTTACAATGGAATGTGACAATGGACTGATGCTGGACTTGACAAGGCCCACCTTCAGTCACAGCATGAAGACTCATTTGAGGGTATGGACACCTTCAGTAAGTGGGGTCATATCTTGCCTGCACTTTGAGAAGAGTGTTGGCCTTACCTTGCCTTGTGAAATGCCTCACACGGTTGTCTTGCAAGAGTCCAGAAGTCCGAGAAACTTTGGGGGAATGGACCAAACATTCAATGATATCACGCGCTATTTACCTTCGTGAGAAGTGTAACACAGACTTTAATTCTTGGTATATGAAGCTTTTAATCCCATGAGGACACGTATCACCTGTTATCATTACACAATGAGACCTTTCGAAAAAGATATTATTACTTTCCCAATAACTTTGAAGTTCACAGAATTGATGTCACCATCATCACCATTATCATAATCATCACATGATCATCAATGAACTTAGGAAGTGAATCAGCTAAATCGTGCATATTGTTACGTACTTTTCATTTACAACTTCATGACATGGCCAAAAGTATGTGGACACCTGCTCATCCAACATCTAATTCCAATATCGTGGACATTAATATGGAGTAGGTCCCCGCCGTGATTTTATTCCAATTAAAGTTTCATGCAATCGATTGCACATGAAATGTTACAACATGAAGCTTAACGAAACTACCGTTGTCGACAATGGCACTGAGTGGGTTAAGTGGGTTTTCTATTGTCGACAATGGCACTGAGTGGGTTAAGCAGGTTTTCTATTGTTGACAATGGCGCTGAGTGGGTTAAATGGATATTCTATTGTTGACAATGGCACTGAGTGGGTTGAGTGGGTTTTTTATTGTCCACAATGGCGCTGATTGGGTTAAGCGGGGTTTATATTGTCGATAATGGCACTGAAGTGGGTTGGTGGGTTTTCTATTGTTGACAATGGCACTGAGTGGGTTAAGTGGATATTCTATTGTTGACAATGGCACTGAGTGGGTTAAGCGGGTTTTTTATTGTCCACAATGGCGCTGATTGGGTTAAGCGGGGTTTATATTGTCGATAATGGCACTGAGTGGGTTTTCTATTGTCCACAATGGCACTGATTGGGTTAAGCGGGGTTTATATTGTCCATAATGGCACTGAGTGGGTTGTGGGTTTTCTATTGTCGATAATGGCACTGAGTGGGTTGTGGGTTTTCTATTGTCCACAATGGTGCTGAGTGGGTTGAGTGGGTTTTCTATTGTGCACAATGGCGCTGAGTGGGTTAAGCGGGGTTTATATTGTCGATAATGGCACTGAGTGGGTTGTGGTTTTTCTATTGTCGATAATGGCACTGAGTGGGTTGTGGGTTTTCTATTGTCGACGATGGAACTGAGTGGGTTAAGCGGTTTTCTTTGTCGATAATGGCACTGAGTGGGTTAAGCGGGGTTTCTATTGTCGAATAATGGCACTGAGTGGGTTAAGTGGGTTTTCTCTATTGTCCACAATGGCGCTGAGTGGATTAAGCGGGTTTTCTATTGTCGATAATGGCACTGAGTGGGTTAAGCGGGGTTTCTTATTGTCGATAATGGCACTGAGTGGGTTGTGGGTTTTCTATTGTCGACAATGGCACTGAGTGGGTTAAGTGGGTTTTCTATTGTCCACAATGGCACTGAGTGTGTTAAGTGGGTTTTCTGTTGTCCACAATGGCACTGAGTGGGTTGTGGGTTTTCTATTGTCGACAATGGCACTGAGTGGGTTAAGTGGGTTTTCTTGTTGTCGACAATGGCACTGAGTGGGTTAAGTGGGTTTTCTTATTGTCCACTATGGCACTGGGTGGGTTAGCTGGTTTCTATTGTCAACAATGGCACTGAGTGGGTTAAGTGGGTTTTCCATTTTCAACAATGGCACTGAGTGGGGTTCAGTGGGTTAAGTGGGTTTTCTATTGTCAACAATGGCACTGGTGGGTTAAGTGGGTTTTCCATTTT
>CM068960.1:11641849-11659468 GCA_035128595.1 Eptatretus atami
TGAAATTTTTGCAGATTTCCCAGTGGATTACTCAACAAACAATGTTGCGCTTTTGGGCATACAACCGTTCTGGCACAAGTTTTTTACATCCCGAAAGGAGACAACTAGTGCTTTCCGTTTCTACCTTGCAAAATATACTGTACACTTGTCCGATTGACTCAGTCCAGCCGAGTCAATGGTGTCATGTCCTCCTTGCTCTTGGAATTTTATAATGAATGGTTCTCCATCTCAAATGAACTTACCTCTTCTTAGCCATTCCAATGAGCCTTCTTTGTCTTTGTCCAATCTATCCAACTCTTTAAAAAAAAAAAAAATCTTCCTCTAGTTTTGTTGTTCTCCCAGTTGTCGGTGTATATTTGTTGATATTTCATTTTATATTTTAATTTTGTTGTTTTTGCAGTCGCCGGGGCTGCATTCGCTGCCGTTTCAGTTTCATGTGTGACATCTTCCATTTGCACCTGTCTTTGGAAATATTTTGCTGGGTGGGTTGGGGTACCTTTTCTGGCTTGTTGTCTTCGTGTTTCCATACAAATTGGATTCGGTAATCTGTTGAACTTTTCACATATCTAGCCAATCCTATAGTTGTGTGCACTTTGTTGAACTCCATCAGGCCGTTACCTTGTTCTCGTCTTAGCAGGTACATTATTGGGATACATTGATTTTTGTCGAACATTTTGTGGAGATGGTGAGGAGTTTCCTTGTTTTGAAATCGAGTTTGTTGATTTCCGTTTGTGGCCAGTTTACTATTATGCAAGTTAATTTATGACTGATTTTGTTCCTTGGGGAGAGATATGTTTTCAGGATCAGCCTCATTCTACACAGGTATTCATTGGTAATTGTTTTGCTAATTTGGTTGTGTCATATTTGGTGGCCCTCTACTCCATGGTATTTGTATGATTCTTTATTTTCTAGTTCCTGTATTGTTGTGTTGTATCGAGGTCGATTTTTACGTTATCCGGTTTTGTTGGTCTACCTTGTACGAATGTGCACCTGGCACACTTATCTAGGCCAAATTCCATTTGAATGTCATCGGAGTATCGTTTCACTAAGTTAAGTTGCTCTGTCAATTTTTCGTCATTCGGTGCAAAGAGTTTTAGATCATCCATGCACAGTGGATGTCACCTTTCTGCTCTCTTTGGATATATATTTTTTTTGGATGTGAGGGTGTATCCATGTCCTTGCTCATTAATGAGGTTTCTCAGTGGGTCCAAGGCCAGGCTAAACAGGAGGGGAGAAAGGCTATCACCTTGGAAGATCTTGCAACATGTCTTCACTCCTGATATTTCGAACTTTCTTTCCAAAACTTTCCTTCAAAGGTCATCTTCCAAGTGCTATAATATAAATGTGATGTTCCAAAGCTCCATTTCTTTCTCAGTTTGATTATTGGGGGGGAGGGTTGATCTTGTACAATTGCATGGCTTTCATCACCCATGGACGTGGAACACCATAAAAAGCTTTTTCTAGTCTATCCATGCGGTGGACAATTTGTTTCTTCTTGTTTTACAGTTTTTGAGTATGGCCTTGTTTATTGATCGGTGGTCTATTGTTCCCTAGCATCCTCTTGTACACCCTTTCTGTTGTACCTGTAGGCCTCCTTGTATGGAGGTATGTATGTATGTATGTATTTATTGGTTATATAGCATCAGAGTTCACAGTCACAAATCTCGCAGTGTTTAAAGTGTAAGCATGAAACAAATACACAACACAAGATTCAAATGTGCCATTTTAACAACGCCATGTTTTGTCCACCTCAAAAACCTTTTCTCTATCCTGCCATTGTTGTCTGTTTTCATGTTGTTTATTCTTTCTCTGTTGTGTTTATGTGATAATCTTGTGATTTTAAAAAACCTCAGGAGCTGTCAACATGGCTTTGCACACACTCTCCCCGCACTCATGTTTAGACCGTTCGTCAGTATCCGTGCTGTCAACATGAACAGCCTCATCTGACTGAACTGCCTTGTGTACATAATACATCCAACTTTCGATGAGGCTGCTTATGTTGGTAGTTCCTTTCCCAGAATGTGAAAACTGCACCAAAACTGATGTCCAAGGCCACTGCACAAACATACAACAGTTAATGGACTGTGTTGCAGACAATGAACATATCTTCATGGATATGGATGAACGGCTTATCAGATATTGTCCAAAGGAATGGAGGAAAGAGAACAGCAAGGTATGAAGAGGGCCTTATAAATATGAACATCCTAAAGGGATGTTGTTGGCTACATCAATGGCATCGTAATTGTATACTCCTACACAATCATTTAATCGTTGTGGCACGGTTAAGAAAGTCAGTTTTCCAGTTAATTTACAATGTAAAATGTAATTACATGACGTTATCTATGAAGCTAATAAATGTCAGTGTGTGTGTGTGTGTGTGTGTGTGTGTGTGTGTCCTCCAAAACGCTGAAATCTAACAGCCCCAAACTTTGCAAGCATACTGAGGGAACTCCCAGGGAGTGCAAGAGTGAAAATTTGGTGTTTGGGTTCATTAAAACACCCCCTTTGAAGATAATTAACAGCTTTATGTAATGATATCCTTTATTAAGGCTTCATTTTTGGTCAACCTCTTGGGTCAGTCCGCTCTCCCTCGCTGGGGTCTTAATTCGCCATGTTTTTTTTAGCCTGCTCCACAATGCCTAGACTTGGAACAGTCCGCAACAGTTTAACGATAAAGCGCTCAAATTTGTTTTTCACTTTCCCGAATTTGTTTTTTCAGCGAATGCCTGATCTTCATCCATATGAATTGCTGGATACATCACAATGCTTATAAACGCCCAGAGATGCCAGTGTTCATAGCTTTATTTAATTTCTGCACATGCGATAAGCTTTAGAATTTTTTAACCTGAGCCGAATTGTAAAATTTAAACTGTGGAATTGACCTTAGCAGCAGTTCCGACTGATAAAATAAAGAAAAAGAAAAAAAAAGTGTTCATTTGTTCAAAAAAAGTTTGGACGGTGTTTGGTATGATCCAGCCAACCATTCCTCATCAACCGTTTTGTTGGAGTGCTTGCTTGAGTTCTCAGTAGTGGTGTGCGGAATCTATTCTAAAGTACTCATTTCCAACCATGGAATCAAAAGGAATCGAGTAGTGAATCGGAATAAGTGTTGATTTTGCAGTCATTTCTACTTCAAAGAAAGAAGCGTTTTTGGTGGGGAGATTTTTTGTTACACATGGCCTCGTAACGTATTAAGTGAAAAGGAACATGCCTCTGGGGCATCCCATTTGCAATGTAGCAGCAAAAGCAAGTTACTTGCAAACTAAACATGTCTCAGGGGCGTGTTCCTTTTAAATGAATAGCAAGGTATTTGGAGTTGGCCATTAAAGCGTGCTGACTGCTTTGCTGACAGACGGTAGGCAATACATGGACTGATAAAGTTTTGACAACATGTCATTCAAAAGGTCCAGAAGGGTAGTTTGGAGCGATTTCAGGAAGGTTAAAAAAGTCTGAAAGTTGCATGCTCATTTTGTTCAATCGACCTTGCTCATCACTGTAATACGTCCAATATGTTAAAACATTTGAAAACCAAACACCAGAGAGAGTACCTCTTGGTGATGGTTGGGAATGCGGATTCAAATAAACCAAAGTCCACAACAGCAACAAGTTCGCTTTCACAATCAATGTTTGAAAGCACTTTAACCAGTGGCAGATTAATGCACGGGCACACAGAGCCCATGCCCAGGACCCCAAGCTCAAGTGGGCCCCGAGCTCAAGTGGGCCCCGAGCTCAACGTGGGCCCCGAGCTCAACGTGGGCCCCGAGCTCAACGTGGGCCCCGAGCTCAACGTGGGCCCCGAGCTCAACGTGGGCCCCGAGCTCAACGTGGGCCCCGAGCTCAACGTGGGCCCCGAGCTCAACGTTGGCCCCGAGCTCAACGTTGGCCCCGAGCTCAACGTGGACCCCGAGCTCAACGTTGACCCCGAGTTCAACGTGGATCCCGAACTCAACGTGGGCCAGGGCAGAGGCAGCGTGAGGGCCATGCAACCAATGAAATTGCATGGGACCCCACATGACCAATCGTGGTTCAAAATCTTTTGAGATGGTCTTGTCTTGTTAAGGTGTTCCATTACCAATCAGCTTGTAGAGCGCTCGCCAAGTGGCTGAAGCACTCAATGAAGCACTCCAACGAAATGGTTCATAAAGAATGGCTGGCTTAACAAGCTGATTGGTAATGGAACACCTTAACAAGACTTTTTTCCAAAGTGGGAAAAAGGCAATAAAACATGGGAATTCCTCCAGATTTTTTGCAGTTGAGTCGAAAGCAACATAGGCTAAGCGAATGCGAAAATAACACGGAGTCCTCTTTTTTTTTATTTTTTTTGGCGTTTTGGGGCTAAATATTTTTTGTTCCAGGGCCTCAAAAAATCTTACTCCATCTCTGACTCTCACCCCAGTAACACCCCTGTATGCTGCCTTCCCTTCTCCATGCTGCCTTCCCTTTCCCACCCCTACTTTTTCCCATCTCTCTCTCTCCCTCCCCTCTCCACCTCTCCTCACTCCCCCTCTATCCTCTCCTCCCCTCCCCTCTCTCTCCCCTTTCTCTCTCTCCTCCCCCTCTCTCTCTCTCCTCCCCCTCTCTCTCTCTCTGCCTCCCCCCTCTCTCTCTCTCTCCCTCCCCCCTCTCTCTCTCCCCTCCCTCTCTCTCACTCTCTCCCTCCCCCTCTCTCTCTCTCCTCCCCCCTCTCTCTCTCCTCCCCCCTCCCTCTCTCCCTCCCCCTCTCTCTCTCTCTCCCCTCTCTCTTCTCCCTCTCTCTCTCTCTCTCCCCCTCTCTCTCTCCCCTCTCTCTCTCCCTCCCCTTTCTTCTCTCCTCCCTTCTCCTCTTCTCCCTCCCCCCTCTCTCTCTCCTTCCCCTCTCTCTCTCCCTCCTCCATCTCTATCTCTCTCCTCCCCTCTCTTTTTCTCTCTCCTCCCCCTTCTCCTTTCTCCTCCCTCCCTCTCTCTCTCTCTCCTCTCTCCTTCCCTTCCTCTTCTCCTTCCTCCCTCTCTCTCTCCCTCTCCTCCCCTTCTCTCTCTCCCTCTCCCCCCTTCTCTCTCTCTCCTCTCCTCCTCTCTCTCCCTCTCCTCCCCTTCTCTCTCTCTCCCTCCCTCTCTCTCCCCTCTCCTCCCTCTTCTCTCCCTCTCCTCTCTCTCTCCTCTCCCCCCTTCTCTCTCTCCTCTCCTCCCTTCTCTCTCTCTCCCTCCCTCTCCTTCTCTTCCTCCTTTCTTCCCTCTCTTTCTTCCCCTCTCTCTTTCCAATAACATGGGTGAACAACTAACCACCCACCCCAACTCTTCCTTCTTCATCTGTGATGATTTCAACCGTCACCAGTTGGCTGGGAGTTGACTCGATAACAATCAGCTACGTAATTGCTACTGGAGTACCTTTGAGAGTCTGTGGATCTGACGCAATAAATTAAATATTTAACATGGATCTCCTCAAATGGTATGTCATTCCTCTTGGATTTGGCAAAGACAAACTTTCCCTCAAACTTCTCTTGTTCTTCCTCTGCTCTACTTTGATCTTTTATGTCCAGGTTCTTGTGAAAGCCAAAATCTCTCTACCTGTGGTTAGAAAGCTGACTCTGTTCCACAAAATCTAGCAATTCATTCATATCAAATGATTGGAACTGAAAAATTGCTGTCTCTCTTAAAGACGGCTATGCAATATCCTTGGTGTCCAATATTTACTCTACCTGGGAGTACTTGCACAAAGGCCTGCTCTTTCTCATTTACAGATGTATCCCATCTCATTTGCACCTTTTCTATCCATCCTCTTGGTCGGGATACACAATCCTTCGCCGATGCAGCTGTTATCAAGCAGCTTGGTTTCTCAACATGAAAGGAGATCCTGCCCAAGGGTAACTTTCAGTAATTTTCCAAGGCCTGGAAGGAAGCCAGAAAACAACATTAAGCCAATCCTAAGAATGAACTCTTCAACTTTTTCTTTTTTCAAAGACTTGGTGACACCTTGTAAAGACTGAATATGTTGTATACTTTTGCTCCTTCCCCTTATTCAACCAAACACTTTGTAGCAGACTGTGCACGTGGCAGGACAAAATGTTCGATGGTAGTGTTTGCCTCCAAAGTTTCTGTATCCATCCCATCCTTCTCTGTTTCCACCCCTTCTCCCTAGCCCCCCCTTACCCCCACTTCCCATTGCCTCCTCGTCCTAGATACAGAGTTTTTCACCTGAGAAGGCAGAGAAAATTATGACCAGACTTTGCCTTGCCCCTGCAATGGGTTGAAATGGCATTAGTGCTCATATTCTCAAATCCTACTTTTTTGCTGCTCTTGCTTCTCCTCGTGCTCTCTTTTCAGCTTGTTCTTAACATCATGTCACCACTACTCGACTTGGAAGAGCTAAAATCACTCCCATACACAAGGAGGGTGCAAAACAGATCCACTCAATTATAGAGTGAAGATCTCATCTTGAGAGTGAAGAGTGGTATTGATCTACGTCAGTGGACAGGTTGAAGAATAGATGAAATCAACAGGACATTGATTGAGGTATGCTAATCATCATGGGACACACGGAAAAACGGATATTTTGGGCATTGATCCTTCATCAGAACAAAAGAGCAGAGAGGGGGTTCTTGTTTGCTCCAAAGAAAGGTTAACGACTGAAACATCAGCTTCTACTTGCGTCTGATGATGGTTAGCATACCTCAATCAACGTCCTTTTGATTTCACCCATCACTCAACTACAGGCATGAATGTTTACTATCGCTTGTAAACAAACTCGTGGAATATATCATCGTAACCAACATCAATTCTTTCCTCTTGGTGAATGATCTGATCTCTGATTATCTGTTTGGATTTCATTGTGATCCCTGCCTGTGACTTAGTGTCCACCTGTTATAATCACTTCCCGAAGTCAGTACAATCAAACCACCATACCCCCTCCACCACCCCTCCTCCTCCTCGACTTCCCACTCACCCAGGACTGCAAGATAGCTCACTGCTATCTCATGTCATCTTCCATCCATTCCCACGATCCTTTCTATCCATTAACCCCCTCCAAAATCCCACCCCTCTTACCGGTAGTCCATATCTTTCCTTGTCTCTTTCCTCTCCTCTTACTTTTTGTTCATTCACCTGCTGCTTGTTTGGCTTTGGCTGTTTCCCCACTACTCCAATGTTGATACATTTCCGTTCCATCCACAGTCACCTCACTCTTCCATGAGCCTATTTTTTGTGAACAAAAAATAAATAAAAATGCAGCCTTTACAATTCTTTAGACTTCCTGATTGTAAAAGATTACTGCATGTTTTTAGTATATACTAGACGACCCGTGAACCCGTTGGGTTCCCGTTGTGATAGCGGTTGATGGGGGAAAAAATCATTTCAAGAAAAGAAAAAAGATAGCTCCAGCGAACTATACCACTGAGGTTGTTTGCATTGATCAAATTCTCCTGAAGAGTACTTGACTGAATCGGGAATTGATTTTTTAAATAATTTTTTCGTTGCCCGATTTTAACGAAACTTGACACTGCACATCGCATGAGAATGTTGAGTAAGGTGGCCCGAAAATTTTTGCGCTATCGTGTACCGTTTTGGCTGTATCTCGGGAACATACATACATACATACATACAAGATGAGAGTTTTAGTAATATATAGATAAGCTCTTCAAATGGTACATCGTTTGGCTGCTCTCGGAATGGATTTTAAACTTTTTATTTTGTCTGCAGGGCACAGAGTTCCGGCTTCCACTCACGATCTTCTTCAAAGTTCAATTTTATGTTGAAAACGGTCACCTGATAAGGTAATGCTGTTACAAATAGACCCCAAAAGAGTTTGATTCCTGTTTGTGTTTTTTTAATACTTCCCTATGTGGAAAACAATGACTGCTTAATAATAATAATATTGTGCAATGCATTGTCATGTGCGTGAAGCTTTGCGACCATCCACAAGGCTCACTCATATGACCACATTCAAAAAGGTGGCAACCACACCTAAAATCATGGAGCTGATTGCGGCCTGGATTCTGAGCTGATAGAGAAAATGACGTTCAATCCTAATAAAACAGGACTTTGTGACAATGATGGTGGGAGAAAACTAACTGTTTACAATGGACACATTTTCCCCAAGTTACTCAGACAACTTTCATTTGGCAATTACACAAATCAGTGCAGTACAATGGTGTTTTTAGCATCTCTTCGCAAAACATACTGGCTTGTTCCTACCATGTCTGCCCCACAGCTAGAGGAACATTTAACTGCCAGTCCCTTCACAGTAGCATACACCCAGCTTGCTGCAGGTAATTACGCATGCGATCGATGGCTCGCAAGGACCGTAAAAGCCATGCAAGAACAATACGCCAAAGAGCCAAATGGGCCAGTGCTGAGGTTAAGGCTCCGACAAACCCTGACCCTCCAAGGCCCACAAAGTGGCCACATATTGAAGAGAGGACTACTCTGAGTAGGGCAACAAACTGATCCAAACTAAGCGTCACCAGCATCTTTCCCTGGCATGCTCATTCCTTTATCTCACTCTCTTAATGGTTCTATTGATCACACACTTTGTACACACAGGATCATCAAACTCTCATATGTCAAACTTTTAAAAAAAGAAACCTATATTATTTTGCTCTTCTTTGTCTCTTCACGAACTTTTATGTCCTACATTCCAGACATATGCTTGGTGTTGGCTCAATGGTTAGGGTGGTGGGCTTGGGGTCCTTTGATCCTGAGTTCAAACCCCACTCAGCTGTTGAATTAATACCAGGTGGGGTTGACTCTGCCTGTCATCCTTCCGAGGTCGGCAAAATGAGTGCCAGCTTGCTGGTATACTGTGTCGGAGTGGCGACCCATCCAGAATTGTGTCCCATAGCCAAGGAGTCTGCTTTGGTAGCACCAACGCTCTGTACAGAGTATGGTCCCGATGGATGGATGGATTCCAGACATACCCTCATGGCTACGTATGGCATCCAAGCCGAGCCCTGTTGGGACATGCCCTCACATGCCCAGGAACATCCTTGCTCGGCCAACATATATACATATATATTTATATACATATATAATAATTATAATTTAATTTTTATTTAATATTATTATTAAATAAAATATTGATTAACATCTTTAAAATTAAAAGTTTTTTTTAAAATGATATTATATAGGTGAATGTGTTATAGAGTATAATCAGAACAGTTAGAGTTTGAGATCAGGTTTGAGTTATATTATTTTTTTTATCATTAAGTATTATTAATATAAAGAGAGAGAATTAATAATAAACTTTTATAATATTATTAAAAATATTATTAATAAAATTATATTATATAATATTTTTTATTAAAATATTATATATAGAACAAATAAATAAATATAGAAGATATTTATTTTAATTTAATAAAATTTTATTTTTTTTATAAAGTATTTTATTAATATAATTTTATGTTATTGATATATAAGTCATCTCATTAGATAAATTAATTTATTAAATAGATATATATATTTTTTAATTATAATAATTTTTAAAATTATTTTTTAATAATTTTATAAAAAATATTATCTTTTTTATTTTTATATGTTATTACTTATTTTATAATTTATTTATTTAATAATATTTTAATTTATATTTAATAATTATTATATTAGTTTTAGACGGAAATTATAAGTTTTTATAGATTTTTATATAATTTTTTTTAGAATATAATTTATAAAATTTTTAATATAATAAAGTAGTAATTAATTATTATTTTATTTATAATTATATATTTATAATATATATGGTATATCAGTTTACTTATAAATAAATTAAGCAAACTTTAATAATTTTTCTATAATTTATATATATATATTGTTGTGGTTTCCACCCGTTGGCGTGCGGGTGACCGCTTTTAACTAATCGCGGCCGCACGCGCCCACCGGACGGGCAGTCCAGTCGTAGCTTTCCGGATCAACGCCGAAATCCAGCTACGGGTGTGTTTTTAAAGCACACTACAACCATGTCAATACTCACCCGCGCTACAGGGTCCGATCGCCGAATGGTCGATTTACCTAATTATTCGCGCGGGCAGACTACCGAGAGATTGTACCTCAACGGGACCTGATTGGAAACGAGCCGCTTAAGCAGCTCGCTCCGTTTGCGATTTGCCGAGCGGTGTATTATCGCGAGGCCCCGTTGGACCGATTATCTTATCGGTATTAAAACCAGCTATTATTCCGAACGCAACCACGGCAGCTCAATGGAGGAAGAGACCGCAACGAGCAGGTGAATATTCAAACAAGGGCATTTATTTATACACAGCACGTATGCAATGGGGGTAAGGGACAAAACACGAGCAAAAAGACCCTACAGCCATTGTCTATTTATTATGTACACTTATAACAATTCTCTAATTGAGGACAAGGCGCCACAACTTCCAGGAAAGGAATGGGTAAGAACAGGGCCCGCAGGCCTTTAATGTTCCTCGGAGCCGGGATGACTGCGAGGCTCTGAGAGACCAAAAGAGAGAGATTTCCAGAAGGGTAGTTTGGAGCGAATTTCAGAAGGTAAAAAAAGTCTAAAGTGTCATGCTATTTTGTCATCGACCTTGCTCATAACACTGTAATATCGGTCCAAGTAATGTTATAAAAACACTTGAAAACCAAAACATCCAGAGAGAGCTACTCCCTTGGTGATGGGTTTGGGAATAGCGGATTCAAATAAGACCAAAGTCCACAAATAGCCAAGTTTCGTCTTTCACAATCAATCAATGTTTGAAAGCAAACTTTAACCAAGTGCAGATTAATGCACGGGCACACAGAAGCCATGCCCAGGACGCTCCAAAGCTCAGTGGGCCCGAGCTCAAGTTGGTGCCCCAGCTCAACGTTGGCCCGAGCTCAACGTGGGCCCGAGCTCACGTGGGCCCCGAGCTTCAAACGTTGGGCCCCGAGCTAGACTGGCCCGAGTAAGAATTCGGCCCGCGATGCTCAACCGTGGGCGCGACAAGCGTCCGAGCTCATACGTTGCGACCCCGACCGTGCCCCGGTCCTTCTAACCAACCGTCTGGACCCGACCAACGTTGACAGATTCAACGTGGATCCGAAACTCAACGTGGGCCAGGGCAGAGGCAGCGTGAGGGCCTGCACCAATGAAATTGGCATGGACCCCAGCTGGGACCCATCGTGTCAAAATCTTTTGAGATGGTTTGATCTTGTTAAGGGTTCATTACCAATCAGCTTGTAGAGCGTCGCCAAGTGGCTGAAGCCATCATCAAGCACTCTCAACGAAATTGGTTCAATAAAGAATGGCGTGGCTTAACAAGCTGATTGGGTAATGTCGGAACACCTTAACAGAACTTTTTTTCCAAAGTGGGAAAAAGGCATAGAAACATGGGAATTCTCCCAGATTATTTGCAGTTGAGTCGAAAGCAACATAGGCTAAGGAATGCGAAAATAACAGGAGTCCTCTTTTTTTTTTTTTGTTTGGGTTTGGGCTAAATATTTTTTGCTCCAGGGCCCTCAGAATCTTACTCCTCTTGACTCTCAACCCAGTAACACCCCTGTATGCTGCCTTCCTTCTCCATGCTGCCTTCCTTTCCCCACCCTAATTTTTCCCATCTCCTCTCTCTCCACTCGCCTCCTCCACTCTCCTACTCCCCTCTCCTATCCTCTCCTCCCCCTCCCCTCTCTCTCCCTATTCTCTCTCTCCTCCCCCTCTCTCTCTCGGCCTCCCCCCTCTCTCTCTCTCTCCTCCCCCCTTCTCTCTGCTCTCCCTCCCCTCCTCCTCTCTCTCCCCCCTCTCCTCTCCCTCCCTATCACTCTCCCTCTCCCCCTCTTCTCCTCCCCCCTCTCTCTTCTCTCTCTCTCTCTCTCTTCTCATCCCTCTCCTCTCTCTCTCCCTCTCTCTCTCCTCCCCTTTCTCTCCTCCTCCTTCTCTCTCATCCCCTCTCTCTCTTTTCCCCTCCCCCTCTCTCTCCGTCCCTCTCTCTCTTCCTCCCCCCCCCTCTCTCTCTCCCCCTCTCTCTCTCTCCTTCCCCTCTCTCCCTCTCTCCCCCATCTCTTCTCTCTCCCTCCTCTCTCCTCTCTCTCTCTCACTCTCTCTCTCTCTTCTCTCTCTTCTCTCTCTCCCCTTCTCTCTTCTCTCCTCTCCTCCCCTTCTCTCTCTCCCTCTCCTCCCCTTCTCTCTCTCTCCCTCTCCCCTTCTCTCTCTCTCCCTCTCCTCCCCTTCTCTCTCTCTCCCTCTCCTCCCCTTCTCTCTCTCTCTCTCTCTCCTCTCCTCTCTCTCCCTCTCCTCCCCTTCTTTCTCTCCCTCTCCTATCTCTCCCCTCTCCTCCTTCTCTCTCTCCTCCCTCTCCTCCCCTTCTCTTCTCTCCCTCTCCTCCCCTTCTCTCTCTCTCCCTCTCCTCCCCTTCTCTCTCTCTCTCCCTCTCCTTCTCTCTCCCCCCCTCCCCCCTCTCTCTTTCTTCCCTCTCTTTGCTTCCCCTCTCTCTTTCAATAACATGGGTGAACAACTAACCACCCACCCCAATCTTCCTTCTTCATCTGTGATGATTTAACGTCACCAGTTGGCTGGGAGTTGACCCGATAACAATCAGCTACGTAAATTGCCTCTGGAGTACCTTTTGAAGAGTCTGTGGATCTGACGCAATAAATAAATATTAACATGGTTCTCCTCAAATGGTAATGTCATTCCTCTTGGATTTGGCAAAGACAAACTTTCCCTAAACTTCCTGTTCCCTCTGCTTAACTTTGATCTTTTATGTCCAGGTCTTGTGAAAGCCAAAATCTCTCTACCTGTGGTTAGAAAGCTGACTCTGTTCCACAAAACTAGCAATTCATCTATCAAAAAATGATTGGAACTGAAAAATTGCTGTCTCTCTTAAAGACGGCTATGCAATATCCTTGGTGTCCAATATTTACTCTACCTGGGAGTACTTGCACAAAGGCCTGCTCTTTCTCATTTACAGATGTATCCCATCTCATTTGCACCTTTTCTATCCATCCTCTTGGTCGGGATACACAATCCTTCGCCGATGCAGCTGTTATCAAAGCAGCTTGGTTTCTACAGAAAAGGAGATCCTGCCAAGGGTACTTTCAGTAATTTTCAAGGCCTGGAAGAAGCCAGAAAACAACATTAGCCAATCCTAAGAATGAACTCTTCAACTTTTCTTTTTTTCAAAGACTTTGGTGACACCTTGTAAAGACTGAATAGTTGTATACTTTTGCTCCTTCCCCTTATTCAAACCAAACACTTTGTAGCAGACTGTGCACGTGGCAGGGACAAAATGTTCGATGGTAGTGTTTGCCTCCAAAGTTTCTGTATCCATCCCATCCTTCCTCTGTTTCCACCCTTCTCCCTAGCCCCCCTTACCCCACTTCCCATTGCCTCCTCGCCCTAGATACAGAGTTTTTTCACCTGAGAAGGCAGAGAAAATTATGACCAGACTTTGCCTTGCCCCTGCAAAATGGGTTGAAATGGCATTAGTGCTCATATTCTCAAATCCTACTTTTTTGCTGCTCTTGCTTCTCCTCGTGCTCTCTTTTCAGCTTGTTCTTAAACATCATGTCACCACTACTCGACTTGGAAGAGCTAAAATCACTCCATACACAAGGAGGGTGCAAAACAGATCACTCAATTATAGAGTGAAGATCTCATCTTGAGAGTGGAAGAGTGGTATGATCTACGTCAGTGGACAGGTTGAAGAATAGATGAAATCAACAGGACATTGATTGAGTAGGCTAATCATCATGGGACACACGAAAACGGATATTTTTGGGCATTGATCCTTCATCAGAACAAAAGAGCAGAGAGGGGGTTCTTTGTTTGCTCCAAAGAAAGGTTAACGACTGAAAACATCAGCTTCTACTTGCGTCTGATGATGGTTAGCATACTCAATCAACGTCCTTTTGATTTACCCATCACTCAACTACAGGCATGAATGTTTACTATCGCTTGTAAACAAACTCGTGGAATATATCACGTAACCAACATCAATTCTTCCTCTTGCTGAATGATCTGATCTCTGATTATCTGTTTGGATTTCATTGTGATCCCTGCCTGTGACTTAGTGTCCACCTGTTATAATCACTTCCGAAGTCAGTAAATCAAACCACCATACCTCCACCACCCCTTCCTCCTCGACTTCCCACTCACCCAGGACTGCAAGAATAGCTCACTGCTATCTCATGTCATCTTCCATCCATTCCCACGATCCTTTCTTATCCATTTAACCCCCTCCAAAATCCCACCCCTCTTACGGTAGTCCATATCTTTCCTTGTCCTCTTCCTCTCCTCTTACTTTTTGTTCATATCACCTGCTGCTTGTTTGGCTTTGGCTGTTCCCCACTACTCCAATGTTGATACATTTCCGTTCCATCCACAGTCACCTCACTCTTCCATGAGCCTATTTTTTGTGAACAAAAAATAAATAAAAAATGCAGCCTTTAACATTCTTTTAGACTTCCTGATTGTAAAAGATTACTGCATGTTTTTAGTATATACTAGACGACCCGTGAACCCGTTGGGTTCCCGTTGTGATAGCGGTTGATGGGGGAAAAAATCATTTCAAGAAAAGAAAAAAGATAGCTCCAGCGAACTAATAACCACTGAGGTTTTTTGCATTGATCAAATTCTCCTGAAGAGTACTTGACTGAATCGGGAATTGATTTTTTAAATAATTTTTTCGTTGCCCGATTTTTAACGAAACTTTGACACTGCACAGTGCATGAGAATGTTGAGTAAGGTGGCCCGAAAATTTTTGCGCTATCGTGTACCGTTTTGGCTGTATTCGGAACATACATACATACATAATACAAGATGAGAGTTTTTAGTAATATATAGATAAGCTCTTCAAATGGTACATCGTTTGGCTGCTCTCGGAATGGATTTTAAACTTTTTATTTTGTCTGCAGGGCACAGAGTTCCGGCTTCCACTCACGATCTTTCTTCAAAGTTCAATTTTATGTTGAAAACGGTCACCTGATAAGGTAATGCTGTTACAAATAGACCCAAAAGAGTTTGATTCCTGTTTGTGTTTTTTAATACTTCCTATGTGGAAAACAATGACTTGCTTAATAATAATAATATTGTGCAATGCATTGTCATGTGCGTGAAGCTTTGCGACCATTCCACAAGGCTCACTCATATGACCACATTCAAAAAGGTGGCAACCACACCTAAAATCAATGGAGCTGATTGCGGCCTGGATTTCGAGCTGATAGAGAAAAGACGTTCAATCTAATAAAACAGGATTTTTGTGACAATGATGGTGGGAGAAAACTAACTTTTTACAATGGACACATTTCCCCAAGTTACTCAGACAACTTTCATTGGCAATTACACAAATCAGTGCAGTACAATGGTGTTTTTAGCAATCTCTTCGCAAACATACTGGCTTGTTCCTACCATGTCTGCCCCAGCACTAGAGGAACATTTAACTGCCAGTCCCTTCACAGTAGCATACACCCAGCTTGCTGCAGGTAATTACGCATGCGATCGATGGCTCGCAAGGACCGTAAAAGGCCCATGCAAGAACAATACGCCAAAGAGCCAAATGGGCCAGTGCTGAGGTTAAGGCTCCGACAAACCTGACCCTCCAAGGCCCACAAAGTGGCCACTAATTGAAGAGAGGACTACTCTGAGTAGGGCAACAAACTGATCCAAACTAAGCGTCACCAGCATCTTTCCTGGCAATGCTCATTCCTTTATCTCACTCTCTCTTAATGGTTCTATTGATCACACACTTTGTACACACAGGATCATAAACTCTCATATGTCAAACTTTTAAAAGAAAACCTATATTATTTTGCTCTTCTTTGTCTCTTCACGAACTTTTATGTCCTACATTCCAGAATATGCTTGGTGTTGGCTCAATGGTTAGGGGTGGGGGTTGGGGCTTGGGGGTTCCTTTGGAAATCCCCTGAGGTTTCAATACCCCATCAGTGTTGAATAATACCAGGTGGGGTTGACTCTGCCTGTCATCCTTCCGAGGTCGGCAAAAATGAGTGCCAGCTTGCTGGTATACTGTGTCGGAGTGGCGACCCATCCGAATTGTGTCCCAAGCCAAGGAGTCTGCTTTGGTAGCACCAACGCTCTGTACAAGTATGGTCCCCGATGGATGGATGGATTCCAGACATACCCTCATGGCTACGTATGGCATCCAAGCCGAGCCCTGTTGGGACATGCCCTCACATGCCACAGGAACATCCTTGCTCGGCCACATATATACATATATATTTATATACATATATATATTATATATATAATATATATATATATATACATAATATATATATTAATATATTGTTGTGGTTTCCACCCGTTGGCGTGCGGGTGACCCGCTTTTAACTAATCGCGGCCGCACGCCCCCACCGGACGGGCAGTCCAGTCGTTAGCTTTCCGGATCAACGCCGAAATCCAGCTACGGGTGGTGTTTTAAAGCACACTACAACCATGTCAATACTCCAACCCGCGTACAGGGTCCGATCGCCGAATGGTCGATTTACTAATTATTCCGCGCGGGCAGACTACCGAGAGATTGTACCTCAACGGGACCTGATGGAACGAGCGCTTAAGCAGCTCGCTCCGTTTGCGATTTGCCGAGCGGTGTATTATTCGCGAGGTCCCGTTGGACCCGATATCTTATCGTATTAAAACCAGCTATTATTCCGAACGCAACCACGGCAGCTCAATGGAGAAGAGACGCAACGAGCAGGTGATATTCAAACAAGGGCATTTATTATTATACACAGGCACGTATGCAATGGGTAAGGACAAAACACGAGCAAAAAGACCTACAGCCATTGTCTATTTATTATGTACACTTAAACAATCTCTAATTGAAGGACAAGGCGCCACAACTTCCAGGAAAGGAATGGGTAAGAACAGGGCCGCAGGCCTTTAATGTTCCGGAGCCGGGAATGACTGCGAGCTCTGAGAGACCGTGCAGCTACCTGTCGCCCTGGAGACGACTCGATGGGTTTCTCGTACGGCGACCCTCGGTGTGTCCGCCCGCACCCGACCGGAACTCCACCAGCTCCCGTTCTCTGTCGGCCTCCGTTCTCTGTCGGCCTCCGTTCTCTGTCGGCCTCCGTTCTCTGTCAGCCTCTGTTCTCTGTCAGCCCTGCAGCTTTCCAAACTGCCAACTCGAGACCTGAACCTGACGTCCCCGTTTTTCTCCTCACTCGAGCGAACGCGCGATTTTTTTATCCCCCGCCCGTCATGCCCGCCCTTCCCGGCACGTGGGGGGGGGGGGACGACTTCTCTCTGGGGGACACGCCCCAACCGTCATTTCGGGGCGGGAGTTGAGTTGCTGTTTTCCAACCGTCATTCCTGTTTACCGTGGATATCGGGCGGAGTTGAGTTGAGTTGTTTGAAATAAAAAGATAGAACAGATAATGTTACCTCAAAGATGCACAGCCCGGCTCAAAAATAATTCCCTTTAGACATCGGTGGGGAAATCTAATCTGGACACGCACTTATCGACATAACTGACCTTCTGGGGAACCTGTATGGTGTTCTGTGAAGTTCCACAACCGTTAAAATATATATATATATATATATATAATATAATATATATATATACGAATAAATGTCAGTGTGTGTGTGTGTCCTCTATAACTCAAAAACATGAAATCTGGCAGCCTGGAAACGTTGCAGGCAAACGAGAAACTCCAAGAAGTGCATGACGAAATTGGGTGCTTGGTTAATTAAAC
>CM068960.1:11665445-11684608 GCA_035128595.1 Eptatretus atami
TAAAACGCTGGCGTACGCTGAACTATTGATGTTTTTTAAAGTTTTGGGCGTATTCATAACGAGTTGGACGTATGCATAACGTATTAGTAATGTACACAGAATATTTTAATCACATATAAATACTTTACACGACATTTTGCTGGACGCGTCAGAGTCGTCGGCAGTTCACACTCGATGACAATACGATGGTACTGACCTTAACTGCTCGCTAGCGCGCCGCGCGGCAGGTATCGTCTCGAACGATCCGATGAGCTAGCCTATTAATAGCTGCGAGCGTCGACGATATTAATCACTTGTAACCGCGACTAGACAATCGAGAGTGTGAAGCCGTCTGTCACACCTTTGACGTTTTTGCCAGGCTATGCCGACGTATGAAATTTGCCGAACCAGTTGGACCGTCGAATCGTTATGGGTAAGTTTCGTATACCGTTAAGGCACGCTGGCTATCCGCTCGTAGTACGCTGGCATACGTCATTGTACGCTGAGTACGTCGAGAAATTTTCAGCATGTTGAAAATTTCTCAACGTACTCGACGTATGACACACATTTCGCATATGCTGGTCATAATTTAGCACGCTACCGATCTTGCACACATAACTGAAGTTACTACATAAGTCGAAAACACGCAAGTAATTTTAGCATACCGAAACTTATTTCTAACCTATGGAGTACGTTTTGAGGCACGTTACGCATCTTGACACACGTGAACACACGTTACTTGTACGTTACTTCATAAGTCGAAACACGTCAAGTAATGTAGCATACCCGAAACTTATTTCTCTAACCTATGAGATAACGTGTTGTAGGCACGTAGCGATCGTTGACACACGTCGACACACGTTACTTGTACGTTACTCATAAGTCGAAACACGTCAAGGTAATGTTAGCGTCACGTGTTTCAGACTCCCTGTTTTTTTTTTTTGTTGTTTTTTCTTCGTATGACGGTTATGATTTAAATCGTTGAGCGGCAGCCTTTTATATATTATATTATAACCGCACTAGAAATCGAAGTGTCAACATGACCGTCATACCGAAGAAATAAATAAAAAAAAAACCAAAAAAACCAGGGAGTCTGGAACACTGACGCTAACCATTACCTTGACGTGTTTCGACTTATGATACTTACAAGTAACGTGTGTCACTTGGTCACGATCACGTAACATGCCTACAACACGTTGCTCATAGGTTAGAAATAAGTTTCGGGTATGCTAAACATTACCTCGACGTTTCGACTTATGAGTAACTTACAAGTAATCGTGTGTCGACGTGTGTCAACGATCGCGTAACATGCCTACAACACGTTGCTCATAGGTTAGAAATAAGTTTCGGGTATGCTAAACATTACCTCGACGTGTTTTGACTTATGAGTAACTTACAAGTAACGTGTGTCGACGTGTGTCAACGATCGCGTAACGTGCCTACAACTTATGGCCAACCTTATGCGGAACGTGTGAGTCATACGCTGGCATACATCGGGAAATTTCAAGCATGGAAATTTGTCCAACAGCTCGGCGAACTACGACGTATGCCAAGCGTACTACGACGTATGCCAGCGTACTACGACATATGCCAGCGTGCTCTGAACGTATACAAAAACTTACCATAACGTATTCGACGGTGTCCAGCGTTTAGCCCAATTTTGCATACGTCAGGCATACGTTGGCTAAATCGTCAAGGTGTGACAGGGCTTTTACGAAAGAGATCAACAAAACGGTACCAGGAGTGGAAGAGTAATTACCCCGCATGCACGAAGCGAAAAGCGGAGTTAAGCCATTGGTTCACTTTGTCTGCCTGTTACAAGGAATTACAATAAATTTTGCACAGGAGGCCATTCGGCCTGTCATGCCTGTGCCACACCAATACCAGATTTTAAAAGAAATCCATCGATACCCCTTCCCTTCGTGTGCAGCCTTTTGGCTTCTACATTGGTACTCATTTCGCCAACCTCGGAAGGATGACAGGCTGAGTCAACCCCCTGGCGTTAATTCAGCGGACAACAGGGCTTGAACTCAGGACCCTCGGATCCCAAGCCACCACCCGAACCGCTAATGCTAGGTTCCCACTGTCGTGCGATCCGTTACGAATGCCACGATTGGCCATTCGTAGCTGATCATGGAATTTCTCTGAAAGTCTGTTCCCACTATCACGATGCGCAGCACGATTGAAATCGTGGTCTCACAGAGCGTGGTGTTTGTCTTGTCTAAGATCGATCCCGATCACCACGATTAATAAGCACGATTAGATGCGATCTGTCGCACTTTGTTACGATGCAATACGATCTGATATGATGATCCCGATTGACAATTGATCGTGTTGATCGTAGAAAAAATTTGAACCGTTCAAAAATTTTCTACGACTGACCTCAAGATCTAATAAGATCTGATAGGATCACCACGATTAGTCCACAATTTCAATCCTGCCGCTCATCGTGATAGTGGGGACCTAGTTTAAGGCAACACCAGGTGTCAACCGCTAATCCAACACCAGCACTGTTCACAAATGTCCATATATGAACGAGGAACAACTTGATTTCAATAGAATGTCACATTTTGAACACGAATCGGAAAATGAACCTGTCGTTTGGCTCTGAATTTGTCTTGATTGTACATGTGAAGAGAGGAATGAGATTTTTTTATTTTAAACTGTCTGCCTGTCAAACAAAATTGCAAATCATTACAAACAGGAAACTTAGTGTTTCCAACGCCGTCATAAAGGGCACAAACAACAGGCACGAAAAACTAATGTAACGTGTTTAATAAGGTGGTGTAAAATACTCATCATGAAAGCATCAATGGCGGTAAACTTCTGAAAAAAATGTTTTCTACAACCTTTAAAATCATCATTTTATTTCAAATGAATTATATACTTAAACAGTAGAACACAATTCGCCTTATTTGTTTGTGTATTTGTGCCTTAATGGCACTTTCAGAAACCTTTTGTTTCGTAGTACTTGGATAAAATTTTACGACATTTTACATCATCACGACCAATGAAACGTGCTGTTTCCAGACCCCACCCATGTCCTTTTTCTCAAGACTTTGTGGGGTAGCGTGTTCTATGAACTCCAGTTTTTGTTGAATTTGATTCACAATTTGAACATCAGGTTTGAGGGTAAACGTAGTACAGCACTGTAAATCAGGACCAGCTGAAGTTTACGATTGAAATGCCAGATGGATGTGAACCTGACTCTGGATAATGGTTTTATGGCTTACGGAACTACTGATCCACTGGGTTTTCCGGGATTACAAATCAAAATCCTTTGAATGGAACTTTGCTGAAACCAGTCTTGTGGATTATATTCAGAAATGTTCAATTTGAGACAAAACCAATTTGGATAAATCTTTGTTCTATCAAATTTGTACCTTTTTATTCGAAGTTGTTGTACTCTATGCCTGGTGTTGGCTTAATGGTCAGGTGGTGAGCTTGGGATCCTAGGATCCTGAGTTCAAATCGCACTTGGCTGTTGAATTAATACCAGGTGGGGTTGACTCTGCCTCTCATCCTTCCGAGGTCGGCAAAATGAGTGCCAGCATGCTGGTATCCTGTGTCAGAGTGGCGACCCGCCCAGGATTGTACCCAATAGCTAAGGAGACTGCTTAGGCAGCACCAACGCTCTGCACAGAGTATGGCCCTGATGGATGGATGGATTGTACTCTGACATGTTGTACATTTCTATACCACCCCTCCCCCTTTTCCCCCAGGACAAGAAAGAGACAGATGCATCATTAAAGCTTGGAGTCGCTTTGAATGGTATTCAAATATTCCAAGTACGTATTATAAATCACATCAATGATTATGGAGATGAATTGTATGAATCTTTAATGTTATAAAGTTCATATGGTAAAACAAACCGATTAGATCAGTTCTTTGTCTCCATTGGCGATTGAAAAGAATGCATATAATGTACTGCACAAGGTTGGCTTACCAGGGAAGAGTATATGATGAACTCACTCATCATTTGTCATTTTTTTTTGAGTCAAACATGCAACTTCTGATGTCTCACTATGCCATGACCTGTTACCTCGTACACAGCGCTGCACACAGGGACATCGGTTGCTGTATAACTTCCCATGGTGTAATGTCGGGAGACTTACGTTCTCTGTAAGTCTGTCTTTGCTCTCTTATTTAATATGTAAAGGGAAAACTTGTAACATTAACGAAGAGTTTTGAAGGGAGGTTTTTATTTGATGATTTTTTAAAAATAACAACCAACAGTAACAATAAAATAACAATAATGTTTGATTTTAGTGTAGTAGATAGTAGAAAAATCGTGCAAATTATGATACAAGCATCAAATTTGGCATTTCTGTTCTGCAGGCTTCTGATCAAATTCCGCTTGGACATTTGGAATCCAAATTTGAAAATTTGAAAAAAAAAAAAAACTTCAAAAAATTTGAAGTCACAGCGGCTGAAATTCTTGAAGCACAAGTGAACATCCCAGACAGAGAAGCAAGGGGAGATGCAGTCATCATTGATGGCTCGGCACTTATCAATGCCCTACCTCCACGCACTTCAAAGATATTGATGACTGTGCTAAAGAAGACATCATCCCAAAGGTGGAATCCTATGGTGCCAGGTACGAGAGGGTGGACGTAGTGTTTGATGTGTACAAGAAGTCAAGTCTGAAGTCCGAAGCGAGGTCGAAAAGGGGGCAAGGAATCGGAAGAAGAGTGACAGGAACCAGCAAGACCCCAAGTAACTGGAGAAGCTTTCTTCGAGATGACAGCAACAAGACTGAGCTGTTTCACTTCCTTGCGGAAAAGATGTGTGAAGCACAGACGACAAGCACAGTCATTGTCACAAAAGGAGAAGATGCCATTAGCAACACAAGGAAGTCACTGGAAGCTGTGTCTACATGTTGTCATGAAGAAGCTGACACTCGAATATTTGAACACGCCAGGGATGAAACGACGGATGCTAGCAAGTCCATTATCATTAAGGCTAATGACACGGACGTACTAGTCATAGCAATATCTGTACTGCCATCCTTACAGGAACTAGGTCTGAACATGTGGATTGCCTTTGCCAAGGAGCCAAGGCACGATGGATTCCAGTCCATGAGGTAGTTTCTGCAATAGGGCCTGAGAAAGCTAGAGGGATCCCATACTTCCATGCGTTCACTGGATGTGACGTCGTGTCTGCCTTCCGCGGTAAAGGGAAGAAAACTGCATGGCAGACTTGGAACGTCTTTGATGATGCTTCTGAAACATTCACCAATCTCAGCCAGCATCCAACATTGATTCGTGATCTTGACTTTTTTGAAGTTTTTTATTTTTATTTTTATTTTCAAAATTTGGATTTTCAAATGGCCAATCAGGCAGATTTGATTAGAATCCCCTGGAGAACAAATGTGCCAAATTTGATGCTTGTATCATCATTTGCACGATTCCTCTCAAAAAATTTCTTGTATCTGCCCCACTATTTAGGGAAAACAGTTTGTCCTCGAGCCAGACGGCTTGCCCTCGGCTCGTAAACTCTCGTATTACACGGGATGTACCATTCGGTCCCAACACTTGTTAGGACTGCTGAGCAGCACTCATCGTCTCTACCTGCGATTGCAGCCATGTCTTTCCAAACTGCGACGTCTTGAAGAAAAGGAAGGTGCATCTGTGAGCCGATCGTGTCTTTATGGATAACACAAAACCTAGTGTCGCTTGTTGTGTGTGAGCTCAATGAGAAATTAATTTACTTGCATACCATGGTCACTCAATATACTTTTGCACAAAGTACTTCCCAGATAGTATGCGGCATGTCTCGGTGTCAAGTCTCAAGTTTTGTGCGTTTACTTGTTACACAACTCATGCAAGAGCTGCTTGAAACAAATTGTAAAGGAGTTTGGCGCAAGTAGTGGGAAGCATCATGCCAATACCTAGGGGTTGAAAAAGGTCACCAAATTTGTCACAACCAAATGCAAAAAGACAATGGCCATGGAATACTTGCACAGAACATAGTTAACTTTGAAAAAGTATCTCTCCCCGAAGAAACAAAATGAAACCTATAAACTAGCTCATCGTGCCAGCATTATAATAGTGCTTCAGTGTCGGACATTTGCCGCAATCAGAAATCAACAAGCTGGATGCCAAAAAGGAAGCTGCTAACTATTCACAAAATGTTCTACATGCACCTACTGAGACGAAGAGTCAGCAAGCAGACTCGGAGCTCAACAAGGTGCACTGAATGACCACTGTACGGTTTGGCAGTACACACAAAAAACTCAACAGGCTATTGAATCCAATTTGTTATGTAAGCATAAAAAACAGGTATAAACTAGAATGGCACTCGGTAGAGCGTATACCTCCACCAGGCTGAACAATCTACATTTTGTAATCCCACTGATAGGCCGATTCTGCATCTGGACCTCAACCAAAATCTTATCAGCTTGTTCTTATCACCTCCCCCAACTCATTCACTAAGTTTTGTCAGAACCCTTACATAACTTTTTGAAATATCATGGGAAATATCATTTTTGGCCCTATCTCTCAATTGCGAAGAATCACTTTTTAAATTCTTGGTTCCTGATATTCACCAAAATTGAATCAATTTGTCCTTGGTACACACACCCAACCTATCCACCAAGTTTCATCTGGATCCGTCCATAACTTTTTGAGATATCCTGCTCACAGACAGACAAACAGGCATGAAAACATAACCTCAGTCCACCTTCATTGGTGGAGGGAAAGATGTGCCTAATTCACCTTGCAAATAATTTCCAAGAACAGATGTGAATAGAAAATGCTACGCTGGGAGTCTAAATGGGAGTAAATACAGCCACGGTAATTGCAAAGAACACGAAGGACAATGATAAAACAAATTATCAACTATAACCGCACTTGGTAGTGTGCATACCTCTGCCAGGCTGAACAGTTTTTGTTTTGTATCCACCGATAGGCCACATCCAAATCCGGCCCTTCACCAAAATCGAATCAATTCATCCTTGTCACACACCCGACCTCTCCAAGTTTCATCCAAATCCATCCATAACTTTTTGAGATATCTTGCTTAAAGCCAAACAGACAAACTGGTGAAAACATAACCTCCATCCCCCATCAGTGGCAGAGGTAACAAATACACATTGATCATTTGAAGAACGTGGCATAATGATTAGACTGTCCTCTCTGAGTCTGGGATGTCAGCAGTTTGAACTTGACCCCGGCCGAGTCGTGCCAAAGACTTTAAAAATGGTCCGTGCCGTTTCCTTGCTTGATGTTCAGCATTTAGAGGATAAAGCACGGACAAACCCTATGGGTTGGTATCCATCAGGAGGAGGAAATTGCTCCTCAATTGTTCCTGCTAAGTGTGGAGAAAAAAATCGACATGATAAAGATGATGTCACACATAAAGATGGTGATGTCATACCGCAAGCTCAGTCGCTGTGTTTGTTTCATGTCAAGTCCCGTTTTGTCATGCGTGTACATGCATTTGCACATGCGTGCACAGAAAAAACAATGCCCAGACAAATTGGGAATCGATAAGAAATGTTCATGAGTGTGACGAGGAAGAAGACAGCTTGACACATTCCTGAAGTTTTCTTCAACACCTGTAGTGCACCTTGTTGCATGCTTGAGTTTCATGATTACCTGTCATTTTCACTGATGCAGTAACATGTCACAGAATATCTTAAAAGGTTGTTTTATAAAATCCGGCATTTGCAGAAAAGTCTCGCTACCGTGAGTCCTACATCAGCGACACACTCGACTTGGAACTTGACCAGCTTGAGGAGCAGCGGTCACTCCTGGGCAACACTGGCGGGCCTGCCAGAATGCGGTCTATGCCCGGCCACAAGCGCTGGTCCGGCCACTCGGCCGTGAGTCGAGCCAGCACGCACACATCTGGAATTGAGGCCGATGCCAGGACAAGACCCGGTGAGCCTCGCACACCCATATTTGATGAAAGCAAATCCTCGATGGCCTTTGTGCTATCTCGTAGTTGGATTTGATGCTGCCCATCTTTATTGATAAAATGTTGTGTATGTACACAAGGCGAGCTGGAGTAAAGATGCAACATACCATATGCAGAAAGGGAGTTTTTCAATGATCATTATCAATACTACCAGAGTACTCACCCCTCCAGGTGGGTAGAGATTGCGCGTTACTTGCTGAAAAAAGTACAATCTGTATATTGCAATTTGTGTGGTGTGTATCTAATGTGTCTCCAGTATCTAAAGGTCTACAGGTCAAAGGTGTCTAAAGGGTGTAAAGGTCAAAAGGGTTGAAGGGTCTTAAAGGTATAGGAGGTATGTTGCGATAGTAGTTCGGGTCTAAAGGGGTCTAAGAGGTTTAAAGGGTCTAAAGAGTGAAGGGGTCTGAAGGGGCTAAAAGGTATAAAGAGTGAAGGAGTTTAAAGTGTCTAAATTAAAGGATCTTAAAATGTCCAAAGAGTCGAAAGGGTATGTGCAAAAGTAGTTAGGGGTCTACAAGGTCTAAAGGGTCAAAAAGGTCAAATGGGAATAAAGAGTCTGAACAGACTGAAAGGGCCTAAGGATATATGGGGACTTATGGGTATAAAAGGACTAAAGGGTCAATGGGGTCTTAAAAGGTATAAACTATAAAGGGACATACGTTTAAGGGGTTTTAAAAGGTCTAAAGTGGTATAAAGGGTGAGGGTATGTTCCAATTAAGGGTCTAAAGTTAGGGGTCTAAGGGTATAAAGGGGTGGAAGGATTCTATATGGTCTATAGAGTCTGCAGGATCTAAGGAGTCTTATGGTCTCTAATGGTTTGAAAGGGTCTAATGGGTCGAAAGAGTCAAGGGGTCTAAGCAGTCGAAAAGATGTAAAGATCTTAAGGGGTCTAAAGGGTCTATAATAAGTAAAGGGGTCTTAATGGATTGAAAGAATCCAAAGGCTGTTTAGGGTCTATAGGGCTTTAAAGCATCATTATGGGTCTAAACTCAAAAGGGTCTAAAGGGTACATTCCAATAGTAGTGTGGATCTAAAGGGATATAAAGGGTTGACGGGGTATAAAAGGTTAAAAGGCATCTAAAATGTCTGAAGGGTCTTCAAGGGTCTAATCTCCAAAGGGTCAAGGAGTCTCAGCGTTCCAAAGGTTTAAAAAGGTACGTTCCAACAGTATGTAAGTTCATAGACTTGAGTTTCATATATATATATATATATATATATTGTTACGAATTTGGAATTCAATTGCACACAACATACAGGTTCCTTTAGTCAGCTATGTCGATAGTGCTTGTTCCAGATAGCTCACCTTCCATTGTTTAAATGTTCAGAAATCGATTAGATGTGCTGCGGATCGATTTAATGGTTAGGGAACAAACAATGGAGACATCCCTCCCCTCTTCTGCGAAGAGCAAGAACCACCCTGCCGTCCCGTGACTCATGATGTCAACAACTCCCTTCCACCCGTGGCTGAGCGGGGATGGAGCACGAGGGCATGAGTCACGCCGGATCGGGGAAGGCGGGAGAAGGATAAGAGAGATCTTTTTCTTTTGTCGTGGGCAGAGTTGGAAGGGCTGAGTTGGAGAAGGGAGTTGAGGGGAGTCGTTCAGCAGACCGTCGGGTCCTGCTTGGCTTGCGTGAGGGTTGAGGCCTGCGGAAGCTTTTTGCTTCGGCTGGCTCAGTGAGCTCGGCTGAGCCTGGCTCGGGAGGAGGCTTTTTGGAGGCTCGTTGCTTTGACGGTTCCATGAACTTCGGCTTCTCCTTGGCTCGGGAGAGCTTTTTGCTTCAAGCTGCCCTGTTTGGAAGAAGTTAAGCCGGTCGCTCGGCTCGAGCTGCGAGTGGTGGTTCTTCTTCTCGGTTCGTGAGCCCTTTGTTCTCCATTTTGGTTCCCGGCTTGGTGCGACTCATCGACCTCTTCGTGGAGGTGGTTCCTCAGGGAAGCGACGCATTGACGGGAAGGTTCGGCGCCTCGTCTCACCAGCAGTGTTCAGAAGCGCGGGAGGTGATTCCTCGGGGAAGCGACGCATCGACGGAAGGATCGGCGCCTCGTCTCACCAGCACGTGTTGAGAAGCATGGGAGGATTCGCGGGAGCTCGGGAAGGATCGCGGCTCGGCGATTGGATCCAACTCGCCTCGCTGGAGCCCGGGTCCGAACAACTTGAAGACCACACGAGGTGGAGAGGTTCGAGATAGGCTCTGGGTTTCAGCTCACTGTCCTCCGAGCTGGAGCTCGTTATAAAGGCCTCTGCCACCATTTCTTGGTGTGTGTGTGTGCGTACGTGTGTCTGTGGGCCGTCTAATAAGTAGGAACTGCTGTTAAGTGCAAGTGACTGCACATAATAAGTAGACGGTTGTAGTTCTTTTGTCGTGCTTTTGTGCTTGTATAATTGCATACGTGTTTTGCCTCGTTTAATTGCATACGTGCTTTATTAATATATTGTCTTGTGTGAATGTAAACCTGTTCGTTGCGTCCATTCCTCATTGAACTGCCCCATCTTGCACTCGGAATATAGTTGGTTTTTAAATAGCCGGTAAAGTGATCGGGTCCAACGGACTGTGCGATAATACCCGCGCTCGGTTATCCCAAAAGGAAGCGAGCTGCTTAAGCGGTCGTTTCCAAGCGGTCCCATTGAGGTACAATCTCTCGGCAACCTACCCGTGCAATAATTTGGAAAATCGAAGATTTGGCGATCGGACCCTGTAGCGCGCGGGTAGAGTGCGGACAAGGTTGTGGTGTGGTTAAAAACACACCCGTGGCTGGTTTCCGGCGTTGATCCGGAAAGCCGCGACTGGATTGTCCGTTCGTGGGCGACGACGCTATTGGTTAGACCCGGTCGTTCGCACGCCGGACGGGTGGGAATCTACAACAATATATATGTATATATACTGAAACGCAAAATAAACTTACCACTTGTTTGAAATGTAATAAAATTGTTCGTCTTTCGGCTGCTCCCGTTAGGGGTCGCCACAGCGGATCATCCGTTATGATCCGCATACTGATTTGGCATAGGTTTTACGCAGGATGCCCTTCCTGATGCACCCCTGGTCGCCTCTTAAGACACAGGGATAAGGATTGGGTTTGCCATATTCCGGGCTGCCCTACACCCTGTCATAGCGTGGCCCAGCACAGAGCTGCCGTCCTCAAGCGATCCTCCAACCCAAGCTCCGAGTAGCCGGATTACAGGCGCACGCCACTACGCCCGGTGAAATGTAATAAAATTGTAACAGTTCAAAAAAACAAACCAACAATTGCTAATTGAAACATTGGCATTTTATTGATGACATGTCAAGTTTTTGACCAAGATACACTATCTCATAAGTTTGTTCTACAGTATAGAACAGCACAGGGTGCAATGTCAGTCCCCTTTCAATAGCATTGTGGCCACCATTGTTTTGGATACAGGCAGTGCATCGTCGGCGCATACTGCCTACCAGTCTTTGGATGGATTGCTGCTGGATTCTGTCCCACTCAGTCCTCAATGTCTGAAGCCATCTGACTTAGGACCATCTGCCTGTCCTGCCTTGCAGTGGTGACTCGTGGCCTCCCTGATCGAGGTCTGTCATCTGCAAGATTGTGGAGGGTGTCTCTGTCCACCAGGCCGATATATCTGGTGTGAACAGCCAAGGCGACGTGCCACTCACGGTAGCTCAATCCGCCTTGCAGTATGCCCAAGGCACACTGCCATTGATCCTTGACAATCGCGGCATGTTGATTGAAATGCCCATTTTGCACTGGCCTTTTTAAAGCCAATATCAAGACATCACGTGCAGCTCATTAAAATCATCCCGTACTCCTTGGCAAATCACTGAAGTCAAAACGGCTGTTCAACAGCTGTGCTATGAAGTGACCATTGAGGTTAAAGGACCATCCGTGACCGTTTTGTCTGACAGTGAGGACACTATTGTCCACAAATAAGTTCACACATTTACTACACGCAGTGTTATTGTTGATATTTGAAGGTTTAAAGGTGGTAAGTTTCTTTTGTGTTTCAGTATATACGAGGTGTGTTCAAAAAGTATCCAACCTTAATTTTTCATGCGTAAACAAATGAAGCTTGGAGGCGTGGTTTGGTGCACGTATGTAGGCAATCCAATATTCGTATGTGTGAATTTTTTCCCGCCTGCAGAAGCTGTCAGTCGCCGACAGACCGCCGATGAGTGAGGAAGTGTAAGTGAGCGCCATCGGATTTTCGTTTTTGACAAATGATGGAAAAACTTGAACAACGCTACTGCATCAAATTTTGTGTAAAGCTTGGCGATTCCCAAGTGGAAACGATCCGCAAGATTCAACAGCCTTTGGGAATGAAGCAATGCACCACACAGATAAAAGAGTGGTACAACCGCTTCAAAGATTGTCGCACATCAGTGGAAAGTGAAGCACGTTGAGATCGTCATTGGCCCTCAACAATAGGCCCTCAAGCAATAGGCCCTCAACATCCCGAAATGAGATCGTCATTGACCAAGTGAGGACCCTGCTGATGCAGGATCGTCAAATCACGATCAGAGAACTTGCAGACGAGGCGGGCGTCAGCATTGGATCCAGTTCATTCCATTGTGACTGAGGATTTGGGCTGAAGGAGAATTTCAGCGAAGTTCGTGCAAAGCTGCTAACGATCGAGCAGAAGCAACTCCGTTTGGAGATCGCACAGGACATGCTGGAGACTGTGAACAGCGATCCCAACTTCTTCAACACAGTGATCACTGGCGATGAGACCACAGTGATCCATCATTTTGTCAAAAACGAAAATCCGACGGCGCTCACTTACACTTCCTCACTCATCGGCGGTCTGTCGGCGACTGACAGCTTCTGCAGGCGGGAAAATATTCACGCATACGGATTAGATCGCCTACATACGTGCACCAAACCACGCCCCCGAGCTTCATTTGTTTACGCACGAAAAATTAAGGTTGGATACTTTTTGAACACACCTCGTGTATATATATATATACACACACACAAACATACGTAATAGCTGCATTATATGATATTGTTGCGGGCCGAAGGTCCAGTGGCGAGAACTACCACTAGGTGGGGAGGTTACGTCGTCTCCCACCAGACTCTCCGGAATTGTAGGCCGTTGCTCTCGGATAACTCCGTGAGCCGGCGGGTTGCTGAACGACCACAGACGCCAATATCTCAACCGCGTAGCGTAGGGCTATTTGTCTAGAACCAATTTACCTAATTAACTACGCGATTTCGACTACCGGGAACCGACTACCAACTCTGGTTCGGGTGCATTTGAGCGGAACTGCCAAAGCCGTGCCGGCTAGGATGAGCAGATAGTCATAGCAAGACCAATTGGGATATCGGACCACCAGGTGACTAATTCTCTAGGTGTTTTAGCTTGCTACATTCTCTAGTTATGTTTATTATCGGTATAAAACCGGCAAACTCAGATCTGAACAATGCTGGACCAATGAAAGAAAGGACGGAAACGAACTGGGAACATTTCTACAGTAATTTATTACATAAAGAAGACACAGAGCAAGACTTATCATGGAATATACAAGCAAGAATTTACAATGTTCAAAAACACTTATACAGTTTCTACTACAAGACAGCATGGTGTTGGCTTAGTGGTAGGGTGGTGGCTTGGGATCCTAGGATCCTGAGATCAAGCCCCGTTGGCTGTTGAATTAATACACCAGGAGGTTGACTCAGCCTGTCATCCTTCTGAGGTCGGCAAAAGAGTACCAGTGTATTGGTAAGGGGACACTGCATCAGCAGCATAGCCGCGTCCCAACGAATGATGCAACCAGCAGCCACAGGCTGCACTCGATAGAGAGAGAGAGAGACTTACAAGACGGGCCCACACACTCAGATGATTTATTAAAAGACCCCCGCAGCCAGAAGGGAGAGACAAGCTGTGGGTCGTAGTTCGCTTGGTACCTGTACGTTGGAGGGGGTGCTCCATGGTGTGGCACCTGCTAATGGTCGTGCGGCTCGCCCACAGCCACACACGTGGGGCTCGTGTCCGTGGAGGAACCCGAGCGGAGCAGTCGGAGTCGCAGGCGGAGATCAGGGTCGCGGACGGGACCAGGAAAACTCCAAAGAACGCCAGCCGACGAATAAACGACGCACACCAACCTACTCAACTCCTCCAAAAGTTACACTCTGAGGATCGCGTCGTATTTTTATGGACCTCCCCGAACAGACGTCATGTGGAACAGACGTCATGTGGAACAGACATCACTGTCCGCCCTGATTGGACAAGGTCTTCATGGGGCGGGGCCTCGGCCAAACCGGGAGGCCCCCCACCTCCACGCATGTGGACTCATCAAGGGGAAGATCCAACATTGAAAAGGAACGTTTGTAGAAGCGCAAAGCAATGGCGGATGGACGTTTTTGCCCCATATGCTGTGGCCAGCGAGGCGAGGGTTGCAAGTGCCGGAAGGTACCGTGGTTGGTTGTTGATGTTAAAGATTGATTTAACCTAACTAAAAACATCGCAATGCACACCTTTGATTCTCCCACGAGACAAAAGGAAGAGACCTGTCTTTACATCTATTTAACGGAATAACTGACTTTTGGGACGTCTGTTTGTTTGAATGCATATGGTTTCCAGATCCGTAACAATATGAAGATAATAATATGCTTCTCCGTCAGTCCGTGTGCAATGCTCCTTTCCACCCATTGGTTTGATGGTTGGCCTGACTCTAACCACAATTGTCCCCTGAAAAATCATACGGCCGCCATGTTGGTGCTATGCAAAGCCAAAGACATCTTTGGAGCTGTCATATTCACAATCTGAATGCCTTCACCATAAGTTTTCCTTTTAGTGTAAAAACGACCAAAGCGACTGTTAAAAAAGGGATCATGAAATATCCAAAGATTGGAGCTGATATGTATCATGGGCGTTGTGAAGGCCACAGTAAGTATTGGCGTCAGACTTCTATTCAGTCCTGAGGCTTCAGGCTGATGATGTCAGCCTATGGGTAAAAGTGCAATTGGAATTTATCCGAGCTATATATCCATGATGTATTGTATGCGCACAGAGGCAGTGGGAATGTTTTTCCTTCAAACCCGGGCTTTTTTTCTTTTTTTCGAGAGTGATCGAGGCAGCCATCTGTGTCCCATTAATTTATCTTAAACGACTCAACAACAGACAACAAAACCCCTGTTTCTATGAAGGTGTTTATCTGAGATCTTTATTTTATAAAGGTTTCAAATAAAACTAAAAACTCATTCTGTGGGAGTACCTCCTATACAGCTGCCTTTCAAAGAGCCTGGTGTTGGTTTAGCGGTTATGGTGGCTGGCTTCTTAGGGACCTGAGTTCGAGCCCCGTTGGCCGCTGAATTAACACGAGGTGGGGTTGACTCAGCCTGTCATACTTCCGAGGTCGGCAAAATGAGTACCAGTGTACTGGCGAAGAAGCGGAAGAAGAAAAAGAGAAGAAGAAGAGGAAGAAGAAAAGAAGAAGCAGAAGCCTTATGCAGGGCAGCTCACTGGATGATGGGATTGGGGCAAAGCCTTCGGGACCCCCATTCTTTGATGATATGAGAAAAAGCACGAGGTAACCTTCCTGGGTCGGGTTGTGGTGGTGTGTCGGAGTGGTGCTGAGGTGTCGTCCACCAGATGGGGGTCTCCTCGGGTTAACCTGAGGCGGTCCTTTCGGGTGGGTGCCTGGAATGTCCTCACTCGAAGAGAGGATGATCACCTGTCTCTGCTATCATCTGAGATCAAGAGTTTGAATACCAGTATTGCAGCACTCTGAGGATATGAGACCGGATAGTGGCGAGATCATAGCAGGTGGTTACACCTACTATTGGTTTGGTCGCTCTGATGGTCATCATGCCCGAGGAGTTGCTGTAACTGTGTCCAACAAGCTGACTCCCATGATAATTGAGGTAGCACCGGTCAACGAGCGTATTACGAGACTGAAGACTCGTCACTCCTTGGGTGTCGTTTCTCTGGTCTCAGTATATGCTCTGACTGAGGCGAGTGATCTCACCGTGAAGGACGCATTCGATGCCACACTCGAGTCTGTGGTTGATTGGTCCCCCAAGCGAGATACTCTTCTCGTCTTGGGGGATTTCAATGCATCGACGAACTGATCGGGATGGTTATGAGACATGTGTTGGTCCCCATGGGTCTGGAACTGTGAACCAGAATAGCATTAAGTTCCTTGACTTTGCAAGAAGTCGTGGACTTAGGGTGGCTGGTTCATGGTTTGAGCACCCACAGGCTCATCGCTGGACTTGGTATTCCAACACTGATGGTGTGGCAAAGGAGATTGACCATGTGCTCGTTGGGCGCTGGAGGATGATCCAGTACTGCAGAGTCTACCGGAGTGCTCAGTTCCTGAATACTGACCACAGGCTTGTTGTAGGAACTCTGAAGTTGCAGCTCAAATCCGGGAGAATGGTACCATCCCAGCCGAGGCTGGATGTTGGCAAGCTCTAGAATGAGAGGGTTCTGCTCTGTTCTTGCATATAGCAGCTCGGCTGCCGGGTAGCTATAATTTCTTGGAAGCGTGGCTGTGCCCCTCTGCCAGTACACTGGTACTCATTTTTCTGACCTCGGAAGGATGACAGACTGAGTCAACCCCACCTGGTGTTAATTCAGCAGCCAACAGGGCTCAAACTCAGGACCCCTAAGATCTTAAGCCAGCCACTCTAACCATGAAGCCAACACCAGGCTTAATGAGAGGGTAGCTGAGGAGTTTGCAAATGGGGTGAGTGGGGATTTGGGGGGTCTGAGTGTTTCGGGGGATCCTGAATCGTGGAGTGCCTTCAAGACCACCATCCTGAATATTGTTGATGGTTGGCTTGGAATGCACCGTCAGGTGAAGAAGAACTTTGTCTCCCAAGGGACACTGGATACCATTGACCAGAGTCGCAGGGCCAGGCCTGATTGCAGAGCTGAGCTGTTCAGGGAGCTGAGGCGTAAAACTGTACGTTCGCTGAGGGTAGACAAGGAGGCCTATGTGTGAGGAATCTGTGAATGGGTAGAGCATCACCTGTGGTCAAGTGATTCTCGTCTTGCTAACAGAGGAATTCTTGCATTGTTCCCCTCAAAGTCCGCCCCTCGGTGTACTGCAGTACGAGCAGAGGGTGGCGGGCTCTTGACAGAGGATTCCGAAGTTAAGACCCGTTGGGCCGGTTACTTTGAGCGGCTGTACCAGGCCAACCCACCAGCTGTCGAGTTGGACGTCAAGGGTGTTACAATCCCTGTTGCTGACCCTCCAATCAACTGTGGTCCACCTTGCTTGTGAAACATGGGCTGCGGTGACTGGTTGAAAGGGGGTAAAGCTCTTGAGATCTGTTGCATTCATGCTGAACTTCTCAAGACTGGTGAAAATGCTGCACTCATGTCATTGCATGCAGTTCTGTACTCTCTTTGGAGCACAGGTATCATCCCAACTGACTAGAAGAGGGGCCTTATTGTCCCTCTCCTGAAAAGGAAGGGTGATCGCTCGGACTGCAACAACTACCGAGAGGTGATGCTGCCCTCAGTGCCGGGCAAGGACTTTGCTAGGATAATTCTTGATAGGGTTCTCCACCATCTGCTTGAGCACTAGCGTCCAGAGCAGTCAGGCTTTACACCAAAGAGGTCAACGATTGACTATCGTTGATCTTCGGATCCTCACCGAACACAGGCGAGAGTTTTAATATTGGGTGTTTGCAGTCTATCTTGATCTCTGCAAAGCATTCGATTCAGTGAATCGGGATGCCCTCTGGAAGAGTCTCGGTCTTCGTGGGTGTGGGGAGGGGGGGCGGGGGTGGTGCCACCAAAACTGATCAATCTGATTTTTGAAGTCTACTCTGCTGCTGAGAGTGCTGTGAGGTGTGGTAGTTCCATCTCTGACTTGTTTCCAGTTGGCACAAATATGTACACACTTTTATGTACACAAATAGACAATTTAATGGTGTGAGTTGAGAGAGGTTTCGATGGAACATCTGAGCCGTGTCAGCGACGTGCTGGTACTCCCTCACACCTGGCACCCAAATGGCAGTTCGAACGGTCACCGTGCCGAACATGGGGTGCTTTTTGTGTGGAAGCTAATTGTCCCGAACCAAATACATACTTTAACGGACGATTAATAATCAAACCTGCTTGTGATCAGGGCAACTAGAATCACTCAGAGACAAATTGACTTCATGTGCATATTAAGAAGTAAATGAGTAGGGAGAACAAAGTACACAAAAGCATTTATTTATACAGTTTATTCACAAAGATGCACACCTGGGTATGGGGAGGAGGGGGAAACACACTGTACTTAAAGGTTTTGAACAACGTTATATTGGACCAGTGTGATTTGAATAGACTATTGTTCCCCAATGTTTTAATCACATTCTATCAAAATAGCTCTTGCCTCCCAACCCCAGTCCAGTTTAAAGTCCATCTGAGCGACAAGTAACGGCACACATATTGACAAATCGCCAAGCCTGCAAAACAGCAGGATGAGAGTTTATAGCTGGGTCGGGATTAGAAAACTCATCATCAAGTTATATGGAAACGAGGAGGGAGATGCGGGTACATACGTGTATTTGTGTCGTTGATTGTTATCTCCATGTGCGAGATTCAGGAGGTGGAACGAAGCCCTCCCAGGTCTCAAAGTATCCACCTCCACCAGTGTGTGTGCATGTGTAATATGTATTGTTACGAATTTGGGAATTCGATTGCACACAACATTCAGGTTCCTTTAGTCAGTTATGTCGATAAGTGCTTGTTCCCAGGATAGTTCAACTTCCATTGTTTAATGGGCAGAAATCGATTAAGTGCGCTGCGAGATTCAATTTAATAGTTAGGGAGCGATCATAACACAAAGGAAGATGCCCCTCCCCCTCTTCTGCGAAGAGGAAGAAGAGCCCTCCCGTCCCATGATTCATGACGTCAACAACTCCCTCCCACCCGTGGTTGAGCACGAGGGCATGAGTAACGCCGGGAGCGGGGGAGGGCCGATAAGAATAAATAAGAGATCCTCTGCTTTGTTCGGGCTGGCTTTCAGTAGAGCTTCGGCTTCTGCTTGAGTCTTTTAGTAAGCTTTTTGCTTCAGCTTGCTTTTAGCAGGCCTTTGGGTTCTGCTCGGCTCGGAGTTCTTGTTCATGTTGTGAGAGGCTTTGTTCATCGGAAGGGAGTTGAGCTGGTTGCTCGGCTGGCTCTTCTTGGTTCGTGGAGCCTCTTTTGTTCTCCGCTTGGTTCCCGGCTTGGTGCGACTCATCGGCCTCATCTTGGAGGTGGTTCTTCGAGATATGGACGCATCGACGGGAAGGATCGGCGCCTCGTCTCACCAGCACGTGTTCGGAAGCGCGAGAGGATTCGCTG
>CM068960.1:11688960-11706629 GCA_035128595.1 Eptatretus atami
GGAAGATAGACCGAGAGACCGAGAGACCGAGAGACCGAGAGACCGAGAGACCGAAGAGACAGAGAGAGACAGAGAGAGAGACAGACAGAGAGACAGAGAGACCGAGAGACCGAGAGACCGAGAGACCGAGAGACCGAAGACAGACCGAGAGACCGAGAGAGAGCGAGAGAGACAGAGAGAGACAGAGAGAGACAGAGAGAGACAGAGAGAGACAGAGAGCAGACCGAGAGACAGGAGAGAGACAGGGAGAGACAGGGAGAGACAGAGGAGACAGAAGAGAGAACAGAGAGACCGAGAGACCGAGAGACCGAGAGACCGAGAGACCGAGAGACAGGAGAGACGAGAGAAGACAGAGAGACAGAGAGCCGAGAGACGAGAAGACCGAGAGACCGAGAGACCGAGAGACCGAGACGAGAGACAGGGAAGAGACAGGAGAGAGAGACAGAGAGAACAGAGAGAGACAGGGAGAGACAGAGAGAGAGACAGAGAGAGACAGAGAGACGCGAGAGACAGAGAGAGACAGAGAGACCGAGAGAGACAGAGAGAGAGACAGAGACGAGAGACAGAGAGAGACAGAGAGAGACAGAGAGAGACAGAGACCGAGACCGAGACCGAGAGACAGAGAGAGAGACAGAGAGAGACAGAGAGAGACAGAGAGAGACAGAGAGAGACAGAGAGAGACGAGAGAGAACAGAGAGAGAGACAGAGAGAGACAGAGAGAGACAGAGAGAGACGAGAGACCGAGACGAGAGACGAGAGACCGAGAGACCGAGAGAGACAGAGAGAGACAGAGAGAGACAGAGAGAGACAGAGAGAGACAGAGAGGACGAGAGCAGAGAGACAGAGAGGACAGAGAAAGACAGAGAGACAGGAGAGACAGAGAGAGACAGAGAGAGAACAGAGAGAGACAGAGAGAGACAGAGAGAGCAGAGAGAGACAGAGAAGACAGAGAGAGACAGAGAGAGACAGAGAGACAGAGAGACAGAGAGACAGAGAGACAGAGAGAACAAGAGAGAAAGAGAGAACAGGAGACAGAGAGACGCGGAGAGAACCGAGAGACCGAGAGACCGCAGAGGACAGAGAGAGACAGAGAGAGACAGAGAGAGACAGGAGAGACCAGAGAGAACAGAGAGAGCAGAGAGCGAGAGAGAGAGAGAGAGACAAGCGAGAGACAGAGAGAGACAGAGAGAGACAGAGAGAGACAGAGAGAGAAGGAGAGACAGAGAGAGACAGAAGAGACAGAGAGACAGAGAGACAAGAGAGACAGAGAGACAGAGAGACAGAGAGACAGAGAGAACAGAGAGAGCCGAGAGACGAGAGAACCGAGAGACCGAGAGACAGAGAGAGACAGAAGAGACAGAGAGACAGAGAGACAGAGAGACGAGAGACCGAGAGACCGGAGAGACAGAGAGACAGGAGACAGGAGACAGAGAGGACAGAGAGACAGAGAGACCGAGAGAACGAGACGAGAGACGGAGAGACCGAGAGACAGGGAGAGACAGAGAGAGACAGAGAGACCGAGAGACCGAGAGACCGAGAGACCGAAGAGAACGAGAGACAGGAGAAGACAGAGAGAGACAGGGAGAGACAAAGGAGAGAGACAGAGAGAGACAGAGAGAGACAGAGAGAACCGAGAGACAGAGAGAGAGAGAGACCGAGAGAGACCGAGAAGACAGGGAAGACAGAGAGAGACAGAGAGAGACAGAGAGAACAGAGAGAGACAGAGACCGAGACCGAGACCGAGAGACAGAGAGAACAGAGAGAGACAGAGAGAGACAGAGAGACAGAGAGACAGAGAGACCGAGAGACGAGAGACGCGAGAGACGCGAGAGAACCGAGAGAGACGAGAGAGAGAAAGAGAGAGACAGAGAGAGACAGAGAGAGAGACAGAGAGAGACAGAGAGAGACAGAGAGAGAGCAGAGAGAGACAGAGAGAGACAGAGAGAGAGAGACAGAGAGAGACAGAGAGAGACAGAGAGACGCGAGAGACGCGAGAGACCGAGAGACAGAGAGACAGAGAGACAGAGAGACAGAGAGCCGAGAGAGGAGACCAAGACAGAGAGACAGAGAGGAGCAGAAGAGACCAGAGAGACAAGAGACAGAGAGAACAGAGAGACAGAGAGAGAGAAGACCGAGAGACGAGAGACAGAGAGACAGAGAGACAGAGAGACAGAGGAGACAGAGAGACAGAGAGACCGAGAGACAGAGAGACAGAGACGACAGACAGAGACAGAGAGACCGAGAGACCGAGAGACCGAGAGACCGAGAGACCGAGAGACCGAGAGACGGAGGAGACAGAGAGAGCAGGGAGAGACAGGGAGAGACAGAGGAGACAGAGAGAGACAGAGAGACCGAGAGACAGAGAGAGACAGAGAGACCGAGAGAGACCGAGAGAGACAGAAGAGAGACAGAGAGAGAGACAGAGAAGACAGAGAGAGACAGAGACGAGAGACCGAGAGACCGAGAGACAGAGAGAGACAGAGAGAGACCAGAGAGAGACAGAGAGACAGAGAGACCGAGAGACCGAGAGACCGAGAGACCGAGAGACCGAGAGAGACAGAGAGAGACAGAGAGAGACAGAGAGAGACAGAGAGAGAAAGAGAGAGACAGAGGAGACAGAGAGAGACAGAGAGACAGAACAGAGAGAACAGAGAGAGACAGAAGAGAGAGACAGAGAGAGACAGAGAGAGACAGAGAGAGACAGAAGAGAGACCGAGAGACCGAGAGACAGAGAGACAGAGAGACAGAGACGACAGAGAGACCGAGAGACCGAGAGACAGAGAGACAGAGAGACAGAGAGACAGAGAGACCAGAGAGACAGAGAGAGACAGAGAGACAGAGAGACAGAGAGACGAGAGAACGAGAGACGAGAGACAGAGAGACAGAGAGACAGAGAGACAGAGAGACAGAGAGACAGAGAGACAGAGAGACAGAGAGACAGAGAGACAGAGAGACAGAGAGACAGAGAGAGACCGAGAGACCGAGAGACCGAGAAGAGAGAAGACGAGAGACCGAGAGACCGAGAGACCGAGAGACAGGGAGGACAGAGAAGACAGAGAGACAGAGAGAAGACAGAGAGAGAAGAGAGACAGGGAGAGACAGGGAGAGACGGAGAGCAGAGAGAGAACAGGGAGAGACAGAGAGAGACAGAAGAGAGACAGAGAGAGACAGAGACCGAGACCGAGACCGGACAGAGAGACAGAGAGAGACAGAGAGAGACAGAGAGAGACAGAGAGACAGAGACCGAGAGACCGAGAGACCGAGAGACCGGAAGACCGAGAGACGCGAGAGACCGAGAGAGACCGAGAGAGACAGAGAGAGACAGAGAGAGAACGAGAGAGACAGAGAGAGGACAAGAGAGAGGACAGAGAGACAGAGAGAGACACAGAGAGAGACAGAGAGAGAGCAGAGAGAGACAGAGAGAGACAGAGAGAGACAGAGAGAGACAGAGAGAGACAGAGAGAGACGCGAAGAGACCGAGAGACAGAGAGACAGAGAAGAGACCGAGAGACCGAGAGACCGAGAGACAGAGAGACAGAGAAGACAGAGAGACAGAGAGACCAGAGAGACAGAGAGACAGAGAAGAACACAGAGAGACAGAGAGACCGAGAGACGAGAGACCGAGAGACCGAGAGACAAGAGAGACAGAGACCGAGAGACAGAGAGACAGAGAGACAGAAGACAGAGAGACCAGAGAGACAGAGAGACGAGAGACCGAGAGAGACCGAGAGAAGACCGAGAGAGACGAGAGAGACCGAGAGAGACCGGAGAAGACAGGGAGGAGACAGGGAGAGACAGGAGAGAAGGGAGAGACAGGAGGACAGAGAGAGACAGAGAGAGACCAGAGAGACCGAGAGACAGAGAGACAGAGAGACAGAGAGACAGAGAGAACCGAGAAGACCGAGAGACCGAGAGACGCGAGAGACGCGAGAGACCGAGAAGACCGAGAGACCGAGAGACCGAGAGACGAGCGAGAGACGGCGAGACGAGAGACAGAGAGAGACAGAGAGAGAGCAGAGAGAGACAGAGAGAGACGAGAGACAGAGAGACCGAGAGAGACAGGGAGAGACAGGGAGAGACAGGGAGAGACAGGGAGAGACAGGGAGAGACAGAAGAGACCGAGAGACAGGGGAGACAGGGAAGACAGAGAGAGACGACAGAGAGACAGAGAGAGACAGAGAGACCGAGAGACCGAGAGACCGAGAGACCGAGAGACAGGGAGAGACAGGGAGAGACAGGGAGAGACAGGGGAGACAGGAGAGACAGAGAGAGACAGAGAGAGACAGAGGACAGAGAGAGACAGAGAGACAGAGAGAACGAGAGAGCGAGAGACCGAGAGACCGAGAGACCGAGAGACAGGAGAGACAGGGAGAGACAGGGAGAGACAGGGAGAGACAGGGAGAAGAAAAGAGAGACAGAGAGAGACAGAGAGACCGAGAGACAGAGAGACAGAGAGAGAGACAGGGAGAGACAGGGAGAGCAGAGAGAGACAGGAGAGACGAGAGAGACAGAGAAGACAGAGACAGAGACCAGAGAGACGAGAGACAGAGAGAGAGACAGAGAAGAGACAGAGAGAGACAGAGAGACAGAGAGACAGAGAGACAGAGAGACAGAGACCGAGAGACGAGAGACCGAGAGACCGAGAGACCGAGAGACCGAGAGACCGAGAGAGACAGAGAGAGACAGAGAGAGAGAGAAGAGACAGAGAGAGACAGAGAGAGACAGAGAGAGACAGAGAGAGAACCGGAGAGAGGACAGAGAGAGAGCAGAGAGACAGAGAGACGACAGAGAGAGACAGAGAGAGACAGAGAGAGACAGAGAGAGACAGAGAGAGACAGAGAGAGAGCAGAGAGAGACAGAGAGAGACCGAGAGAGAGACGCGAGAGAGACGAGAGAGACAGAGAGAGACAGAGAGAGACAGAGACCGAGACCGAGACCAGAGACAGGAGAGACAGGGAGAGACAGAGAGAGACAGAGAGAGACAGAGAGACAGAGAGAGACAGAGAGACAGAGAAGACAGAGACCGAGAGACAGAGAGACCGAGAGACGAGAGAGACAGAGAGAGACAGAGAGAGACAGAGACCGAGAGACCGAGAGACCGAGAGACCGAGAGACGCGAGAGAGACAGAGAGAGACAGAGAGAGACCAGGAGAGACAGAGAGAGACAGAGAGACACAGAGAGACACAGAGAGACAGAAGAGACAGAGAGAGACAGAGAGAGACAGAGAGAGACAGAGAGAAGACAGAGAGAGACAGAGAGAAGACAGAAGAGAGAGACAGAGAGAGACAGAGAACAGAGACAGAGAGAGACAGAGAGAGACAAGAGAGAGACAGAGAGAGACCGAGAGAGACCGAGAGAGACCGAGAGAGACCGAGAGAGACAGAGAGAGAGACAGAGAGAGACAGAGAGAAGACAGAGAGAGACAGAGAAGAGACAGAGAGACCGAGAGAGACCGAGAGAGACCGAGAGAGACAGAGAGAAGACAGAGAGGAGACAGGAGAGACAGAGAAGAGACGAGAGAGACAGAGGAAGACAGAGAGAGACAGAGAGGACGCGAGAGAGACCGAGAAGAGACCGAGAGAGACCGAGAGACCGAGAGACCGAGAGACCGAGAGACGAGAGAGACAGAGAGAGACAGAGAGAGACAGAGAGAGACAGAGAGAGACAGCGAGAGACAGCGAGACGGAGACGAGAGACGAGAGACCGAGAGACAGAGTGACACACAGTGTGTGTGTGTACTAAATTCCCTGACTTGGGTTGTTGTTCTTTACCTCCAGAGCTGGAGTTGAGAGTGTGAATGAGTGCGAAGGCAAGACTTGTCCTTACTTCTTTGCAGCCAATGGAAGCACAAACAGCCAAAGTAAGCCGACATGCCTCAGTCAGCATGAGCAGCAAATGAAAAACCTTATGAGGACATCATCATCATGATCATCTTCATTTTTACGGCCGTTTCCATGCTTGCATGTGCAACAATAAACTTTTCTAAAAGCACGTTGAATGTTGCAATATTTTCATCAGGTGAATGTAGCTCATAATTGTATATGCGATTGTTTGCTATGTATATATATAAACATGTATACCTCCTGCATATAAATATTAGAGCCAAATTCCACCAATATTAGGGAAAATCTTCCCATTCATCCTTGCTTTTATCTGCTCGTTTGGGTATTTGTCCTTGAAATAAAGTATTTGTTCCTTGACAATGTGTTCCATTATATGAGCCCTTTGATATAACCGTTGGCAGCCATTAACTGCCCCTGCATAACATCCGATACGAGTAAAATTTTCTATGGGAAAGCTGTCTGTGGCACACACCCTGGTTTAATGCCAAGATCCTCAAACCATGCTATGCATTGATCAAATAAGGCATGCATTGTTAATGGACATTAACATGACAGCCTCAAAGTTCCCCACTCAGTTCCTGTTGTGGTCTGTCCTGCAGTTCCATCATCTCCCACAGTAGAGAAGAAAACACGGGTATTGGGACCAAGTATGGACAACTTTCCTCAGGTACTTCGACTCGACACACTCATTGCCGTGATGGTTAGACGGTGTCCATAAAATTGTATATTTTACGGACACCATTCAAGCATCACCTAATATCTGGTGCACAAGTACACCCGTTGGCTCACATGAAGTTACCAAGATAACCAAGCTAATCAAACGCAGTCAACAATTAACTGAGTCATTGGCTGACCTCCTGAAGAAAACCGATGGAGATGAATGAATCCGATGTTTTTAAAAGGAAAACAGTGCACGATTCAACAGGATGAGATTGCACAACATCATTAAAGAACAACTCAGAATTGGTGTATTGAGGAAAAGGAGATGAAAACACGTGACTTAATTATACAGAAGGGACCAGAGGTTTATTAAGTTTGCAAAAACGGTGGAAATTTGAATTCCCCAAGTGTAGCTCCACCCTCTCCTTCAAACGTAACCTATAATGCTCTCGCATTCTCCTTCCCCATTCCCAAGATTACCACACATCCTCTGACCACCCCACCACCCCCAAACCACCTCAATTTCCTTCCATCTCTTCAAATATTCTCCTGAAAAGTGAAACCTTCATTGTAGAGAGAAAAGCAGTTATTGCTGTTTTTCTCTCTCCAATGGTCATGATTGATCGTCAACTGTGGGCTTGCATGCAGGCAAGGCACACTTTGGGAAATCTCACGTGTCCATTAGTGATGGTAGAACCTTCAAGTAGCTGTACCGTATCTGTGAAGGATGTTCTGCTCATCATCCTACCATCTAAACAAGCAGGGTGGTCTTCTTTGAAATTCTGCGAAGGTCAAGCAAAGGAGAATGCGATCCACTTCGTTTGGCATGGGATGTTCCATTTGAATCACACACATCGCCAGCTTTTTCATAGAAAGCTGGGGTGGAGGAATTGGCGGTCGTCACCACTTCATCATCAGCATTCAATCCTATTAGATTCAATGTAAATAGAAGGTTCATAATGCTGACCTGCAGAAAGAATGCAATTAAAAAAAAAAACACACACACAAACACACACCCTGCAGTCATGGATAAACCTTAAGCATATGCGATGAGTTGTTTAGGATATAATTTGTAAAAATCTAATAATTGTGTGTAAATGTAAAATGTCTACATGATCAAAAACATGTTTCACCTTTTTCTCCATACCCTTTTCCAGGGTATTTCTCCCCTAGCCCTCCCTCCACCCCTCCAATGTTCGCAAGATCATTGTGGGTGGCCATTCATTCCTATCCCAGCACTTTTAACCAAACATGATCTTACAGCTGAGCTATACATTTTCCATGCTTGTACACTCACCCACAAAAGGAGTGCCTGGCTCCTTCGTCCCCCCCCCCAAAAAATAAACGATTAAAGCATTTTGGGTCAAGGTGGGCACATGCAGGTATGCTTTAAGATTTTTCATTCCATCACTGCAGTGTTGGTGAAAGTAATTCCGAATCATTAATGAGGAGCCCAAACTATTGCAGCGAGTATATTTTGAAGATTACAAAACATTAGATTTTTTTTTTTTTACAGCATTACATAACTTTACCTACAGGCTACATTACAATTTTCTGACATTACAGAAAAAAATATTTACATACATTAAAAAAAAAACATTACCTTTCTTCCATAACAAAACGACCAACATTGTAAAATTTTACCGACGTCACAAAAATAATCCTTACGTACAATCCTCCTGAAGAAGTTTAGTCACTCAAACTCCTGGGTCTCACAATCAGCCATCTTTCTTGGGTAAACCACATTTCTAAGTTGGCCGATAAAGCCAGCCACCAATTGGGCATCTTCTGGTCGTCGTGCAAAGTCCCTCCTTGGCACACCTGAACTCTTATCCATCTACAAGGTCTTCATCCACTGCTTGATGGAGTGCTGCTTTCACCTCTGGGTTGGCACCCCTGCCTCACACCTTGCTTAGCTTGATGTCATGGAAACCAAGGCTTTAAAGATCAGTGGATTCTCCTGCAATAAACATGAGTTTATGGGAATATCACATTAACATCACAGCCAGGTCGGTGGTCTCTATGTCTTCTAACGCCTACTTTCTGGTCATGCCCCCTCTACTATTTCCATACTTTGGGTACCCCCCCCCCCCATCATCCCCACAGATTTCCGCAGGGTGCATGCAACCCACCACCAACCCCTTTTGGTGAAACTCCCAAATCGCTGCTCACCTCCACTCACTTGTTGCGCTCTTTTTTCCCCACCCGTGGAACCAACGTCCTCATTCTTTTCAATCTCACCCTCCCCTCCAGGTCTTCAAAACAGTTGTTCACCAACATTTCAGATCATCCCCATCTAATACCATGATCTTTTCTACTCCCGTTAACCCCTCCCCTACCCCCACACTGCCTAATGTACCGCTCTGACACTGCATTCCGAAAAGTATTGGGACACCACCTCACAGACAACCTTGAAACGACTCCCTTTACCTGATAATTTACCCACAATGCAACACAGCCAACATGTGGGCAGCAGGTATTGAAAGTAACAGTGAAAAAAATGAAATTACTGTTCCAGATCTCACAAATCAGTTCATTTACACGATAAATAACAATAGTTGTTATGAAGTTATTGTAATGAGTGTAATTATAATGTAATGAGTTATTGTAATGTAATGAGTAAAGTTATTTGTCGGTATTTATTTCTGCAGGCTCTGCAACGTACCTCCAAGGTGCAGAACTCCCATCACTGTCACAGCCAGAGTCTGGACGACCTTAGGATTCACCAGGGTGAGAGAACCTCTCCGGGCCTCCTCGTACTGCTCGGTCCAGACGTGTCGCAGAGTCTCACGTTCGGTTGGCCGCATCAGGTTATGGAGATGGTTAACTGCTGCCGTGCGGCCGCCAAAGGTGCGACGACTCTCGAGAGCAGCTTGGTCCACAGAGCCAGCAACTGCCTCTCACTCAACCTCATAGGAGCTGAAGCTCTGCTTGAGTTTGTAGTATGAATGCGATGCTGCTGTGTATCACATTTCTGCACACGTCTATGCCTTCCTATACATGTCCTCCAAACGAGGCTCCTTGTGGTGAAATGTGCTGGCAAGATGGACACGGTGTTTTGTCATCAAGGAGAATTTAGTTACGTGACACCTTCCAGGGGAACAACTTCCCATCCTTGAGCCTAGTCTCGAACCATGCTCCTGCTAAGTACTGGAATCCTGGATTATGGAACTATCCACATTATGATTATGAATTATGAATCCTCTCCACAAATGGAACTAAACATACGCTCCACACCAAAAACATGGATTTTCTGCCCCTCAGTGTTATATGAGCTTTAAAATGTCCATAGAGTCGCACCCGTACCTCACTCAGACAGCTTTGTCCAAAGCGAAGGAAATCTGGTACTTGGAGTCTTCACGAGTACTTGCCAGAAAAAAGGGGAGGGGCGTGCCTCCGCTATGAGCTCATCAAATGTTTTGGTTTGAAAAAAATGATACGAGATGAGTCATTGAAAAATAATTATTGGGAATCAATTCACTGTATGTACAGTAAGAGGTCAATGGTTACTGTCCTGAAAAAGAAAAGCAAGTGTTATACATGCATATTATTTGAAGCTCAACATGAAAACCTTAAGGTATCCCTCAGAAATACTGCATTGTACCACATTTAAATTAACGTGCATGACGTCATCACAATTGTGTTACGTCAGTCACGCAACTACCACACAAAGCTCAATTTTGGCTTTTGAGACCCACAGTGAAGGAAGGTAATGTTGGATGTTGTTTTTATGTTCATCGTATAATCATTTGTGTACAATGTTCATTTTTCATGTCGGCATTTGAAGATCGTTATGACGCAGGGCGTGGATACATTCGTAAGAATAAGAGACTTCCTTTAAAGTAAGAGTATTGTGACACATTTTTATTTTATTACCCCCAATTACTGTAAATAATAGTTTATAATGGAATACATCTGCTGTCCTTAAGACTCCAATTTAGAGTGCAAAGTTTTAATTGATTTGAAACCAAAGAACCTGCTTTCCTGGAAAACTTGAAAAAGTTTGTGGTTATAAGAAAGAAAGAAAAAATACACTTGATCGTTTGTTTTTTTAAACCGTGGGTTTCTTCATTTTCCCATCGTCACCAAGAACATGTTTGTGTTACAAACATGGAACAAAATAAATTTGTAAGAGCACGGCATGGAAACATCTTGTTATCTGTGTTTAACAATTAATTATGAGATAACTCATGACTTTCTCTCATTACAATGATGAAACTCATTAACTTCTCTCATTACAAACATACAACTCATTAACTTCCCTCATTACAATCATGTAACTCATTAACTTCTCTCATTACAATCATGTAACACATTAAGTTCTCTCATTACAAACATACAACTCATTAACTTCTCATTACAATCATACAACTCATTAACTTCTCTCATTACAAACATACAACTCATTAACTTTTCTAATTACAATAATACAACTCATTAACTTCTCTCATTACAATCATGTAACTCATTAATTCTCTCATTACAATCATACAACACATTAACTTCTCTCATTACAAAAATACAACTCATTAAGTTCTCTAATTACAATAATACAACTCATTAACTTCTCTCATTACAATCATACAACTCATTAACTTTTCTAATTACAATAATACAACTCATTAACTTCTCTCATTACAAACATGCAACTCATTAACTTCTCTCATTACAATCATATAACTCATTAAGTTCTCTCATTACAAAAATACAACTCATTAAGTTCTCTCATTACAAACATACAACATTACAACTCATTAACTTCTCTCATTACAATCATACAACTCATAACTTCTCTAATTACAATAATACAACTCATTAACTTCTCTCATTACAATCATGTAACTCATTAATTATCTCATTACAATCATACAACACATTAACTTCTCTCATTACAAAATATCAATCATTTAGTTCTTTCATTACAAACATGCAACTCATTAACTTCTCTCATTACAATAATACAACTCATTAACTTCTCTCATTACAATAATACAACTCATTAACTTCTTCTCATTACAATAATACAACTCATTAACTTCTTCTCATTACAATAATAACTCATAATTCTCTAATTACAATAATACAACTCATTAACTTCTCTCATACAATCAGTAACTCATTAATTCTCTCATCACAATCTTACAACACATTAACTTCTCTCATTACAAAAATACAACTCATTTAGTTCTCTTCATTACAAACATAAACTCATTAACTTCTCTCATTACAATACTAACTCAATTAATTCTCTTCATTACAATCATACAACTCATTAACTCTCTCATTACAATCATGTAACTCATTAATTCTCTCATTCACAATCTTCAACACATTAACTTCTCTCATTACAAAAATAACACTCATTTAGTTCTCTCATTACAATACATAACAACTCATTAACTTCTCTCACTTACAATCATGTAAACTCATTAATTCTCTCATTACAATCAACAACTCATTAATTCTCTCATTACAAAATACAACTCATTAAGTTCTCTCATTACAAACATACAACTCATTAACTTCTCTCATTACAATCATACAACTCATTAACTTCTCTATATTACAATAATACACTCATAACTTCTCTCATTACAATCATGTAACTCATTAATTATCTCATTACAATCATACAACACATTAACTTCTCTCATTACAAAAATACAACTCATTTAGTTCTTTCTCATTACAAACATGAACTCATTAATTCTTCTCATACAATATACAACTCATTAACTTCTTCATTACAATAATACAACTCATTAACTTCTTCATTACAATAAACAACTCATTAACTTCTCTCATTACAATAATACAACTCATTAACTTCTTCTAATTACAAATACAACTCATTAACTTCTCTCATTACAATCAATGCAACTCATTAACTTCTCTCATTACAATAATACAACTCATTAACTTCTCTCATTACAATAATACAACTCATTAACTTCTCTCATTACCAATATACAACTCATTAATTCTCTCATTACAATAATACAACTCATAACTTCTCTAATTACAATAATACAACTCATTAACTTCTCTCATTACAATAATGCAACTCATTAACTTCTCTCATTACAATATACAACTCATTAACTTCTCTCATACAATAATACAACTCATTAACTTCTCTGCATTACAATAATACAACTCATTAACTTCTCTATTACAATAATACAACTCATTAACTTCTCTAATTACAATATACAACTCATTAACTTCTCTTCATTACAATCATGTAACTCATTAATTCTCTCATCACAATCTTACAACACATTAACTTCTCTCATTACAAAAATACAACTCATTTAGTTCTCTCAATACAAACATACAACTCATTAAACTTCTCTTATTACAAACATGCAACTCATTAACTTCTCTCATTACAATCATATAACTCATTAACTTCTCTCATTACAAAAATACAAACTCATTTAGTTGTTCTCATTACAAACATACAACTCATTAATTTCTCTCATTACAAAACATGCAACTCATTAACTTCTCTCATTACAATCATAGAACTCATTAACTTCTCTCATTATACCGGCGTAGTGGCGTGCGCCTGTAATCCGGCTACTTGGAGGCTTGGGTTGGAGGAACGCTTGAGGACAGGAGCTCTGCATGGGCCGCACTATGAGAGGGTGTAGGGCAGCCCGGAATCATGGTGAAACCAGTCCCTATCCCTGTGTCGTAAGAGGCCACCAGGGTTGCGTCAGGAAGGGCATCCGGCGTAAAACCTGTGCCAAATCAGTATGCGGATCATAACGATGAACCGCTGTGGCGACCCCTAACGGGAGCAGCCGAAAGACGAAACAACATTAACTTCTCTCATTACAATTGTGTGTGTGTGTGTACTGTGTGTGTGTATACTGTGGTATATACACCCAGGTGAGGCTCTAAATAGTTAAATACTGTATGTTCTTATAATTAAACTGTGAAGGAAAGTAGATGGAGATGTGACTTTACAGTGAAGGTTATTTTTTTTACCCAAACCAATATCGCTTGGAAACGATGGAACCGAGTTCATCATTATCCGTACAAACTGTTTTTTTTAAACAACTCCTTGCACGTCCTTCCCCTCCTTTCTGTTCCAACGTCAAAGAAGCTAATGCCTTACAGGGAGATTTAAAAAACCCCAATATTTTCACGATACAAAACATGGTATACAAGGTTTGACAAGGAACTTTGGAGGCACCTGAGGAGGCCATTCAGCGAATAACGCCTCCGCTGTATTTTTCACACTGATGTACATGTTAATAATGGATACAGTAGTTACAGATATAGCCTCAGCTCTGTTATTGTTTCATAATAAAAATCGATGAAATATAATATGTATTGATGTTTTGGAAATAAAAAGGAAAACCCACATGATTGTTCTGTGGAATACGAGAACTTCAAAATGATGAGGTACGGGGAGGGTAGCATACGGGGAGGGAAGACAGTGTACCAGGGAATTACCGGGGCGATAAAATGCACCCAAACAGGAACGTTTTCTTTTTAACCGTCATTTCCATATTAAACCGAGCAGGAGCATTTAAAAATTAAAACCCATGCTATCTCCATGAGATGGGCCTGCCTGCATGCATGCCCCCCCCCACTTCATTCAACAAGGAGCTTTAGAGGCAGAGAAGAAAGGATGTAAGAGGATGCTATGGAACAACAGACCATTTGTTGTTAAACTAGCAAATACAATCCGTCGCTTCGCTGGCGGGGACAATAAAGTGTGGGGGGTGGTGGGGTGAAAGAGGGAGGGAGAGAGAGGAGGCAGGTGTAGGGTGAGAGGGGGAGGGGAGGCAGAGATGATGAAGAAGGGGGAGGTGGGGAGAGCGACAGCTCACCAAATGTTGCTATTCACTGCGGGAAGGAAGGGTGCATGAGAGAGACACACACACGCACGCACGCGCGCGCAGACAGACAGACAGACAGGACACACAAGTTCCGTTATGGTAATACAGTTTATATACATACACACGCATATAATACATAAAAAACGACAAACACAAAGATTTACCTTGAAGCAGAGTTCTTTGAAAGAGGAATTCAAGTGGGAAATTAGCAAAATTCCATTGAAAAATATATCAAGGACCAGAACACAAAATGTCGATCCTTCACAACTAGATCACGGCAAACACATGGTCGGATGGACCTTATTGTTTTTATATGTATCGATGTCGAAGCGAGGGGTGGATTATATTTGGACATCGCACAAAAAGATAAAACAAAACGATATCCTGTAAAAATAAAATTACACATTTTCAGCAGATGAGACAACTCCCGAGGCACCAACCGCGCAGCACGCAGGGCCCAACACAGGTGGAAATGTACGTCTGTCTAATCGATGTTCCATTGAGAGCATGGGTACTTTTACCGAAACGAACAACCAAGCAGCTTGGAGAGTGCTCACCAAGTGGCTTAAGCACTCAAGCAAGCACTCCAACGAAATGGTTGTTAAGAAACGGCTAGTTTGGCACGCGATTAGAGCACATTAAACATACACCTCCCGGAGACGCCGAAATGTCAAGCCACGAACACTGACGTCTCCGGATGTTTATAAGCATTGCAATCTACGGAACGATTCGTAGCGATGATGAACAGGCATTCGATAATATGAGTGAGGAAAGTGAAAATAAAACTTTATCGTGAAGAAATCGTCAACCATGCCTTGACTGTTCCAAGTCGAGGCATGGTTAAGCAGGCCAAAAAACATGGCAGCTTCAGACCCCAGCAAGTTTACCCAGGAAATGCCTTAAGAACCAGAGAACTAGGTGGCCGAGGATCGCCTGATGAAGGATATAATTAAATAAGGCCGTTAATTAGCTTCAAAGGGGTGTTTTAATTAACCCAAACACTCAATTTTTCACTCATGTACTTCCTTGGAGTTTTCTTGGTATGCATGCAACATTTCAGGCTGCTAGGTTTTATAGTTTTGGAGTTGTGGAGGAAACACACACACACACACACACACACACACACACACACACACACACACACACTAGTATCGACTACCAAATACAACCTGTTACTTCGCTGATGGGAGTATTTAAGGGGGGAGGTAAGAAGTCGGGGAGGGAGAGAGGAGGGATGGGGGAAGGGAAGGCAGCATGAGGAGAGGGCAAAGGAAGGCAGTGTGATGGGAGGGCAAGAGAAGGCAGCATGAGGGGAGGGCAAGGGAAGGCAGTGTAAGGGGAGGGGAAGGTAAGGTAGCGTAAGGGGAGGGTCCATCCGAGGATAACCACCGTCCGGAGATAACCATTATCTGGATACGGGCGGAGATAACCACCGTCCGGATATAACCACTATCCTGGCAGAACCACTGTCCAGATACGTCAAGGGAAGGCAGTGTGAGGGAAGGGCAAGGTAAGGCAGTGCAAGGGAAGGGAAAGGTAAGGCAGTGTGAGGAGAGTGTTCATCTGGAAATAACCACTGTCCAAACACGTATGGAGATAAGCATTGGCTTGACATAACCACCATGCAGATACATGCGGATATAACCACCTTCCAGGCATCACCACCATCCAGATATGTTCGGAGACAGAGAGCGCCAGAGAGAGAGAGAGAGAGAGGGGAGTGGGGAGGGAGAGGTGAGGGATATGAGGGAAAAATGGGAGGAGAGCGGGGGGGGGGATTCCGCATCTCCAAACAATCACCTGAACAGCTGTGACGTCCAGTTTAACAGCCTGTCAGTGATGAATCGGGTCTACCCGTGAAACACAATTTACCCAGGTGAGACAGCTTAGAGCAAGCACGTGCACCTCTTGGCTTTCCTGCCATGATGTGGCGATTCATTTCTTCATAACAACTGAAAACATTTTTTACTCATTGTGATCATATAATTTATTTTGCCTTCCCACCTCTGGTATCGAACCGCGTTATCGCTCTTGAAACTTGAAGAACACGTACCAACTGGTTTTACTTAGTAATCCACGAAATGGTTGAAGAAACTTTAAAAAACAAAACATTTAATGTTCATTATTATTTACCAATACCGAAGTGACCGAAGTACCAATACATATAACAGATCGTACAAAAAGGGAAAATGTGTAAAATAAAATTTCACATTTTCAGTGAGACAGCCACCACCTGATGCACCACAGAACAACACGTGGCCAACACATGCGATTGGCCCCTGACCTTTGTTCAAGTCGATTGATGTACAGTACATATTCAGTGACAGTGTGAATATTGTAGAGCACTCACCCAGTGGATTAAGCACTCGAGGAAGCACTCCAATGAAACAGTTGATAAGGAACAGCTTGCTTGGCAAGCAATGATCCATCATAATAAATACCTCCTGGAGACACCCAAGCAATGTCCAAATTAGACAAATGAACACTTTTTTTTTTAGCAGTTGGAACTGCTGCTAAGTTCAATTCTGGAGCGTAAATTTTGTAATTCGGCTGAGTTTAAGGGATTCTAGAGGTTATGGCATGTGTGGAAATGAAATAAAGCCATGAACACTGGCGTCTCCAGGTGTTTATAAGCATTGCAATGTATCCAGCGATTTGTAGCTGGGATGAAAAGGCATTTGATAATATGAGAGGAAATTTAAAAAATAACTTCAGCGTTAAGAAACCGTTGCGGCTTGTTCCAAGTCAAACATGTTGAGCAGGCAAAAAAACAGGCGGCCTATAAAATGATATAACAGCCTTATTTTCTCTCAGTTGGTCAGAAATTCATAAAATTATCATTTTTTTTGTCGCCATTTTGAATAAATTAAAGTTCCGGGGGTCAAAAGTCATCGGAGGTAAAAAAATATTACGTTTTCAGATTCAGCATCGAAAATGGCCATAGAAAATGCTATGTGAAGACACTTACCGAAAAAAAATCACAATTCCAACCCTACTATTCCACAACAATTTAATTCACTCAATCCGACACCATGGACAAGTTCCTCAAACCGGAGAGATTTGACGCTGAACCAAACTCAAGCACGGCAGTTAAGCAATGGCTCCATTGGCACCGCACCTTCTCGAACTTACTGGCAGCCATCGCTACTCACGATCCGGACAAGCTGAACATGCTCATTTATCACGTAGCACCTTCAGTCTATGAATACATCGCTGAGTGCGAAACATACGACGCTGCCGTCAACGTTCTCAAAGCACTCTATGTAAAGCCCAAGAATAAGGTATTTGCAAGACATGTGCTCGCTACAC
>CM068960.1:11708772-11719285 GCA_035128595.1 Eptatretus atami
GTAGTCTATGCCTGGGGGGTCCCCGTGTGCAAGTGATGTGCCTAAGTTTCTCTTCATTTATTCAAACTAGGCACCTAGCACATCGGAAAAATGAGGGTGGACCATTCTGAATCCTGGCACTAACTCCACATTGACGTTTGAAATTTGGTCCTGAGCGCACAATCTGAGGCTGTAATTGGGGGTCGGGGAAAATAAAAGCTGATTTCTCGGCAATATTGAAGATATCACAACAAATTACACAATCAAATGTTTTTGTTTTTAATTGCTCTTTCAGATCCAATACAGTAATTTGACAATTTGCTAATTAGGTCACCAGAGGTAAAAGGTCACGAAAAATGACCTATGCTTAAATTTGACCTTGGCTACAGAAATGCATTTGAAGCTACGTGGATCAATTTTTTGGAATAAATTGGCAGATTCTGATAGCCAAGGGACTCAGCATCAAAATGATATGCATATATTATGAATTAACCATATACAATCTCAGTAAAAGCAACGGAAATGACTGTTACTTCAAAATGCGTTTTCTAATGCCGCAAATTGGTAACATTTCATCTGAACTTTTTTGGACCATCTACCTTGAGTGACTTCGCAGTTACCTCATGCAAACATGGTAAATCAAGTCCTAAATTTCAGAATAGAGTGTGCTTCGCAAAACACTGAGATATTTCTGAAATCAGTCCAAAAATGGCCAAAAATATTACAATCTAGAATTACATGAACCCAATTGGATTTTTGCAACATATTTCACCATATGTAACGTGACACTTGCAAAATGTGCAACAGGGCAATTTCTTTTGGCGACAAGAACACCATCTTTCAGTCGCACATTTGCCACAATACAATGGATAGCGAATTCCTCTGGTATTGGCCTGACACCTCTAACCGCACTAGCGTTTCATCATCTTCCTCAAAGCCATAGGAGAGAGGATTGAGTGGGGTCTTCATTGAGACTGAGAATATTCGTCATCTCATGTGTGGCATAATATGCCCTTTTGATATGATAACTGAATGGCGGACTGTGTAGGGGCACTCGTGCAGGGATAGCCCCTTGCTATGATGGTATTGCTGGTCACGGAGGCTGTCCATACTGGTTAGCGTTGTCCCTTTTTTCATCACTTGACCAGATAGCTTTCCGCCTTTACCATATCCTCCTCAGTTGCCCATTTTCTGCTGATCCCAAAGTGTTCCAAAACCCAAAGGATTGGCTTGATTGCTGCAGGTTTGGTGCCAACTTTACTAGTGTAGTCACATCCTGTCAGGGTGTGAACTGCAGAAGCACCTTGCAAAAGATCAAGACCTATGCGCGAGGCCAGCAATGAATGGGAATGTGTCTTGTCGAATCACGACACCGGCTTTCATCCATAATCAGTAAACTTGGACTTGGAGAGTTTGCCAATAGTACAGAAGGAGGACGAAGATATCAGTGTCTGCGCGAAAGCACAACTATTCTCTCTCTAATCCATGCTTTACAGCATGCAGTGCATGAGGTATGATGCGACTGTCAGCCGCTCTTCAATGTCAAGGCAGAGCTCAGAAACCTCATCAGAAGAGCCAGAAACAACAAGACATGCAAGGTTCATCAGAAAACCGCTCACTACTATCTCTGATCAGTTGTTTCCCTTTGCCTTGATATGGCTTGCTGGGCAAGCAAGAGTTGAAGCTTGTGCTTGTTCTCATTGCTTGGCCAGAATCTATCCATTCACCTGGCAAAGGGGTATCCTCGCTGACTAGATTCATTCAAATGGGCTGATGTCCTTCCCGCCTCTTTCTCTTCAAGGTCCTTTCTGACAGATCTATAATATGAGTCAAAGACTAAATCAATTCTCTGGGCATGCTTTGATGAATTGGAAGCATAGTCCAGAATGGCACTGCAGTATTCTCCAAAGGTGTTGTGTTCTTTTGGACTGATCTTCCTGACATTTGCCATGGCATCTACAATGTAGGCTGTCTTACTGGAGGGTTCGGTGAAATTCGGCTTCTTTTGGTCTTCATCCTTTAGATTACTTTCCAGTTCATTCATCAAATCCACTCTTGATCGACTTGGACATCAAGACCTTCTTCATCAAATAGATAGTAAGAAGCTGACAAATCATAACTCTATTAACTCTCTCATAGACCTGCCCGTGCCCTTGAAATTTCCGCCACTCGATTCTTGAGCTTATCTTCAGGCTTTGTTTTTGGGAAACCTTGCCACCTTTCTTGCCACCGATTCTCTCATGAATGCTTGAAAAAACTCTTCAGGTTCATTCGGTGAATGGTTTTGAAGAACCTGACAGACTTCTCAACCAGACGTTCTTCCGAACTTTTCATAGCGTTCTGTCCCTGTTGTTTCCACATGGAGCAACTGGTCACGAATCACGTCCGTCATAACTTCCTGGGTCATGATGTTGTGGAGCTTGGGTTCAGGAACGTCAGTTCTGAAAGGGTTCTCCTTGTTCATCGATCACAGTGAGAAATAGCTTGGATGTTCTTTTCCCAAATTCAGTCTCTGATTTGCTGAAGGAAGAGTTGACATCCTGCTGATAGTAGCCTGATCTCACTCCACTCAGATCACGATGGAGATTACTAACACCTAACATTCATGATAGATGAATGTCCCACATTGCTACATACTGTTTCTTCTGTGTGCTACCAATTATCCCTGAGCTACTCTTCTTTGACCTATTGATAGTTTGCTCAGCGCCATGTCTGCCCCAACAGCTTGAAATTACCAACGATCGCTTCATTGCAAATTCCCCACTTTGAATGCTTGGTGAACTTGTGGGTAGTTTTTCAGGAGTTTCTCATGTCCTCATAGATACAGCTGGACCATCTCAAATAGTTGGTAGAGTCAAACGCAGCAAACATTGGTAGCAATGCCTGCACTGCCTGCAGATGTAGCTCCCAAGTTGGCCTCACGGTCGCTTTTGATCAAGTTCTCCACATTTGAAGCAAAATTGATAGAATGTGTCCCAGACTTGACGTTTCACTGGATTGTCAACCTTGGCCTTGCATTTCGAGCCCTGAGGAGTAATCTGAAATAAATGAAAAGTGCATGTGTGAGCCCTATAACTTTTTCATTGATGTACATGTACATGCAGGTATTTAACCTGACTGCATCCTATATTTACAGGCTATGAAAATCATGAAAATTGTACTATCGAAAATAGTGTTAATACCATTTATATCATCATGGTCCTAAAGGGTTAATACACAATATATGCATATCATTTTGATGCTGAGTCCCTTGGCTATCAGAATCTGCCAATTTATCCAAAAAAATTGATCCACATAGCTTCAAATGGATTTATAGTCGCCAGAGGTCAAATTTTAGCATAGGTATTTTTCGTGACTTTGACCTGCTGGTGACCCAATTAGCCAAAAAATTGTCAATTCATGTATTGGATCTGAAAGAGCAATTAAAAACAAACATTTTATTGGTAATTTGTTGTGATATCTCTAATATTGCCGGAGAGAATCAGTTTTATGTTTCCCCTACCCCCAAATTACAGCTCAGATTGCGCTCAGAACCAAATTTCAAACGTCAATTGTGGAGTTAGTGCCAAGATTTCAGAATGTCACCCTCATTTTCCGATGTGCCTAGGTGCCTAGTTTTAAGAAATGAAGAGAACTTAGGACATCACTTGCACACGGGACCCCCCCAGGTCATGGATTATTGAGTTTTCGCATAAAGAATATCTCGGTCAGAGTGTCTATAAGAAGGCACACCAAAGATTGCAAACAGTTGGCAGAGGCATTTTATGACGTTGCTGAAGTCATGTCAGCACATGGAAAGGCAAAGGGAAACCTTGAAACTCATCAAACAGTTAACATGTAGCGATTGTCCGTCACTGACGGCAAAGGTCCTTTAAAATCGATGTTTAGCTTCTCGAAAGGCAAGGTAGCTTTATGAATTACTTGGGGTGGCCTTATGGAATCTCGGTTTGAGTTCAGTGCAGACTGACAAGATGCACTCTCTTTTCACTTCTTCGACAAGAAAAAGGTAGATTTCGGCAGCGCACGAAGTGGCCATCCTTGTTACACCTGGATGGCAAAATGAGTTGTGGAGATCTTGCAAGGTTTTGCGTTAACTAGATGAACAGAAAAAACAGCAAATTATGTCAATAGCTGTAGCATGACAGCTCGATGCGCCACCTCATCTTTTCATTCTTGATTTTTCCAGCTTTTTTGTTATCAAACATAAACGCAACAGACCTTTGGTCAGTAATAAGCTGAAAATGATTTCCCAGCAGATAATGCCTCCATTTACGCAGTGCCTCCACAATCGCATACGCTTCCTTTTTACTGCTGAATTCCTTTGTTCGCTACCAGAAAGTGTCCTCGAGAAGAATGCAACAGTGTCTCAGACTGGTTAAGCATAGCAGCAATAGCGTGATCGGAAGGGTCGGTTTCAACTATGAAAGGACAGTTTCATCTATAGCCATCACAACGGAGTTGGGCGATGTCTTGCTTGAGAAGTTTGAAAGCTTCAACAGCAGCTAATGATAGAGGGAGAGCTTTTACACTGTACTAGGGGACAAATCTTTTCAGAAAAGTTTGCAATCCACTTGAGTAATGTGCAAACATTCCATTCATTGCCCGACGCAACGAGGCATATCGTGTGGGGTGGAAGCTCCTGAAGTGGTCGAAGACGCTCAGGATCTGGTTTAATTGTTCCATTTTCAATTGTGTAGCCGAGGTCGACAGATTTTGCAGATAATACGCATTTGTCATTGTTTAATGTCAGATTATACTTCTTAGCGGCATTGAGAAATTTATTCAGGTTTTCATCATGTTCTGCCTGGTTCTTTCCACACACCGTAACATTGTCCACGAGTAATCAAAGGTATTCTCCAGATTTCCCTCCAAGATAACGTTGTCGATATCCTCTCGAAGCTTGCGATGCCATTAGTAACGCCAAATGGAATCCGGTGGAACTGATATAGTTTTTGACAGGCTTCGAACGCTGTAAATGGTTTGTCTTCTTCTGTTATGGGATTTGATGATAGGTGCTGCGCAAATCGATTGTACTAAATATCCGATATTTAGCTACATTTCTCCATTTCATCTATTCGTGCAATGGTAGGCATCGAGTGGAGTGAAACGGTTAATTGTTTGTGAGTAATCGATGACCATCACTTTCTATGATTATGGTTGGTTGTAACTAATACTTGGGCATGCCTGGAGACTCGCTAGGTCAATGATTTCTTCATCAAGAAGCCTCTTGGTTTCGGATTCAATAAACTTGGTATCTGCGCTGGTATATCGCCGTGACTTCACGGCTATTGGCTTGCAATCGGGAGTTAGGTTGGCGAACAACGAAGGTGAGAAACAGTGCAAGTCCGCAAACTTTTAAGATGGCTTGCTCCACCAAAGGAATCTCAACACTCGAATGCTGTTTCAAGAAATCGTGACCCAGGATGAGGTCAGCGCATATGTCCTGGAGAACTAACAGCACGAACATCACTGTAGGTATGTTTTGATAAGATCAGCTCAACATTGAATATCCCTGAACATTTGAGTATCGGGAAGTGGAGGCCATGGAAAGTTTACTGTTGGCAGGGAAGAGCTTCCACTTGTGGGTTTTTACCAAATTTTCGCTCATGAAGATTTCGGAGCTTCCAGTAAAATCGATCAATGCTGCGACTGAGTGCAATTGATCTGTAACTTTCACAACAGCTTTAGCTAGCAATCCGGCGAGCAGCAGAGAGTATGCAAGAGTGGGGATAGCCGCCGAGGTAGTTAGAGGAAGCGGACCTGCACACTTTAGTGAAGTGGCCTTTCTTTCCGCAGCTGTTTGCATGTAGTATCTCTGCAAGGGCATTTGCTATGAGGATGCCTATTATACCGCAGAAGAAACACTTAGTATTCACGGCAGCAAAAGTGGCTGTCGTAGTGGAGTTTCGTTCACAATGGATTCGTTGCTGCTATTGTTTCCAGAGCTTTGAGATGATTCCTCGATCTCCACAAGCAGCAGCATAACAGAGGACAGGCCACCATAGGACGAATGTTTCTGGCCATCTCTAAAGCGCGAGCTTGTTCGAAGCTGTTTGAAGCCCAATGTTTCATATTCCAGCAAGCGTTGTCGTATGTGGAGCCGATTGCAGTCCATTTACGAAAGCGTGCGCGTATCGAGTCGTTTTGACACTGCCTGCGGTTGCGGCCGGAAGTTACAATCTTCTTAGCTGCTCAAAATTGCATATATCGATCGAGTGTCTCTCCCGCCTCCTGTCTGCGCTGTAGCGAGCACATGTCTTGCAAATACCTTATTCTTGGGCTTTCATAGAGTGCTTTTGAGAACGTTGAGGCACGTCGTATGTTTTCGCACTCAGCGATGTATTCATAGACTGAAGGTGCTACGTGATTAATGAGAATGTTCAGCTTGTCCGGATCGTGAGTAGCGATGGCTGCCAGTAAGTTCGAGAAGGTGCGGTGCCAATGGAGCCATTGCTTAAACTGCCGTGCTTGAGTTGTGTTCAGCGTCAAATCTCTCGGTTTGGGAACTTGTCATGGTGTCGGATTGAGTGAATTAAATGTTTGTGGAATAGTAGGTTGGGTAAATAGTGAATTTTTTTCGGTTAAGTGTCTTCACATAGCATTTTCTATCGCCATTTTCGATGCTGAATCTGAAAACGTAAATTTTTTTTTACCTCCGATGACTTTTGACCCTCGGAACTTAATTTATTCAAAATGGCGACAAAAAAAATGATAATTTTTATGAATTTCTGACCAACTGAGAAAATAAGGCCTTGTTATATATATCAATTTATAAGGCCGCCATGTTTTTTTGCCTGCTCAACCATGCTTGAATTGAACAAGCCGCAACGGTTTCTTACGCTGAAGTTATTTTTTAAATTTCCTCTCATATTATCAAATGCTTTCATCCCAGCTACAAATCGCTGGATAACATTGCAATGCTTATAAACCCGGAGACGCCAGTGTTCATCGGCTTTATTTCATTCCACACATGCCTAACCTCTAGAATCCCTTAAACGGTTTCTGCATGGACGCGGCATTGCCACCGGTCGAACTACTAGCTTTAACCCACAAGGAAATGGACTGGTGGAAAGATGCAATGGTATCATCTGGAAAGCTGTGACCTTAGCGCTTAAGTCACGAGAACTGAAGACTGTGCAGTGGGAGGCTGTTCTCGCTGATGCTCTGCATTCTGTTCGGTCGCTACTCTTGACATCCACTAATGCCACTCCACACGAACGACTGTTTAGCTACCGGCGCCGATCTACCAGCGGACCTTCTATACCCACCTGGTTGGCTTCTCCTGGCACTGTGCTGATGAGGAGACAAGTACGCCAGAGCAAGTATGATCCCTTGGTGGATGAAGTCGAACTCATTGACGCAAATCCGGAGTATGCCCACGTCAGACTTTCTGATGTCCGGGAGACCACTGTCTCACTGTGACATTTGGCACCTCCCGGTGATGTTCCACCTGGGAACGTAATGGGTGATGCCCTACCTGTGGAACAACAGCAGGCAGGTTTTGAAAATGGATAGGTAACACCGAGCAATTCTCCTACGGCAGAGAAACAGACTTTAGCCGAGTAAACGAGTGCAACTGGACCCTCGTCATCAGTTAAAGAGTCCCCATCGCGGTGATCTGAACGGATCAGAGGCCCTCCTGAATATCTTGGGAAATATTTGGTTGAACTTTAGAGGTGGGGTGAATGTGATGAATCTTTAAAGTGTTGTTGTTGTTGGAAGCTGTGAGGTCACGAGTCACGCGTTACGTATCGAGTGTGAAGCTGGGAGGACATCCGGGTGTTTCCAGTGTCTTCGTCATGTGATTCGATATCACCTTGATTGAGTGAAATTGGCTTGTTTCTATTCCACAACAAACAAACAACCTTTGGCGCATTATTTACCTGCTGAGGAGTGAGATCTCTCCCCTCTCTCAGGAGCTGGAGGTCTTTGCTCCCCCATGGACTCCCCCAAAGCGCACGTGTAAAGGTGAGGGGGTTCGTTCGGTTCGCTTTCCAGGGAAGATGAGACAAAGTCACTGTGCACTGAAGATTGGAGGATCCAGTGCTGTGCACTTGGGGCGGTTCCCAGCAGACACATGCTGTGCTCTCTGTACCGTCGGGCACGGACCGTGTTCACGGCGATTTCCCCTGAATGGCCGTTTTCTCACTGTCAGTTCGTGAAGCTCCTCCGTGATCCTCGAAGGTTGTGTGGACACGCGAGTTCAAGGACAGCGCAGAGGTAAACAAATCATCCAAGAAATCTGTACCGAAGGGGCGGGGCTAGAAAAGCTGACTCGAGGAGGCGTGGCTGAGCGGATGCGCGCGCGTCTTGCTGCAGCATCGCGGAGGATTCCCTCGGTAACGTAAGTTGACGTCACGGCGGCGGCGTCTCCTCTCCGCATTCCATTGATAACGAGTCATCGTCGTGTTCTCCTTGTGGTACCGTTATAGATACCATGTGATGCGTTTTCCTGTCCATGTCACGGTAATTCAGGAATATGTGCGATTGGGTTTTCTTATCTTGATATTATGTCCCATCCATCTCCCAACCCGCATTTTCATCCACGCAGCGCTCGTTTCCTCCGTTTATCTTTCCGTGACACCGCCCGTCTCCCTCCCTCTCCCTTTATCCAGCGTCTCGTCTCACGATCCCCCTCTTGCCCGTTTCCCCCATACTCCTTACAGCCTCTTGTCCCAATCCGCCCGCACCCAGCACGTGCTGGTTTTGGAGGACGTGAAAACGCACGAGGTGAGCGGCTGGGGGTTTGGGTTCTTCACCTTGTCCCGTTCGTACAGAGTAAGGACAGCACAGCCCGGGATGAGAATTCTAGCGAGGGGGTGGCGGGGGTGGGGAGTGCGTCATGGTGTGGTTGGTAGTGGAATGCCTTGCAGTGCGGTGAAGAGGGGGTGCGGTGCAGTGTAACTGGACTCTAGAGTGCATGCTTGGGTGGAGTGTATACTATGTATTGGAGTGAGGTGTAGAGTTGAGTGCATTCCTAGGTGGAGTGTATATTGCATATTAGAGTTCAGTGTGGAGTGGAAGGTGTTCCTGGGTGAGTGTATATTGTGTATTGGAGTGAATTGCAGGTTGGAGTGTGTTGGAGTGGAGAGCTTTGTGAGGTGAGAGCAAGCTTTTCTCTTTCTAAACAAAATCGAGGCTCATGGAAAAGCGAGGTGACGGAGGATTTCAGAAAAAGCAATGAACTGGTAGTGGGACAGTGGGTGAGTGGGGCCACAGTTGGACACAACGATTAAGGGAATGGAGGAGAGGGAAGAAAACAAACCTACAAATAAGATGGTATGTAGGGTTAATGGGGTATGAAAGATTAGGATAAGGATTATGGATGGGTATGACATGAGGTAGTGGTGCACAGCATGCTTTAAGCTCTTAAGAGAAGAGTGCAATTGAACCACGTCAGGAAGGTGGTTCCATAAAGCAGGTGTGGGTTCGTTTTTGGAGTTTATCCAGGAGGGGAGGGGGCAGGGGGGTTATTACTTAAAGAACGCATGGATGTTGGAGGAGCTGGGGATGTGGGAGGGGTGGTGGAGGGGGTGGGGGGAGAGTCAGGCTGAGTGAGCAGATGGAGCTAGACCAATGGAGAAAAGGTAAAAACAAAGAAGTCATCAATCAGTTGGTGATGTGTGAGCAACCGTCCTTGTGCTTTAGTACGATTTCAGATGCCAACTAGAATGGCACTCGGGAGAGCGCATACCTCCGCCAGGCTGAACAGTTGACATTTTGGATCCCACTGAGAGGCCGGATCTCGATCCATATCGGAACCAAACTATAATTGGCTTGTTCACGTCATCTATCCAACTCCACCAAGTTTTTGAAATTTCGTGTTGTACATCGTTTTTGTCCCAATCTCTCAACGGTGAAGAATCACTTGGAAATTAAAAAAACATGCTCATATCCGAATCTTCACCAAAACTTAAGCATTTCGTCCTTGACACACACCCAACGTGTCTACCAAATTTTGTCCGAATCCGTGCACAACTTTTTGAGATATCCTGCTCACAGACAAACAAACAGACAGCCAGGGGTAAAAACATAACCTCAGTCCACCTTCGGTGTCGGTAATAATGTTGAGAGCCCCAGTCCAGATGAGAGAGCAGTACTCCACAAAGCTACGGCCAACATCTTTGCAGGCTGCAAGTATGTGCAATTTTCCAATGAATGGCTGAGCGATGGAGGACTCCCGGTCTGTGGCTGGCTCCGGAGGCCAGCTTTGCTGTGTGGTTGTCCCAAATTATACTGTTTGGGTTCGCTCGAGATACGTAGTAATACGTGAGTTCACCAAAGAGACATGGTAAGAATGTGAGATTTGCTCTGATTTAACAAATGTCCTCAGGAGCCACAAGGGTATTGACGGATTTATTTAAAATCTGGTATTGGTGTGGTGCAGCCATAATGGACCGAATGGCCTCCTCCTGTGCATATAAAATTCCTTGCAAGGGTAGGGATAGTGCTTTGGGAGTTTATACCATATTAAGGCGCTGTCACACCTTGACGATTTAGCCAGCAATGGCAACGTATAAAAATGTATGTAAAA
>CM068960.1:11733413-11748748 GCA_035128595.1 Eptatretus atami
GTTTTTATGACGTCATCATTAAGAGGACGAGGATCTTAGCTCATTCGAGCTTGTTAATTAATTTTTTGAAATTTGTAGAATTTGTTCTTCTCTTGGAAGTTGTGGGTTACGATGTGTAAATAAAGGTTGAAAAAGTCTGATTTAATGCAATTTAATTCCAGGCTACAAGGCAACAAAAGGTGAAAATTTTGAAAGATGGTGTATATTTTCTATAGGCACTGGATAGCCACATACTTGAGCTGAGAGCTTCCTTATGTGCGTCAAATTGTGGTCATGAACTTCTTTGTTCATTTTGAAGACACGAAGAGCCTTTTCTGGAAGTGATGGGTCTGTTTTGGATATTTCCCTGGACTTCAGTAAGGCAATGCCATCCTAACCCAAATTAGCAATTGAGCAAACTGTTGATCTTTCTTCTGCCTCATACTCTCTGTGCTCAACCATTTGGAAATTTTCTTCCCAAAGTGAACCGTGCAATCTGGCATAGCTGTCTGATGGGAGGCCAAAATCGTGGCTTTGGCTCACTGGTTGTTGCTGGTATAAGTCGCCTACTGATAAAATACTTATACCTCCAAAACGTGAGTCTGGGTCAGATCTGCCTGCACTGTCCTGCAAGCAGCGATGGATGTGATTAAAAAGATCAGCTCCAACCATCGATACCTTGTCAATAATAATCAGCTTCAGTTTTCCCAGGCGTGATCGCAATGTGTTCACCTTTTCGCTATTTGCAGGCTGGTATTCCTTCTTGCTGGTTGGACCAAGGGAAAAGCCGAGAGCTGAATGCAGCATCATTGCTTCAATTCCAAAAGCTGCTGTTCTAGTGAATGCAGTTAATATCACTGGAAGGTGGTCAGGTTCCAAATGTCCGGAAAGTGGCTTCAACTGCCTCATGGTTTCGAAATGCACCAGCTTGACGATGTGGCTCTTACTAACACCTCCTGGACCGCTCAAGAAGATCCTGTATCCAGGAGTCGGTTGGTCATGCTTCAGAGCAAAGATCATATCTTTGCACCATTTATGATGAAATTTTATGACCTGCATACTGCATGTTTGCTGTTTAGTGATCTCATCATCTCTCCATATTGCTGAGGAGTCATTAATGTTTCCCTAGTTCTGCAGAGAAGCGAGCGTGAAGCGTGGAGCTGGTGGGTCGTGCTTCTGGTGCTAAATCTATGTTCTCATGATATTGTTGTCTTCAGGTTGTTGTTGTCGCAGATGGCTGTTACTGCAGAACAATCCGTTTTCCAGTTTTGGTGAGCTCAAATTCCAGTTTGTACTTGTTGTTTCCTATGCAGCCTGTGGCTGCTGGTTGCATAATTTTCTGGAAGCGCAGCTGTGCCGCTGATGCAGTGCCCCCGATACCAGTAAGCTGGTACTCATTTTGCTGACCTCAGAAGGATGACAGGCTGAGTCAACCCACCTCGTGTTATTTCAACGGAACGACAGGGGCTGAAACTCAAGACCTGAAGATCTTAAGCCAGCTACCTTAACTGTTAAGCAAACACCAGGCTTTCTTTTTGTACTGATATGGATCTACTCGTGACATCTGCAGCAAATCATACAGTGAAAAGTTTTTGGCAACTTCTCTGTTGTCCATGGTTTCTCTGACTCTCGGGAGCACTGCCTGTTTCTCATCAAGTAGTTTTGCTCCAACAATGTGATCTGGCTCTGTTGATGGGTGTGGGAATCTGAATCTGCATTTTCCACTCCGAGGACAGGTTTTCGAATGTACATGTTTTTGGACAGAAAGCACAAGGTTCTTCAAAGCCGCTTTCATATTCTGGGATGGAACACATCTGGTACTTGTCAATGAATGAAGCGACTTCCTCATCCCATTTGACATCCAGCTTTGGAGCATCTGTGATCCACAGAATTGTGTGAGCACGGAGTGAACCACGAACCTGGAATTCTACATGGATCACGTAGTCTTGCAGTTCACCAATAAGCTTACTCCTTGCTCCAATAAATTATTTGAAGAACAGGTCAAGATGGTGCTGAAACTGACGAGCAGCAGTTACAGGATTGCATCACAACCATTGAAATTTTTGTCCCCATGGCATACTCTTCACATCATCATCTGTCCATATTTTCCATACTGGCGAGCAATACTCTGAATGACCTCGGGCCTTGCATGTCTGCAGCTGAAAGTGTCAAGAACCAGGATGATAGTCCGAGTTGACGAACCATGATTAGTAAATCCAACAGTACAAATTTTGAAATGTTTTCCCACGAGTCTATCGCAATGATATTTGAAGATCATCCTGAACTAGTTTGGATTCTCATGTGAACTGTGCCACCAGTAAATAGTCTCCATCTTTGACGAACCTCCCATCAACATCCAAGAGTCTTTGACTGAAGTATTTCTTGGGAGCAATTTCCTTGCTCCTGTTCTTAGATAATAATCCACCACATCCATGTAGATATTTGAAAGGGTTTGCCAATTCCTCATAGTTATCATCGAGCAGAAAGGGACATGGCTTTTGATTTTCTCCAAGAGCGACGGAGTAGATGTTTTCTGCATTAGCTGGTTGTTCTTCCTGAAGAAGTGTATCATACGGAATGCCATGCAGCTTGCTGGATTGTTCAAAGGCTATTTGATCTTCTTCATCTTCAAGTTCCTTCCTTTGGTTGAAACTTTGGTTTTTGCAAGACTACTACTTCTCTTCCAGTTCTTTGTGTGTTTGGTCGTGGAATGAAACTATCATGTGCATGAGAGAACTCGCTTGCTTCCAAGGAAGTTAATTAGCTGAGCTTGAATGTTGGATCCACTGATGGCTTGTATTCCTTCTGCTGGTAGGGAGGCAGAAACAGCATGGAAAAAACAATTTACATCTCTAGGGACATCTATAATGTTGAAACGATGCCTCCTGGCTAAGCATTGCAGCACTGAGTAATTTCCCACAGGTGATGCAGATGCCACTGTGGATGATGTCTGACTGGTGGCTGCAGATTCTCTACTTCTTCTAACTTGTGCGTGCGGCATTGCTACTTCTTCAGTGTCCATCTCATCAGCGCATGCTCGAGTGTCATTGCTTCACATAGGTCTGCATCATCATTTTCCCATTGACTCTCCCAATCTTGACAGATGGTAATGTCCTTGTAGAGTGGGTTATGTTGTTGAAGCTAGTGATGCGCCACCATCACCTTCTTCGGTCATATGTACTTGTGCAGAGAGTAACATTTATACACAAACTTGCACTTCAGCTTCAGTGGCACAACTTCAACATTCTGTGGCAGCCTTGGTAGTAAGGATGTAATTGAATGTAGTTTGGAAGATACATTGACAGCACTGCCAAGGATCGCCTTTTAGCCTCCCCTAGGCAATCCCACAAGCTTCAAAAATGGAATACGTTGACTAATCAGTGTCAATTCTAGTGGCCTCAGATCTTCCAACTCAGGAGGGATGTCTTCCAGTGCTAATCCATTGGCCCAAGACTGTGGAGGTGTCTGTCCTCTTTTGAGTGCAGCATGACACGTTCTGCAGATCCACGATTTTCTATGCTTCTGTAGATTCTTCCCACATTTGAGAATTTCTTGAACAGGTGCAGTTGTCCTATCATCCTTCCGAGGTTGGCAAAATGAGTACCAGCTTGCTGGGATGATCGAGCCATTTGAGTATCCTGCGTCGGAGTAGCGAGCCGTCCAGGATAGTGGCCCGAGAGCCCAGGTGACTGTTTCGGCAGCACCGACGCTCTGTACAGAGTATGGTCCCAATCGATGGATGGATGTGCAGTTGTGGATGCATTTGTTTGCTCATTAATCTGTACTACTGATGTTCTATAAAGAAGCCTATGGCATGAACAGCAAGCATATGTTGGTCATTCAATAATCTTAGACTGAAACTTTGCAGCAGACTCAGCAACTGCAAGCATATTTTCCCTTTCTTCAGTCCTGTGCTTCTGCCTGCTTTGTATGACTGAAACCCGGCATGTCTCTATCTTCAAACGCTTCTTCAGCCCTGCGCTTGAGCACGTTCTGCTCAACTGAAGCCTGGCGGGTTCCCTGTGTCTTCCGACACTTCTTCAGCCCTGCGCTTGTGCATTTTCTGCTTAACTGAAGCCGGCATGTCTCTGTGTGTGTGTGTGTGGTTGGATGTTATCTCCCAGGTCTCGAAGCAGGCTCAGAACCCTCTACCCTAATGGTGTTTCCTGCTTTTCATTGTGCTCTTCTGTTCTGTTTTTTTAACCCACACAAACAGTGAAAGGCATGGTTAAGCAATTCGTTCATCTGTCTGTCTGTCAGACTATTACTATGATGGAGGAACTACTTCAGAACTCCACCTTTGTGTTTATGTGTGTCTGCGTGCGCAAGTTGCTGCCGGTGGCTGCTATCTGCACACATAGGTGGATTTCAGGAGATAGAATGGAGAGCTACCAGGTCTCAAAGTATCCACGTGTGTTGTGTGTGTGTGTGTTGGTGTGTGTGTGTGTGTGGTGTGTGTTGTGTGTGTGTGTTGTGTTGATAATGGTTATGGGTTGGGTCCATGAGCTTTGCAGGGACATCTCTCATGGAGCCTGGAGTAAAGTATTTTAGAGTGATGGGGGGGAACATACACTGGAGACAGACTTACCAAGACTCTGAAGAAGGATACAGGTTCGAGAGTTCAAACTTAAAATTAGCCAGATGTTTTTCAGCTCACCTGAGGGTGGACACATTCTTGTTACGAGCCTTGTCAAATTGCCTAAAGTTGTCATCCGTCAGGTTTGCCATCCATAATGAGAAAGAAAGTTGCTTCATAGCACTCGCCTCGCTGCAGGACTATGTACGAGAGCCGAGAGCATTATTGGATCGCTGCAGATGAAACAGGAAAAAAACAACAAAGGTGCATGAAAACAGGCTTTTGTGATATATTTTCCAAGCAGAGTCAATTTTAGATCAGGAGGAGATTGTAGATGTCTTTTAGCAAGCCAATCAGCCTGAGCAAAGATCTATAGTCTGTGGTGCTGAAGCAGCTCTCTAACTCCAGCCAAAGAGACTTGGACTTTCATGAGAACAATGGTCAGCGGAGTCAAGTGGGACAGAGAAAGAAAAAAAACAGGAGAGGTTAGAAGAAAACTTTGTCATTACCAGATGTACCATTGGCAGAGATTTGTGGTGGGAACTTCACAGATTGGGTTAGACCCATGAACATGCACAAGGTTTTAGATTTGGCCACTGCTGTGGTTGGTTGTTGTACAGCCAAGCCCAACCAAGCCAACTGGCAGAGTGGCAGTTGTAATTGTTGTAGAATAGGAAGAAAGAGTAGGGGTGGATGGTCATCACTCAGTTCATGCTCACAGAAAAATGGTGTGTGTGCATGAGTCATTATTGCAACATGGAAGATAGACACCATGGGCTGGCAGGATGGCCAAAAGGTACGCACATTCGCTTCTAAGATGTCTATCCTGTGTTCAAATCCCGACCTAGCTGTAAATTGTCATCCCACTTTTTCACAGGTCGGGCGATTCACCAATGTGTGTGCCGTCCCGTTGGATGGACGTTAAACGGAAATACTGTCTGCCAACATTAGTTGGTGCACGTTATAGAGGTCCCAGATTGTCCTTCATGAAGAGGTGGTTAGTTGTCGCTGGTCCCATTAATAAATGACAAATTCCTACTCTTCTTAGTTGAGCGGCAGGCCCAGCCAGCCAGTTCGTGAAAGATTTGGGTCAAAACCTTCCCCTAGCCAGTTCCACAAGAACATGCAAATAATTGTGGCCATTTAAGAAGAAGAAGAAGAGTAAGATAGACACCATGCAGACATTAGGTATTTTCAGAGAGGAATACATAACCCGATGTTCTGCAAAGTCAGGAAAGATTCGTGCGAAGCATGGGTGGTGTTGGTTGCAGTTAACAGAAAATGACAGCACCACTGGGTAGGGTCAGGCTTGTGAAAGCTCGGGGTGGAGAGACAGAAATTAGGAACATCCTATGAAAGGAACTTTTTTTTTTTATAATTAAGAACATAATGCCCAGAACAAAAACAAACTTTGGAAGATCCGTGCCATTTGAATGGATTCCTCTAATATTGGTGGTTTATAGTTAGAGAAAGGGAAGGAAAGGGAGCTGAGAGGGTGGGGGAGTATAGCGATTGCCGGGTGGAAAGATGTACGAGAAACAGACATGGAGGGGTTAACAGCCTTGTGCGAACACTGAGTTTTGGCAAAGCGAGGTTTGTTTCAGAATCACGATCAGTTTGGCAATATGAAGATGCACATCACCACCAGGGAAAGCAGAGAGAGCAGGGCTGTGGAAAGTGCATCTCAAAGTGGAGCTGTATGAATGTGGCGTTGCGGTTTTGGGAGCCAACCAGGAAGGATGGAAGGAAAGGTACAGATAGGGAAGTGAGAAAAGGTGGTTGCAGAAGAGGGGAGGGGGTTATGTGGTGAAGCAAAGAATGGCATGATGTACCCAGTTAAGCTGCTAATGAGTAGTCGGGGTTGGGAAGAAGTGTATTTTCTTTTTCAAAACGTTTTGTTAAGAATGGGGAAGAAAGAAGACATATCTATTTTGGTCTATGACCATAACAAGCCTGCTGCACACAGCCACCTCATCTCCCATTTTACCTCTGAGGTTTCGCCGCACCTTTTGAGACCATTGTTCCTCTTTCATTTGCAACTTCTTCACTCAGTGGTAGTGAGTGCTTCTGTACGTTCTTGTCCTCCAGTTTCCCCCATCACACCACTTTCTGTCTGTCCACCCGTTGTCCTTTGTGGTTCCACTCTTCATTGAGCCTCAACACCTGTACATGAGGGCTAGAGAGAGGGAGGGAGAGGGAGTGGGGTCATTGCAATGACTAAATCACCCAATAATATTTTTCTCCAAATATAAAAATTAATCTTTGTGATGAAATGTCCGTGTAATATTTTAAAAATCCTTCGATTATGCCTTCATGTTATTCATTTGGCACAATGGGCATTGGCAACGATTTGACGCCATCAATCTATTTACCCCAGATCCAGAAAATGATGATGTTTTAATATCAGCTTTCGTTTCCCTGATTGCAGGCTGAAGAAGAGTTATAAGGTGGTATCGCCGAAGCTTCCAAGTTTAATCGCTTGCTCAGTGGAGCCCCAGGGTGTCTGGGCATCGTTGAGAGGGCTGGAAGCATGAGTGGCAGCAACATGGCCGGCATCGCGGCTGCCCGGAAAGATGTGGAACAGCTCAAATTGGAAGCCAGCATCGATCGTATCAAGGTTTGTCCCTTTAAATGAGCCATTAACACCTGATGTACTAACGATGGTGGAACTTTTGGGTCGTCCTCGTCCGTATTTTCCCCTTTTAATCCTCGTCCCGACTTGCCTCCTCCTCCCTCCCCAACATTATTCCATATAACGTTCCCCTTCCTTTTACCCCCCTCCCTTCCTGCTGAGTGATACAACATGGCATGGGTGAACTTTTCATTTGCCAACTGGCTGAATTTTTGGGAGGATGTTTTTAACTTCCTTATCTCCCTAAGTACTTTATCCCTGTTTGGACAGGCCTGATTCCTGCCCTGTGGGTGTCAGGCTTCATCAGAATTCAGCCTTGGAGCCTGTGGACATTATACTTCCCTTTCCAACTTTCTATTCTCTCCAAATTGAAGTTCTGAGCCTATCCTTAAACTGCTACAATGACAAGAGGCAAGTTCTCTGTGAAGATCAGGAAAAAGGCAAACCAGGCTGTTTTGAATGATTCTAAATGTAAAATAAATTAAGTTGAGAACAGCTCAGGACATTGAAGAAACACATTTTCCACGGTGACCAAATGTAATCCTCTGTGCTGCCTTCGTGCAAAGGATCTTGGAGGGCGAGTGATAAACCACTCAAGCAATCAATCGACACCTGTTTGGCCAGTCGCTCTCGTCACCTACATTTCTGCTTAAAGGCCTTTTAGTGTTCGATCAGAATCATGAGTTTGGCAGAGAAGATCGTGCATCACTGGAGAAAGACCAACGCGACATCCATGTTGGAGATCATTCTCACAAGGAAACCCAAGTTTTGTGAGCCCTTTAGTGTCTTTGGTAAAGCCATCTATTTGAACACAGTTAAGTGCTATGAGCAGGATGTCATGGGTCACAAGATAGGTCAGAGGTGAAGTACGCACCTTTCAGTGAAGTCTGGCATTAATTCCCTCCAAATATAAACCATCACCCTGGTGCTTCGCAGTTGTGGCGTTAAGTCAAGCGTGCAATCCTTCGGAGGGATGTGAAGCCGGCTGGTCCATCTGCCCTTGGGACATGTGAAAAGAGTAGGTGATCTTGGTGAAAGTCTCAATTCCTGTACTCATCGATGAGGGACAGTGCATCAGCCGGAGAGTCATCTTTTCTTTCGTGCAAACGATCAGCAAAAATATGGGGGTAGGCAGGTTCACTGTTATCCAATTAACGGGATGTTTGAAGCAACATGTATTCATTAAGCAAAAAGATGCAAGGGTCCAGCTATTTCCAACATGACAATGACTCCAAGCATGTGGCCATCAATACATTTTTGATGAGGAACAATGTCAAAGCTCCCAATTTTCAGTCCTCAACTTGGAGAGGTGGGAAGAAGCTATGAAGGTGGAATACCTCCCTAGCAACTCTGTGGACAGACTGTGGGAAGCTGTGAAGGCACGATACCTCCCTCTTTCCAGTCCTCAATTCCGGCATCGTGCTGAGAACTCAGATGTGCAAAATTATTGGATGAGCGATTATTTTCCTCAAATTATAAATCGGTTCCCTGCCTTTAGCAAGGACTGTGCAAACTTTGTTCACGACTCTACAAACACAGAAGAAAGACCAATTATCACCCACAAAACAGCTTTTCATGCACCTCAAGATCCCACGATATCTTCTGAAAGAGTAGTCAGACTTCGTGTCCTCGTACCCTGGGCGAAATTCGAAATTACTACCCTTTATACAGGGGTAAAAGCTGGTGTTGACTTAGCAGTTAAGGTGGCTGGCTTTGGACCGAAGGGTCCTGAGCTCGAGCCCCTGATAACCGTTGAATTAACATCAGGTGGGGTTGACTCAGTCTGTCACCCTTCCGAGGTCGGCTAAACAGAGTACCAGCGTACTGGGGTAATAACCATTCGGGGTACCCTGCGTCGAAGTGGCGACCCATCCAGGACTGTACTCCTTGCCAACGAAACTGCCTCGGCAGCCCTATGTGCCTTTACGGCGCGAAAGGAATGGTATTATTATATACAGGGGCAATGTATCAGGAGAATAACCACATCCTGAGAAATGATGCAACAAGTAGCCAGGAACTACTGCATGTGAATGACAGCACTGTTAATTACCCCACGCACGCGAAGCAAAAAGCGGGGTGAAGCAATTGGTTCACGTCTGTCCTGTCTACAAACGTCAGTTTCGGATCGAGGAACAACTTCGTTTTGTATTGGTTCACGAGTGCCAGCCAGAGTGACCACTATATTCGTTATGTCTGTGTGTCTGTCTGTCGTGGACTTTTGGATCGATCTTATGAAACTTGGTTATGTGTTCGATATCAATGTCTAGTTGTGTTTTCCTGGATGTGGGCGTGCTACGCCCATTTGTGGGTGGAGCCACGCCCAAAAAATAGCCATTTTTAGGGGGTAGTCGGATTAAAAATCTATCTTCGAGGGAATTGACTGAATAGAATGGGTTCTTCGGTATTTGAATAGCAAAATGAATTATCTAAAACTTGTCGTCCGATTTTTCATTCTCGTCCCAAGGTCAAAAAATTAGAAAATTGCGAATTTTGACATAAAAATCATCCGACCGCAAACTTTGAGAGCTGGATGACAATATTTTTTATGCAAAATTTTGAGGCAATTCCCCACCTAAAGTCTTGAAACCATTTTTGCTCTATCTCGAACACCTTGCCCTGGCGCCCTTCAAGTTTGTTTTTACGCTGATTTCTTCAAAGTATGGATAATCCGAGGAGTGCGAAATGCCATATAGCCTATATGACGTTATGTTGTTCCTGGAATGTTCCAGAGGAAGTTTTGCACCAAAGGTCATAATCCTTGACCTTTGAAGGCCACAAAGGTCAAATTTTCAAAGTTGTGGGAATCAAACCGGGCTTTCGACCTTCTTCGACGAACTAACTCCAATAAGCTATAGCACGTATCCCGTTTCCTTATTTTAATGTCCACAACATTGTTTTGTGACCTTTTAAAGTTATGCAAAGGTCAAATTTTTAAAGTTGTTGAACGAAACCGGGTTTTCGACATTTTGCACCTAATAACCTGTCACCCCGTACCACATCATGTTGATCATTTTTATAACTTGGTCAAACATTATCACATTGTCTCATCCTTGACTTCTGAAACAATCTACATCGCAAATACCCCACTCGTGAACCATTGTCGTCTTCCGACTCGTTTCATGTTATATTTTGAACACAAATCCGAAAACAAACCCACAGTTTAGCAGTACTTTGGCTCTGAATTTGTCCCGATCGTGCATGCTGAGAGAGGAGTGAGATAATTTTTTTTTAAACTCTGGCAGTCAACCAAAATAAAAAAATCATTCCAAACAGGAAACTTACTGTTTTTTAAAATGTCATAGAGGACACAAAACAGGCACAAAAAAAACGAATGCAATGCGTTAGATAAGGTAGTGTAAAAGAAGCTGCATCAACGGCGATAAACTTTCGAAAAAAATTTCTACAACCTTTTAAAAAAAATCTATATTTCAATTTAATTATATACTTGAACACTGGAGAACACAAATCACCTTTTTTAGCACTTTCAAAATCCTTCAGTTTAGCAGTACTTGGGCAAAATATTAAGGCATTTTATGTCATCATGACCAATCAAATTCGCCGCTCGTAGACCCTGCCCACGTCCACGTTTCTTAAGATAGCGTGGGGTCATGTGTTCTATAAACTCTCGAGTTGAGGGTTTTTCCACTGAGCATGGTTCAGGGCAGCGCATGTTTTACACATCCATTGAATTGATGGAAATTCTCTCCAAATCACTCGTACTTCCCTCTCAACCATTTCCCTGACCTTTCTCTAATATTGCCTCATACAGTATGAACCGTTCATCACATTAAAATAAGAAAGGTGTCTTCAATATCTGCCCAAGTTGGCACTTCCTTTCTCATCCCTTGTTTGACGGGTCAGGTGTCGAAGGCATCACTGGAGCTGATGGCATTCTGCGAGGCTCATGCAAAGGACGACCCGCTTGTCACCCCTGTGCCTACCTCGGAAAACCCCTACCGGGAGAAGAAACTTTTCTGCTCCATCCTGTAGGGGCTTCCTGGTGCTATGTGCCACATGTGCACCTTGCACAGTCTGCGAGCAGGACCCGACGTGTGCAAAGTGGTCAACATTGACTTGGCCAAATGGTTGGGGAAAAATAATACAAAAAAAACCCCCAAAAAAACAATAAAAAAATTACAGTTTAACCTTAACAGTTTTAATTAGAAAATAAAAAAATAAAAATGCCGATAAGCATGGCAATGTTCAGATGCATGAAATGTAATTTGGGAATCCCGTTTATAATCCACTTTGGTAGAACTATCTCGATCCCTGTGTGTTAGTGCAGTCCGGTTTCACACACCTCTTCCATACGTACACAATCAAGTTTACCTTGACTGCACCAACGCCAGTGTAAAGCTGGCTATGGTACACGATGTAATTTGGAACTTCCGGGTGAAAGAAAGCAGGTAAAAGATAGAGGAAATCTGCAATGGAAATGCGAGATGTTTCCCCAGTTTTCCTGAACTCACGATTCTACTTTTCAACAGCAAAAGCACTCGATGGTCGAGGATTTTATGCTACAAAGCCTCACCTGTTGGAAAGTGCATTGGTCTCGGTGAGCGGGAAGGGGAGGATGGCTGGGGGTGGTGGTGGGGAGAGGGGGGAAAGGAAGGGGGTAATGGACTTTTCAACTGAAATGATCTTTCAAAACTGTTTTGTACTTTTAATCACCAACACACCCAGACGTCTCTTGGATGGTCTTTTCCTGAATGGGTCTCTGATCAAAACACTCAGACAATCTACTTGCACCGATAAGATGGCGTAACGGCGATCATCGAACGGCTCCATCGGTGCAAACCATTCCCGTGTGCAATGCGAATGTCTGACCTGTTCCGTGTGAAAAAGGTCAGAGTTTGGAATGCCGACGTTTGTGAAAACATTTTCCCTGCCAAAGGTCACAAGCCACAGAACATGCAAACGTCCTCTGGTAATGTTTACAGCTGTGGAATCGATTTGTTCACATCTCATCAATGAACACACAACCTCAAGAAAGCAGAATGGTGGGAAAAGAATTTCAAACACAAACACTTTCAGAAATTTACAATTGCTCTTCATTGAACTTAAATATGAAAATACATCCTTGTATTTCACAAGCATGGCAGGAATGATACAGGTTTATACAACTGGAAATACAAAGCATTCCGTGTGCTGTGGTGAAAAGCAATTTGTAACGAGTCGCCAAAATGGTGTAAAACTTGCTCACGGTGAATGAGTGCCAAATATGCTCCTTAACCCCCCCTCCACCCGCCCCCCCTCCCCACAACCACACCACCCCCACAACCCCACACATGCACGTTGCCTGGCTGCACATGACATTCCAAGAGTGCTACACTTCCACATGGAAAGCAGCCGCTCACATATCTTTATCCCAATATATACTTATTCAAAATGTGGTAAATCCTGTACACAGATTTCCTTGGTAATTCGATGCAAAAATATAAACAAAACAATAAAACACCGACCCTTCGTGTAGACCCATTTTGAAGAGTGTGCAACACACTGACCCTTGTGTACAATTGATAACGACTGTACTTCAAAATGTTTTGCAGCAGTGAGCCAATCAATTGCATAACTGCTGCTCATTGCAAACAAACGTAAACCAGAAGTGACCTGCAGTGGCAGTTCGACATTGCAGGGTGGATACCTTCAGGAGAATGCGGTGATGTAACGGACCTGGACCGAAGCAGAACGTGCTGGGAAAAGCGGGACTTACGAGTCGCCACAGCTTTTCCTCGGTTACGTGCAGACTTATTCTAAAGAGGCTTCCCCAACAGGAAGTGCAGCATTTTTGTAAAACTGGAGAATAAACACCGTATGTCTTGTGATACGGCACACGATACAAACTGACCAAATACCACCTGCTTGGAAAATGATTTCTGCACCTTAAGGTCGAATTTATAAAGTTCCTTCCGACGTTTCCTCAACTTCTCTGAGCAAGTAAAGCATTAAAAGTTTTGTTTCCAAGATTCCGTGACGAAAGCATTTAGACCATTTGAAGTAGGCGTCATTGGAAAGCTCGGATAATTACCGAAAAAAATTGAGCTGAAGATGTGACATTTTGTTTTGACTGTAACTTCTTTCTCATACACCGGAATTGATAATGTGCAGAAGGAAAGACCGACCATCTCTCCCTACACATACAAAGCAATCAGTAAGAAACCCATCGCACTACAAGATTATAGGTACAAAGTAACTTTTGGAAAAATCCCATCCACTCCCCCAACCCCGTATTCATTGCTTGTGTCGATGACAATTTTGAATGGTCGGATAAAACGAGCAGCAGGAAGTTCGACACAGACAAGAATGGAAAGAAAGACTGAATTGAAAATAAAGTATCGGTGCACGACATGCATAGAAAGCGAGTCATCCTGTTGTGTCGAGGAACATGTACTCTGCCAGATATTATTCGGCAAAACCACTGAGGAAGGAGTAAAAGAGGGGAGGCTTGTTGCGTATGTGGTCGCGACGGCACCACGACATCACCTTGCCCTCTTCATCAGCCGTGAAGAGGTACAGGCCATCAACGGAGAATGTCAGGCTGCCAAAGGAGAAAGCAGTCAGCAGTTGAAGTGGGGTAGAGCAATAAGTGATACTTTATAATAGTACTGAAAGGAAAATGAGTGACATGATTTATCCAGATGCTGGAACTCAATTCACCAATTCATTTCCAAAGTATATGAGTTGAAGCATAAATGCTCTACGAGGAGAGTTTGAAACATTGCATGACCGAGTACTCACAACAGTCCAACACAGGACGTTTTGTTTCCTTGATATACAAGTACTGTGTGTATATCATGTTTGTGGTGCCAGGTTCGGTGGCGAGGACGACCGCGAGATGGAGCAGTTGGGCCGTCTCCCACCAAACACCGGAATTGAAGGTCGTAACCTTCGGATAACTCCGAAGGTCAGGATCCTTAGTGGACCGTGGACGCCAATATTTTGACAGCGTGGGGTAGGTTAATTGTCTAATTCCAATTTACCTAAGTACCCACGCCGTCTAACTACCAGGGAAGCCACACCCTCGGCCGACTTTGTCCCAACCGAGTCGCTGTTACCGACTCGGATCCGGCGTAACTGAGCGGGGATTACCAAAGCCTGCCGGACCAAATGAACAATTTTACGGCACAACACGACCTCACTATAACTCAAACCCGAACCATACTGGGCCAATGAAAGAAAACACGAACAACGAACTGGAACATTTAACAGGGGTTTATTTACAATAATCGGGAAGGGAGACACAGAGCAGACTTAACCTCGAATAAAGATGCAGGAAAATGTACAATGGAACCACTTAAACAGTTCTACTTACAGACTGGCCACAGACAGACACATACACCCAAAAAGAAATAGACTTCGTGGGTCTTTATTCAGCCCTTCAGCCGAGGAGGATAGTTCAGCTGGGGGTCAGAATCTGGCCGGGTACCTGGCCGCCTCGTGTGGTTTCACCGACTCCAACCCACCACGGTGGCGACTTGAACCCACGACCCGGAATCCAACGAGCCCACGATCCTGGCTGCCAGAACAACGATACGAGTACACGGAACACCTCCGCCACGACCACCACCACCACACCACGAGAAATTCGAAAAAGAATGCAGAACCGCCAAAGACCTCGAAAAGACGTCGACAGGCCAAGGCCACCAGACGACGACTGCAGACAAAGAGCGCAGACGACGACGACTACTGCAGACCAAAGACCACAAAGCAAAGAGCTCCGACCCTGACACGACCACCTCTTCTTTATCCTCCCCCCCCCCCCCCCCGCGGGTGGAGGGAACCGCCTCTGCAGGTAACTCGCCTCCGATTGGTCGGCGGGGGGGGGTGTCAGGCGATCGGTGTCCTCCACCCTCATGGACGAGCCGCGAACATCCCATCTGGCTGGGGCGGGGTTGGCCCTGAGGTGCGATCTCACCCCCGATTGGACGAGGGGAACTTCCATCTGGCTGGGGCCGCGGTGGCCTGCAGGCGGAGGGGGCTCCCGCCCATCGTCCGCTTAGCTTTGAACACGTGGGTTATGGCGCCGTGGTGTGAAGTGAAAGCTGGGCGGGTGAAGCACTTGTTCGCCCGCAGAGTGGGAGGAGTGGTGTGAGGGTTTTGTTGTAGAAAACCAACAAGAAAATAACTCGCAGCGCACATACACTTAAT
>CM068960.1:11749631-11770267 GCA_035128595.1 Eptatretus atami
ATAATATAAATAATATATATAATATTTAGTATACTATACACACATATTCAATAGACCGCACCTTCCTGCAGTAATGGTGAGCATCGCCGCGGATTTATGTTCACACGGTAAAACGCATAATTCGCACAGAACAACCATCCGTCTGCCACCACAGAACAACTTTTTCCTGCTAATGAGAACCATTCAACCAGAGGGCATCGTGATCGTGACACAGTGAAGAATTGAAACATCGAGGAGTGTGTAACGAGCACTCGCTGATCCCCAATTGGACACAGTCACACAAAGCGTCCACCTTCCAACTTCGGCCTTCGGTCCGGTGGACTGTCAAACAGACAAAGATTTTATAATGGTCATCATCAAGTTAAACATCAAACGGAAACACCAATCCTGATTTCGGGCTTATTGCCTCATCAGGATGGTAATAACCGGATAAATATCTAACCAATGGATGACCACATCATCGTTTATTACATCAGTCGCTCATGCACTGTTATGGTGAGCTCGCCGGGATTTGTCCGTGGTAATATAATATATATATATATAATATATATATATATATTATATTATATAATATATATATATTATATATATTATATATATATAAAATGACCGTTTTTACAGCCATTTTTTTCCCTGCTATGCAGGGTTGGCTTTTTCTTGATGGCAATGGTTTTTTTATGGCTGGGTGCCCTTCCCTGACGCCAACCCTGGTCGCCTCTTACGAACAACAGGGATATTGGGTACAGTATACCTATTCTAACCGGGCAACACAGGGACCAGTACATGGTACTCATTTCGCCGCTCGAGGTTGACAGCGAGTCCCCGGTGGTTAATTCAGGCATGCCAACGGGGCTTTGAACTCAGGACCCTAGGATCCCAAGCCACCACCCTAACCACTAAGCGCAACACCAGGCTATATCTCTATTGTTATGTATATATAATATATACATACATACAGACATACATATGAAATATCATGTATATATCATAATATTATATATACATATACATATATATATATATTATTATATATATTTATATATATATTTATATATATACTGTTATGGAGAATCTGGCAGCCATTTTTGCACACAACAACCAAGTCCCCGCATTAGTTTTTCGATATAGTATGTGTTTATAGTTGGGTTCCCCGTCCCGTATGTTTTATGGGTGATTAAGTGTATGTGCGCTGGCGTAGTTATTTTCTGTTGTGTTTTTCTACAACAAACCCTCACACCTATCTGCTCCACTCTGCGGGCGAACCAAGTTGCTTCAACCCCAGCTTTCCTTCACACGCAACCTGGCGCCATATTTACCCACGTTTCAAGGCTACGGACGTGGGCGAGCCTCCCTCGCTCTAGGGCTCCATACTCCGCCCCAGCCAGATGGAAGTTCCTCGTCCAATCGGGGGTGAAGATCAGCATCAGGGCCCAACGCGCGCCCCAGCCAGATGGATGTTTCGCGGCTCGTCCAATGAGGTGGAGGACACTCGATCGCCTGACACCCCCCCCTCCCGACCATCGGAGGCGAGTTTACCGTCATGAGGCGGTTCCACTCCACCCGCGGGGGGGGGGGGGGGGGGGGAGGATAAGAAAGGTGGTCGTGTCAGGGGTCGGAGCTCTTTGCTTTTGTGGTCTTTGGTCTGCAGTAGTCGTCGTCGTCTGCGCTCTTTGTTCTGCAGTCGTCGTCTTGTGGCCTTGGCCTGTTCTGACGTCTTTTCGAGGTCTTTGGCGTGTCTGCATCTTTTTTCGGATTTTCTCGTGGTGTGGTGGTGGTGGTGCGTGGCGGAGGTGTTCCGTGTGCTCGTTATCGTTGTTCTGGCAGCCAGGATCGTGGGCTTCGTTGGATTCCTGGGTCGTGGTTCAAGTCCACCGTGGTGGGTTTGAGTCGGTGAAACCCACGAGGCGGCCCAGTGTATCCGGCCAGATTTCTGACGCCCAGTGCTGAACTATCCTCCTCCGGCTGAAGGGCTGAGATAAAGACCCACGAAGTCTATTTCTTTTTGGGTGGGGGGGGTGTATGTGTCCTGTCTGTGGCCTAGTCTGTAAGTAGAATCTGTTTAAGTGGTTCCATGTACATTTTCCTGCATCTTTAATCGAGGTTAAGTCTGCTCTGTGTTTCTTCCCGTTATTGTAAAATAAACCGCGCTGTTATAATGTTTCCAGTTCGTTGTCGTGTTTTCTTTCAGTTGGCCCATGTATTGGTTGGGTTTGAGTTATAGTGAGGCCGTTTGTGCGTAAAATGTGTTCATTTGTCCGGCGGTCTTTGGTAATTCCCCGCTCAGTTAGGCCGGACGAGTCTGGTAACAGCACTCGGTTGGGACATAAGTCGCCGTAGGGTGTGGCTTCCCTGTAGTTTAGACGGCGTGGGGTACTTAGGTAAATGGAATTAGACAATTTAACCCTACCCAGCGCGTCAAATAATTTTGGCGTCCAGCGTCACTTAAGATCCGTGACCTTCGGAGTTATCCGAAGGTTACGACCTTCATTCCGGTGGTTTGGGTTGGGAGACGGCGCCACTGCTCCATCTCGGCGGTCGTCTCCTCGCCACCGAACTCTGTCACACAACAATATTATACACACAGTACTTGTATCTTCAAGGATAACAAAACGTCCTGTGTTGGAACTGTTGGTGGTACTTGCGGTCATGCAGATGTTTCAAACTCTTCCTCGTAGATGCAATTTATTTGCTTCAAGCTCATATTACTTTGAAATTAATTGGTGAATTGAGTTTCCTAGCATCTGATAAATCATGTCACTCATTTTCTCCTTTCAGTACTATTTATAAAGTATCACTTTATTGCCTCTAACCACTTCAACTGCGATGCTTTCTCCTTTGGCAGCCTGACATTCTCCGGGTTGGATGCTTCGCTCTTGCAGCTGATAAAGAGGGCAAGGTGATGTGTGGTGTCCGTCGTGACCTACATACGCCACAAGCTCCCCTTCTTTTACTCCTTCCTCAGCGGTTTTTGCCGAATAATATCTGGCAGGTACATGTTCCTCGACACATACAGGAAGCGACTCGCTTTCTCGCATCGTCGTGCAGCGCTGATACTTTATTTTTCAATTCAAGTCTTCTTTGTCATTCTTGTCTGTCGATAACTTCCTGCTGCGCTCGTTTTTAATTCCGACCATTCAAAATTGTCATTCGATTACAAGCAATGAAATACGGGGGTTGGGGGAGTGGATGGATTTTTCCAAAGTTTATTTGTCATACTATCTTGTAGTGCGATGGGTTTCTTACTGATTGCTTGTATGTGTTAGGGTAAGATGTCGGTTCTTTCCCTTCTGCACTTATCAATTCCGGTGTATGAAGAATAGAAGTTACAGTCAAAACAAATGTCACATCTTCAGTCTCAATTTTTTTCGGTAATTATCCGAGCTTTGCCAATTGACCTACTTCAAATTGGTCTAAATGGCTTTCGTCACAGAATCTTGGAAACAAAACTTTTAATGCTTTTACTTGCTCAGTAAGAAGTTGAAGGTAAACTGTCGGAAGGAGCTTTATAATTCGACCTTAGGTGCAGAAATCTATTTCCAAGCAGGTGTTAATTTGGTCAGTTTTTACATGTGGATCACAGACATACGGTGTTTATTCTCCATGTTTTACAAAAATGCTGGCACTTCCTGTTTGGGGGAATGCTCTTTTAGAATAAGTCTGCACGGTGAACCGAAGGAAAAGCTGTGGCGACTCGTAAGTCCCTGCTTTTTCCCAGCAACGTTCTGCTTCGGTCCAGGTCCGTTACAGTCAACCTGCATTCTCCTGAAGGTATCCACCTGCAAATGTCGAACTGCCACTGAGTCACTTCTGGTTTTACGTTTGTTTGCAATGGAGCAGCAGTTTATGCTAATGATTGGCTCACTGTGCATTAAACATTTTGAAGTACAGTCCGTTTAATCATTGTTATCACAAGGGTCATGTGTTGTTTGGGCACACTCTGAAAATGGGTCTTTACACGAAGGGTCGCGTGTTTTATTGTTTTGTTTTATATTTTGCATATCGATATTACCAAGGAAATTGTGTACAAGGATTTACCACATTTTGATAAGTATATATTGGGATAGAAGATAATGTGAGCGCTGCTTTCCTCATGTGGAAGGTAGCACTCTTGGAATTGTCATGTTGCAGCCAGGCAACGTGCATGTGTGGGGTTGTGGGGGTTGTGGTGTGGTTGTGGGGAGGGGGGGCGGGTGGAGGGGGGTTAAGGAGCATTATTTTGGCACTCTTCACCGTTGAGCAGTTTTAACACCATTTTTTGGGACTCGTTACAATTGCTTTTCAACCACAGCACAACGTGAATGCTTTGTATTTCTAGTTGTATAAACCTGTATCATTTCCTGCCGATGCTTGTGATACAAGGATGTATTTTCAATAATTTAAGTTTAATGAAGGAGCAATTGTAATTTCTGAAAGTGTTGTGTTTGAATTTCTTTTCCCCCATTCTTGCTTTCTTGGAGGTTGTGTGTTCATTGATGAGATGTGAACAAATCGATTCCACAGCTGTAAACACATTACCAGAGGACGTTTGCATGTTCTGTGGCTTGTGCGTTGGCAAGGGAATGTTTCACAAACGTCGCATTCCAACTTCTGACCTTTCACACGGAACAGGTCGAATCTCGCATTGCACAGCGGGAAATGGTTGCACTCGAAGGAGCCTGGTTCGTGATCGCTCGTTACGCCATTCTTATCGGTGCAAGTAGTTTGTCCTGAGTGGTTTTTTGACTCAGAGAACCCATTCAGGAAAAGACGGATCCAAGAGACGTCTGGGTGTGTTGGTGATTAAAAGTACAAATACAGTTTTGAAACGATCATTTCAGTTGAAAGTCCATTACTGCCCTTCCTTTCCCCCTCTCCACCTCACCACCCCAGCCATCTCTCGCTTCGCTCCACCGAGACCGTAATGCACTTTCCACAGGTGAGGCTTGTAGCATATAAATTCCTCGACCACGAGTGCTTTTGCTGTTGAAAGTAGAATCGTGTGAGTTCAGGAAACTGGGGAAGCATCTCGCATTCTTCCATTGCAGATTTCCTCTATCTTTTACCTGCTTTTTTTCACCGGAAGTTCCAAATTTAACATCCGTGTACCATAGCCAGCTTTACACTGGCGTTGGTGCAGTCAGGTAAACTTGATTTGTGTAACGTATGGAAGAGGTGTTGTGAATACCGGCCTGCACTTAACACACAGGGATTCGAGATAGTTCTATATCCAAAGTGGAATTATATAACGGGATTCCCAAATTAATTTCATGCATTCTGACATGGCCATGCTTATGGCATTTTATTTTTTTTATTTTCTCATTAAACTGTTAAAGGTTAAACTGTAATTTTTTTTATTGTTTTTTTTGGGGGTTTTTGTATTATTTTTCCCCAACCATTTGGCCAAGTCAATTGACTCACTTTGCACACGGTCGGTCCTGCTCGCAGACTGTGCATAGTGGCATCATGTGGCACATAGCACCAGGAAGCCCCTACAGGAATGGAGCAGAAAGAGTTTTTTCTCTCCGGTAGTGGGTTTTTCCGAGGTTGGCACGGGGTGACAGCGAGTCGTCCTTGCATGAGCTCTGCGCAAATGCATCAGCTCCAGCGATGCTTCGCACCTCTGACCCGTCAAACAAGGGATTTGATGAAGGAAGTGCCAACTTGGGCAGATATTGAAGACACGCTTTCTATTTTATAATGTGATGAACGGTTCATACGTGTTATGAGGCAGATATTAAAGAAAGGTCAGTGGAAATGGTTGAGAGGGAAGTACGTAGTGATTGGATGATGAATTTCCGATCACTTCCCATGGATGTGTAATAATACATGCGTTGCTCTGAACAGTGAATCAGTGGAAAAGGACCTTCAACTCGAGAGTTTATAGAACACAGTGACCCACGTCTATCTTACATAGACGTGGACGTGGGCAGGTCTACGAACCGGCAAATTTGATTGGTTCATTGATGACATAAATTGCCTTAATATTTTGCCCAGGTACTGCTAACTGAAGGATTTGAAAGTGCTAAAAAGGTGAGTTTGTGTTCTCCAGTGTTCTATATTAAATTAAATTGAAATATAGATTTTCTTTAAAAGGTTTGTAGAATTTTTTTCGAAAGTTTATTCGCCGTTGATTGCAGCTTCTTTTACACTACCTATCTATATCGCATTGCATTCGTTTTTTTTGTGCGCCGCAGTTTGTTGTCTCTATGACATTTTTGAAAAAACAGTAAGTTTTCCTGTTGGAATGATTTTTTTTATTTTTGGTTGACTGCCAGATGTTTAATAAAAAAATTATCGTCACTCCTACTCTCAGCATGCACGGATCGGGCAAATTCAGAGCCCAAAGTATGCTAAACTTGTTGGGTTTGTTTTCGGATTTGTGTTGTCATAAATATAACATGAACGAGTCGGAATGACGAAGACAATGGTTCACGAGTGGTTATTTGACGATGTAGATGTTCAGAAGTCAAGGATGTAGACAATGTGTAATGTTTGAGCCAAGTTATAAAAATATGATCACATGAATGCGGTATCGGGGTGACGGTTATTTAGGTTGCAAAATGTCGAAAACGCCGGTTTCGTTTTCAACATACTTTTAAAAATTTGACCCTTTTGCATTACTTTTAAAAGGTCACAAAACAATGTTGTGGACATTTAAATAAGAAACGGGATATATCGTGCTAGTAGCTTATTGGAGTTAGTTCGTCGAAGAGGTCAAAGCCCTGGTTTTGATTCCACATTTACTTTGAAAATTTTTGACTTCTTTGTGGGCTTCCAATAGGTCAAGGATTTATGACCTTTGTGCATAATACTTCTCTGACATTCCAGGAACAACAGATCGTCATTTAGGCTATATGGCATTTCGCACTTCCTCGGATTATCCATTACTTTGAAGAATCAGCGTAAAAACAGACTTGAAGTGGGCGGCAGCACGGGCCAAGGTGTTCGAGATGAGCAAAATGGTTTCAAGACTTTAGGTGGTGGATTGCCTCAAAATTTTGCATAAAAATATTGTCATCACCAGCTCCTCAAAGTTTTTGTGCGGTCGGTATGATTTTTTATGTAAAATTCGCATATTTTCTAATTTTTTGACCTTGGGTAGCCGAGAATTGAAATCGGACGGACAAGTTTTTAGATATATTCATTTTGCTATTGCAAATACCGAAGAACTAGTTCTTTATTCAGTCATATTCCTCGAAGATTAGATTTTTAATTTCTCGACTACCCCCTAAAAAATGGTCTTATTTTGTTGGGCGTGGCTTCCACCCACAATTGGGCGTAGCACGCCCACATTCCAGGAAAACACAACTGACATTGATATCGACACATAACAGTTTCATCAAGATCGGATCAAAGTCCACGGAGTTTGCCTTGCTGGACAGACAGACCACAGACATAACGAATATAGTTGGTCATTCTGGCTGGCACTCGTGAACGCAATACAAATACGAAGTGTTTCCTCGATGCCGAAACTGACGTTTGTAGACAGGACAGACCGTGAACCAATTGCTTCACCCCGTTTTTGCTTCGCGTCGTGGGGTAATTAAACAGTGCTGTGCATTACACATGCAAGGTAGTTCCTGTCACTTGTTGATCATTTTCTCAGGATGTGGTTAATTCTCCTGATACATTGCCTGTATATAATAATTACCATCCTTTCTGCGCTCGTAAAGGCACATATGGGCTTGCCGAGGCGCAAGTTTCGTTGCAATGGAGTTAAATCAGTCCCTGGATGGGTCGCACTTCGCGCAGGGTTACCCCGACATGGTTATTATCGTCCAGCGCCTGGTATCTTCTGTTTTAGCCGATCTCTCGAAGGTGACAGACTGAGTCAACCCCCTGATGTTTAATTTCAACGGGGTTATCAGGGGGCTTCGAGCTCCAGGCCCTCGGTCCAAGCCAGCCACCTTACTTGCTAAGTCAATCCAAGCTTTTCCCCTGTATAAAGGGTATGTAAATTTCGAATTTCGCCCCAGGGGTACGAGGACAAGAAGTCTTGACTAACTCTTTCATGTTTAAGATATCGTGGGATTCTGAGGTGCATGAAAGCTGTTTTTGTGGGTGATAATTGGTCTTTCTATCTGTGTTTGTAGAGTCGTGTAACAAGTTGCACGTCTTTGCTAAAGCAGGGAACGATTTATAATTTTTGATGGAAATAATCGCTCATCCATAATTGCACATCTGAGTTCATCAAGCACAGATGCCTGGAATTGAGGACTGGAAAGAGGGAGGTATCGTGGCCTTCACAGCTTTCGCGCACAGTCTGTCCACAGATTGCTAGGGAGGTATTCCACTTCATAAGCTTCTTCCACCTATTCCAAGTTGAGGACTTGAAAATTGGGAGCTTTGACATTGTTCCCATCAAAAATGTATTGATGGCCAATGCTTGGAGTTTCTAATTGTCATGTTGGAAATAGCTGACCTGGCATCTTTTTGCTTAAATGAATACACTGTTTGCTTCAAACATCCCGTTTAATTGGATACAGTGAACTGCCTACCCCCTGCATATTTTTTGCTGATAGTTTTGCACGAAAGAAAGATGACTTCCTCCGGTCTGATGCATCTGTCCCTCATGATGAGTACAGGACATTGAGATTTCGACCAAGATCACCTACTCCTTTTCAGATGTCGCCAAAGGGCAGATATGGACCATGCCGGCTTTCACACCTCCGGAAGGATTGCAAATACGCTTGACTTAATCGCTACAACTGTCGAAAGCACCAGGTGATGTTTTATTGGAGGGATTAATGCCAGACTTCACTGAATAGGTGCGTACTTCACCTCTGACTATCTTGTGACCGCATGACATCCTGCTCATAGCACTTAACTGTGTTCAAAAAGTAGATGGCTTACCAAAGACTTACTGAAAGGGCTCACAAAACTTGGGTTTTCCTTGTGAGGAATGATCTCAACATGGGATGTCGCGTGGTCTTTTTCTCCAGTGATGCACGTCTTCTCTCCAAACTCAAATGATTCTGATCGAACACTAAAAGGTCCTTTAAGCAGAAATGTAGGTGACGAGAGCGACTGGCCAACAGGTGTCGATTGATTGCTTGGAGTGGTTTATCACTCGCCACCCAAGAATCCTTTGGCATACGAAGGCAGCACATAGAGGATTACATTTTCACCGTGGAAGAATGTGTTTCTTCAATGTCCTGAGCTTGTTCTCAACTTATTATTTATTTTAATTTAGAATCATTCAAAAAACACCTAGTTTTGCCTTTTTTCCTGATCTTGCACAGAGAACTTGCCTGTCCTTGTCATTGTGCAGTTTAAGGATAGGCTAGAACTTCAATTTTGGCAGAGAATAGAAAGTTGGAAGGGAGTATAATGTCCACATGGCTCCAAGCTGAATTCTGATGAAGCCTGGACACACACAGGGCAGTGAATCAGGCGCTGTCCAAAAACAGGGATAAAGTACTTAGGGAGATAAGGAAGTTAAAACATCCTCTGAGCAAAAATTCAGCCAGTTGGGCAATGAAAGTCACGTCCATGCCATGTTGTATCACTTCCAGCAGGAAGGGAGGGGGGTAAAAGGCAGGGGAACGCTTATAATGAATTGTTGGGGAGGGAGGAGGTAGGCAAGTGCGGGACGAGGATTAAAGGGGAAAATACGCGACGAGGACCGACCCAAAAGTTCACCATCGTTCAGTACATCAGGTGTTAATGCTTCATTTAAAGGACAAACCTTAGATACGATTCGATCTCTGGCTTCCAATTTGAAGCTGTTCCAATCTTCGGGCAGCCCGCGATGCGGCCAGGTGCTTGCCACTCATGCTTCCAAGCCCTCTCAACGAATGCCCCGCAGACAACACCCTGGGCTCCCACTGAGCAATGCGATTAAACTTGCGAAGCTCTTCGGCGATAACTTATTATATAATTCTCTTTAGTAGTCTCTGCAATCAGGGAAACGAAAGCTGATATTAAACATCATCATTTTCTGGATTGGGGTAATAGATTGATGGCGTCAAATCGTTGGCCTAATGCCCATTGTGCCAAATGAATAACTGAAGGCATAAATCGAAGGATTTTTTACAATATTTACACGGACATTTCATCACAAAGATTTAATTTTTAATATTTGGAGAAAAATATTATTTGGGTGATTTTATCATTGCAATGACCTCACCACCCCCTCTCCTCCCTCTCTCTAGCCCCCATCGTACAGGGTGTTGGAAGGGCTCAATGAAGAGTGGAACCACAAAGGCACAAACGGGTGGACAGACAGAAGTGGTGTGGATGGGGGAACTGGAGGACAAGAACGGTACAGAAGCACTCACTACCACTGAGTGGAAGAAGTTGAAATGAAAGAGGAACAATGGTCTTCCAAAGGTGCGTCGAAACTCAGAGGTAAATGGAGAATGAGGTGGCTGTGTGCAGCAGGCTTGTTATGGTCATAGACAAAAATAGATATGTCCTTCTTTATTCCCATTCTTAACAAAACGTTTTTGAAAAAGAAAAATACACTTCTTCCCAACCCGACACTCATTAGCAGCTTTACTGGGTACATGCATGCCTATATCTTTGTTCACCACAATAACCCCTTCCCTCTTCTGCAATCCACCTTTTCTCATTCCTATCTGTACCTTTCCTTCCATCCTTCCTGGTTTGGCTCCCAAAACCGCACGCCAATTCAAAGCTCCACTTGAGATGCACTTTCCAAGCGCTGCTCTCTCTGCATTTCCTGGTGGTGATGTGCATCTTCCATATTGCCAAACTGATGCGGATTCGAACAAACCGCTTTGGCCAAAACTCAGTGTTGCAGCGCAAGGCTGTTACCCCTCCATGGTCCTGTTTTTTCTTCGTACATTCTTTTTTTTTTCCCGCACCGGCAATCGCTATACTCCCCACCCTCTCAGCTCCCTTTCCTCCCTTTCTCTAACTATAAACCACATATATTAGAGGAAATCATTTCACATGGCACGGATCTTCCAAAGTTTGTTTTTGTTCTGGGCTTATGTCTTAAATTTTAAAAAAAAAAAAGTTCCTTTCATAGGATGTTCCTAATTTTCTGTCTCTCCACCCCGAGCTTTCACAAGCCATGACCCTACCAAGTGGTGGTTGTCATTTTCCTGTTAACTGCACCACACCACCCCAATGCTTCGCAACGAACCCTTCCCTGACTTTGCGAACATCGGGTTAATTGCATCCTCTCTGAAATAACTAATGTCCTGCATGTGTCTATCTTACTCTTCTTCTTCTTCTTCTTAATGGCCACAATTTATTGCATGTTCTTGTGGAACTGGCTTGGGAAGGTTTTGACCCAAATCTTTCAACGAACTGGCTGGCTGGGCCTGCCGCTCGACTAAGTAGAGTTAGGAATTTTTTTTTTTTTTTTTTTTTTTTATTTTTTATTTTTTTTTTTTTTTTTATATTTTTTTTTTTTTTTTATTTTGTCATTTATTAATGGGTACCAGCGACAACTACCACCTCTTCAAAATGAAGGACAATCTGACCTCTATAAGTGCACCAACTAATGTTGGCATGAGCAGTATTTTCGTTTAACGTCATCCAACGGGACGGCAACACACATTGGTGAATCGCCCGCCTGTTGAAAAAGTGGGATGACAATTTACAGCTAGGTCGGGAATTGAACACAGGTATAGACATCTTAGAAGCGCATGTGGTACTTTTGGCCATCCTGCCAGCCGCATGGTGTCTATCTTCCATGTTGCAATAATGACTCATGCACACACACCATTTTGTCTGTGAGCATGAACCGAGTGATGACCAATCACCCCTACTCTTTCTTCTATTCTTACAACAATTACAACTGCGCCACTACTGCCAGTTGGTTGGTTGGGCTTGGCTGTATCAACAACCAACCACAGCAGTGGGCCAAATCTTAACCGCTTGTGCATGTTCATGGGTCTAACCCAATTGTGAAGTTCCACCACAAATCTCTGCCAATGGGTACATCTGGTAATGACAAAGTTTTCTTCTAACCTCGTCCTGTTTTTTTTCTTTCTTCTGTCCCACTTGACTCCGCTGAACATTGTTCTCATGAAAAGTCCAAGTCCCTCTTTGGCTGGAGTTAGGAGACTGCTTCAGCACCACAGACTATAGATCTTGCTCAGGCCGATTGGCTTGCTATAAAGACATCTACAATCTCCTCCTGATCTAAAAATTGACTCTGCTTGGAAATATATCACAAGGCCTGTTTTGCATGCACCGTTTCTGTTTTTTTTCTTTTTCTTTCTGTTTCATCGCAGCGATCCAATAATGCTCTCAAGGCTCTCGTAACATAGTCTGCAGCGAGGCCGAGTTGGTATGAAGCAACTTTCTTTCTCATTATCGGATGGAAACCTGACGGATGACAACTTTTTAGGAATTTGACAAGGCTCGTAACAAAATGTTGTCGCACCTCAGGTGAGCTGAAAAACATCTGGCTAATTTTAAGTTTGAACTCTCGAACCTGTCACTTCTTCAGAGTCTTGGTAAGTCTGTCCCTTCCAGTGTATGTTCGCCCCCATCACTTCTAAATACTTTACTCCGGCTCCCCATGAGAGATGTCCCTGCAAAGCTCATGGACGCCAACCCATAACTCAATATCAACACACACACACACACACACACACACACACCACACACACCACACACACACACAACACCACACGTGGATACTTTGAGACCCTGGTAGCTCTCCATTCTATCTGCCTGAATCCACCCTATGTGGTGCAAGATAGGCAGGCCACCGGCAGCAACTTGCGCACGCAGACCCCATAAACACAAAGGTTGGAGTTCTGAAGTAGTTTCCTCCATCAATATATAGTCTGACAAAGACAGACAGATGCAGCGAATTCTTAACCATTGCTTTCACTGTTTGGTGTGGGTTTTAAAAAAAACAGAACAGAAGAGCACATGAAAAGCAGGAACACCATTAGGGTAGAGGGTTCTGAGCTGCTTCGAGACCTGGGATATAACTCCAACCACACACACACACACAGAGACATGCCGGCTTCAGTTAAGCAGAAAATGACAAGCGCAGGGGCTGAATGAAGTGTCGGGAAGACACAGGGAAACCGCCAGGCATTCAGTTGAGCAGAACGTGCTTCAAGCGCAGGGCTGAAGAAGCGTTTTGAAGATAGTAGACATGCCGGTTTCAGTCATACAAAGCAGGCAGAAGCACGGATCTGAAGAAGGGAAAATATGCCTTGCAGTTGCTGAGTCTGCCTGGGCAAAGTTTCAGTCTAAGATTATTGAAATGTCCAACATATGCTTGCTGTTCATGCCATAGGCTTCTTTATAGAAATCAGTAGTACAGATTAATGAGCAAACAAATGCATCCACACTGCACATCCATCCATCGATTGGACCATACTCCTGTACGAGCGTCGGTGCTTGGCCGAAACAGTCACTGGGCTCTCGGGCCACTATCCTGGACGGCTCGCTACTTCCGAACGCAGGATAACTCAATGGCTCGAATACATCCCATGCTAAGCTGGTACTCATTTTGCCAAACCTCGGAAGGATGATAGGACAACTGCACCTGTTCAAGAAAATTCTCAAAATGTGGAAAAAGATCTACAGAAGCATAGAAAATCGTGGTCTGCAGAACGTGGTCATGCTGCACTCGAAAAGAGGACAGACCTCCACAGTCTTGGGCCGAGATGGATTAGCACGGAAGACTCCGCTCCTGAGTTGGACAGATCTGAGGCCACTAGAATTGACACTGATTAGTCAACGTATTCCATTTTTGAAGCTGTGGGATTGCCTAGGGGAGGCTAAGAGGCGATTCCTTGCAGTGCTGTCAAATGTAATTTCCAAACTTAACATTCAATTACATCTTACTACCAAGGCTGCACAGAATGTTGAAGTTGTTGCACTGAAGCTGAAGTGCAAGTTTTGTGTTATAAATGTTACTCTCTGCACAGTACATATGACCGAAGAAGGTGATGGTGGCGATCACTAGTTCAAACAACATAACCCACTCCTACAAGGACATTACATTGTCAAGATTGGGAGAGTCAATGGGAAAATGATGATGCAGACCTATGTGAAGCAATGACACTCGAGCATTTAGCGCTGTATGAGATGGACACTGAAGAAGTAAAAATGGCCGCACGCACAAAGTTAGAAGAAGTAGAGAATCTGCCAGCCACCAGTCCAGACATCATCCACAGTGGCCATCTGCATCACCTGTGGAAATTACTCAGTGCTGCAATGCTTAGCCAGGAGGCATCGTTTCAACATTATAGATGTCCCTAGAGATGTAATTGTTTTTTTCATGCTGTTTCTGCTCTCGCTACAGCAAAAGAAGGAAACAAGCCATCAGTGGATGCCAACATTCAAGCTCAGGCTTAATTAACTTCCTTGGAAGCAAGCGAGTTTTCTCTCAGCACATGAATTAGTTTCATTCACGACCAACACACAAAGAATGAAGAGAAGTGTAGTCTTGGCAAAACCAAAGTTTCACCAAAGGAAAGGAACCTTGAAGATGGAAGGAAGATCAATGCTTGAAAATCCAGCAAGCTGCATGGGCATTCGCGTATGATCACTTCTTCAGGAAAGAACAACCAGCTAATGCAGAAAACACCTACTCCGTCGCTGCTTGCGAGAAAATCTAAAAGCATGTCCTTTCTGCTCGATGGATTAACTATGAGGAATTGGCAAACCCTTTCAAATATCTACATGGATGTGGTGGATTTATTATCTAAAGAACAGGCAGCAAGGAAAATTGCTCCCAAGAAATACTTCAGTCAAAGACTCTTGGATGTTGATGGGAGGTTCGTCAAAGATGGAGACTATTTACTGGTGGCACAGTTCCACATGAGAATCCACTAGTTCAGGATGACTTCACATATCATGTGCGATAGACTCGTGGGAAAACATTTCAAAATTTGTACTGTTGGATTTTACTAATCATGGTTCGTCAACTCGGACTATCATCCTGGGTTCTTGACACTTTCAGCTGCAGACATGCAAGGCCGCGAGGTCATTCAGAGTTTGCGCTCGCCAGTATGGAAATATGGACAGTGATGATGTGAAGAGTATGCCATGGGGACAAAAATTTCCAATGGTTTGATGCATCCTGTAACTGCTGCTCGTCAGTTTCAGCAACGCATCTTGACCATGTTCTTCAAATAATTTAATTGGAGGCAGGAGGAGTAAGCTTATTTGGTGAAACTGCAGACTACGTGATCCATGTAAGAATTCCAGGTTCGTGGTTCACTCCGTGCTCACACAATTCTGTGGATCACAGATGCTCCAAAGCTGGATGTCAAATGGATGAGGAATAGTTCGCTTCATTCATTTGAAAGTACCAGATGTGTTCCATCCAGAATATGAAAGCGGGCTTTGAAGAACCTTGTGCTTTCTGTCCATAACATGTACATTCGAACCTCGTCGCTCGGAGTGGAAAATGCCAGATTTCAGATTCCCACACCATCACAGAGCCAGAATCAATTGTTGGAGCAAAACTACTTGATGAGAACAGGCATGCATCCCAGAGTCAGAGAAACGATGGACAACAGAGGAAGTTGCCTAAAACTTTTCACTGTATGATTTGCTGAATGTCACGAGTTAGATCCATATCAGTAAAAAAAGAAAGCCTGGTGTTTGCTTAACAGTTAAGGTAGCTGGCTTAAGATCTTTCAGGTCTTGAAGTTTCAGCCCCTGTCGTTCCGTTGAAATAACACGGAGTTGGGTTGACTCAGCTGTCATCCTTCTGAGGTCAGCAAATGAGTACCAGCTTACTGGTATTCGGGGCACTGCATCAGCGGCACAGCTGCGCTTCCAGAAAATTATGACAACCAGCAGCCACAGGCTGCATAGGAAACAAAAGTACAAACTGGAATTTGAGCTCACCAAAACTGGAAAACGGATTGGTTTTGCAGTAACAGCCATCTGCGACAACACAACCTGAAGACAACAATATCATGAGAACATAGATTTAGCACAGAAGCACGACCCACCAGCTCCACGCTTCAGCTCGCTTCTCTGCAGAACTAGGGAACATTAATGACTCCTCAGCAATTATGGAGAGATTGATGAAGATCACTAAACAGCAAACATGCAGTATGCAAGGTCATATAAATTTTCATCATAACTGGTGCAAAGATATGATCTTTGCTCTGAAGTGCATGAACCAACCACTCTGGATACAGGATCTTTTGAGCGGTCCAGGGTTTAGTAAGAGCCACATCGTCAAGCTGGTGCATTTCGAACCATAGGCAGTTGAAGCCACTTTCCGGACATTGAACTGACCACCTTCCAGTGATATTAACTGCATTCACTAGAACAGCAGCTTTTGGAATTGAAGCAATGATGCTGCATTCAGGCTCTCGCTTTTCCTTGGTCGAACCAGCAAGAAAGGAATACCAGCCTGCAAATAGCGAAAAGGGAACACATTGGCGATCACGCTCTGGGAAAACTGAAGCTGATTATTATTGACTAAGGTAATTCGATGGTTGGAGGCTGATCTTTTAATCATAATCTGCCATCGCTGCTTGCAGGAAGCAGTGGCAGGCAGATCTGACCAGACTCACGTTTTGGAGGTATACAGATATTTTATCAGTAGGCCGACTTATACCAGCAACAACCAGTGAGCCAAAGCACGATTTTGGCCCTCCATCAGACATGCTATGGGGCCAGATTGCAGCGGTTTCACTTTGGGAAGAAAATTTTCCAATGGTTGAGCACAGAGAGTATGAGGCAGAAGAAAGATCAACAGTTTGCTCAATTGCTAATTTGGGTTAGGATGGCATTGCTTACTGAAGTTCCGGGAAATATCCAAACAGACCATCACTTCCAGCAAAAGGCTCTTCGTGTCTTCAAATGACAAAGAAGTTCATGACCACAATTTGAGCACATAAGGAGCTCTCAGCCTCAAGTAATGTGTATCCAGTGCCTATAAGAAAATATACACATCTTTTCAAAAATTTCACCTTTTGTTGGCTTGTAGTGGATTTAAATTGCATTAAATCAGACTTTTTCAACCTTTATTTACACATGTAACCCACAAACTTCGCAAGAGAGAAGCAAATTCTACAAATTTCAAAAAATTAATTAACAAGCTCGAATGAGCTAAGACCTCGTCCTCTTAATGATGATATAAAATACGAATATACGATCATTGATGTATCAGATTTGCGATAAATTATCTGTGCTAATGCCCTGATTCCCGCTAACAAAATCAAACAGCTTACCATTTCGGAGATAATGGTAATAGCCGATTTTCCAATTAGCGGGTATTCATGACGTCAACTTTTTCTAGGAAAGATTTTCCAAAACTCTGGAAGATGGGTTCCACGTGCCTCGCGTGGCTTCTGCATATACATGGCAAGTTTCACGGAATCCGATAAAACTCTGGTTGTTGACAACAAAAAATGTCAAAAACAGGATGAGTCATAAAAGATTTTGATATGACGTCATAAAGTGATGTACATCATATGTGTCGGTATTCATCTCTTTGTAATGGGCCCTGTTTCGACGGATTCTCCCACAAACAGATTTCAAAACAGCTTGCCTAGTTGGAGATAATTTTTAGGCGATTTCCATTAGCGGAGATATTTTGACGTCATTAATTTTTTTTCTAGGAGTAATTTCAAAATCGGAGATGTTCTGTCTGTGGCAGGGTATTTTAAACATATATACGCCAAGTTTCAGTGAAGTTTAGATGAAACTGTTTAGGCTGTGAAAACAAAAACAGTCCACCAACAACAACGCGAGTATAGACTTAGAGATCCTCCACGAGGATCTAAGAAATCCAAACTAGAATATCTTGGGTTGCGATAAGTGTCCACCCCCCCCATAATATCAATTGGTAAATTTGCTGCAGGTGCAACCCAATCACCTTCAAAATCACAAAATCAAATGCCTCCAGCTGTGTTAAATTGAAGTGATTCTGATTGTTTCAGATAAAATCAGCTGTTCTGTAAGTTTCCTCTACGGGCAGTGCATTTCACAGCAACACTCACCCATGAGCACCAAGGAGCTTTCAAAGACCTCTGGGATAAAGTTTGTGGAAAGGCCAGATCAGGGATGTGTATAAAATATTTCAAAGGCCTTGAATATCCTTGGAGCACAGTCAAGACAATCATTAAGAGTGGAAGGCGGTATGTACCACCAAAACCCTGCCTGATCAGGCCGTCTTTCCAAGCTGGATGACAATAAGAGGAGATGATCAGAGAAGCCACCAAGAGGCCAATGGCAACTTTGAAAGAGTTGCATGCCTTTATGGCAAGATGGTCACTGTGTGCATCGGTACAACAATATCCAGCACTCCACAAGTCTGGGCCTCTTGGTAGGGTGTGGGCAAGAAGGAAGCCATTATCTCAAAAGCCCACCTTGGGTCCTGTTTGAGGAATGCAAAAAACCACTCTTGGAGATTGTGAAGCCATGTGCGCAAAAAGGTTTGTGGTCTTGACGAAACAAGATGGAACTTTTTGGCTAAATGCCAAAACGTTACTGTTTGGCGGCAAACCCAACACAGCACATCAACCCATATAAACAATCCAACTGGTGAAGCCTTGGTGGTGGCACACATCATGTGTATGGGGATGTTTCTCATCAGCAGGGACTGGGGCACTTGTCAGGATAGAAGGGAAAATGGACGGAAGCAAAATTTGAAAAATCCTAGAGGAAAATCTGCTGCATCATGCAAAAAAGCGCTGAAATTGGGACGGAAGTTCACGCTTTCAGCATGACGACGACCCGAAGCACACAGCCATAGTACACTGGAGAGGCAAAGGAACAAAAAGATAAATGTCCTTGAAGTGGCCCAGGCAGAGCCCTGACGCTAAATGCAATCGAAAATCTTGGCATGACTTGAAGATTACTGTCGCATCAATGCTCCCACAACATTACCAACTTTGTAACACCTTGAATTGGGCAATATTTCCCATTCTTCTGTAACAAAACTGTTCAAGCTCGTCGAAGATGCTATCCCAGACCGAATTCACAGGCTGTAATTGCTGTCAAAGTTGCTTCCACCAAAGTATTACTGGCAACTCGGGGGGGGGGGGGAGACACTTACCAACAAGATATTTCTAGTTTTGTATTTTTTTAATCAATTTCCTGAAATTTGTAGAATTTGCTTTTTCACTTTGCAGTTGTGGGGTTACAATGTGTAAATGAAGGTTGGGGAAGGGGGAGGAAGGGAAAAAAAAAATTAGATTTAATGCAATTTAATTTGGCAAGCTATAAGGTACAAAAGGTCGAAAAATTTAAAGGTGGTGTACCTTTCTATTATGCACTGTATGTCTCTGTAGCAACTGTATACAGCATAGTCATTATCAACTTGCATCCATTCCTTTTTGTTCATCTTTTCCATCCTTTTCACTTTCCACGTTTCCATTGTTGATTTTGGTATCAAATATTGATGTTGGCAATATTAATTTTTACTTCCTAATATCCTGTACCTTTCACACGCCGTGCAAAATATTATTTTTATTTTTTTTATTATTATCTAGTGTTTTGAACATCAAGGTCATTGATAAGAAGAAAGATGTGCACGCTGGCTTGATTGATGTTGTCATTTCCACAAGCCCCTCAGAACTGGAGAGTTCCAGGAAGTTGTGTCTGTGGCAATCGGAGCAAGAGTTATGGTCACCCTCGTACCATTGAATCGTGTCTGATGGCCTTATCATGTGTATGTGGGCACTGTTTGTAGCTATCGAGCATCTCCTAGGAAATTTGTTCAGAACTATCCTGGTCAATTTGACTGCAAATGGAGTTGGGTAAATAAGGCCATAGCCACAGTCGCAATACAAACAGACGTATCCTGGTGCCGTGCCAATCAAGCAACTAGAGGTGCAGTTCTTTGCTGGAAGAGGCAGACATTCAGTACAGGCCTATACAAGTACAGTACCTGCACTCCCTTGCATGGGAAATGACTGTTCTAAGTGCAATGAAAACACTCTTGAACGCTATTGTCATCTCCATGAAAGGCAATGGCTGTTTCATGCTCTGGCCAAGCTTATGTTTGACTGAGTAGAGTTGAACTACTAATTAAGGGTTAATCTGCTTGGATTTTCGATGGCAAGTACAATTCGAGTCAACCTGTGTTCAAATGGAAATGTATCGTCTCTACACACTCAAAGGCCAATATATGAACTGCCATTATTTCTTAAGCCACCAGTGAAGAATGCTCAAATCACCTGTGAAACAAAAGATCGTATTTACAACATGTGGAAAACATGAAAGGCTGACCCTGTCATACCTTTCTATTTATATAATTGTGCTTTGTTGAGACATGACTTGGCGAGATGGAACAACACCTCAATGACAGTGCTACAAACACTACCAGGCATTCATTAAGTTCTTGCAGAGCAGAAAGACCACGCAGCTCAAATGACAAAAGGAGGTATCATGATATAGCGTCACAACAATTGGCTGAACCTGTCAGTGTGAATCCTGCCATCTGGGAATCGATGACACAGCAGTCTGTTTCAAATAATGGCAACAAATGATCAACATTGTAACATAGTCTACAGATCGCCATCAAGGAGTTAATCCGCTGTTCATGGAAGACTATCACAGGCGTGCTGGAATCACAAGACAAGAACTGTAATCTCTCGTTCTCTTCGTCCGTGATCTGGGATATTTATATATTTATATATTTATTTATATATTTATATATTTAAGAAGAAGAAGAAGGCGCTTCCAACCCAAAAGTAAAAACTCAATCGACTCCGCTAATTTGAGCAAAAATAGCG
>CM068960.1:11772747-11786502 GCA_035128595.1 Eptatretus atami
AGGAAGGGGGGGGGGAAAGGGGTGGTGACACAAGATGGTGGTACACCATCTTCATGAAACCCGGGAGGGGAAGAGTCCCTACAAAAAATATTTTCTACCATCCTCAATGCTCTTACTTACAGGTTACTGTGTTTCTCCCCTTCCATTCTGTTCATTCATCCCCCAGCTTGATGTGTCCAACTGTGGCCCACTGTCACCACGTTTCTTTTTTAAACCCCAGTAATCTTGCCCTTTCATGAGCCGAGACTTGCCGTACATAAAAAGGCACAACGGCGAATCCAAGACTTTCTGAGAGCCTCGGTTCGTTTTCACCAGGATTTGGAGGCTGGAAAAAGTACGCTGACAAGTCAAGACAGTAGATCGTATAACCATGAAAGATGAGAATGCATTTCACAGTGACGGTTTCACACAGGCATATTACATTATACAATGATGCAATGACTTGGAAGTAAAGGTAACAAAGACTAGAGCATATATCTCAGATATTAGAGGTACAGATGGATAAAGATGGCTTCAAATAAGAGGAAGCAATCAAGAGGAAAATTAAGAGGGCAGGGGGGGTTGGAGGGCAGGGGGGGGAGATATGGTTAGGGTTTTGGAGAGACTGCCAAAGGAAAGGTGGGTGAAAGCAAGTGGAAATGGTTAGAAGTGGAAAGAGCAGCGAGGAGTGGGATTGGAATGGGTTCCATGTGGAGTGTACTGTGAAGTTGGATGACAAGTAAAGATGGTGTGATACACAGTGCCATTTTACAAGGCCGATGGCAACAATGGAAGCACTATCAGACAAGCTGGGATGGAGGGATGGGGGCATTCAGGGCATGCGACAAGGATGCACTCCTACAGGGCTAGAAGGAAATGACAAGACAAAGAAAATCAGTATAGCCATGTTGAGTGAAGCAACATAGTTGGGGGTGGGAGGGAACAGAGGCAGTACAAGGACAAAGAGAAGAGAAACAATGGCAATGGCAAAACCAAGAGAGAGGGAGTAAGGGAAAAGGAAAGTGAGATCGCTGTTATGCTGCACAACTACCAAGATGCAACATTAAAGGGGAAAACCGAGGAGCAAGGGGGGAAGCTGGATATGCTATGGGTTTACCTGGTGATGGATAGGCTGCACTTTGGGTACATTATTTCACGAATGGCCTTCAGATCCCACGTGCTCCACAATCTGTGAACAAAAGTTTTTAGCTTGAGCTGAATGACACCCTGACAAAACTTTACAGCAAAGGAAATAATAATGGAAAGGAGAAGAAAAAGAAAATGGTATAAAGTGAAAAACGATGGAATATAACCTCTTTAATGTATAGATATGAACTGCATCAGAGTCCAGTCATGTGTCGATGGCTTAACTGTGAATTTATCAACCAGCCAATCAGAATGTGCGAAGCAGGATAAATCATATGAACATGCAAGCAGCAAAGGATATCTAGTCATCTTAGCGTGAACCCAGTAATAATTCCCACCAATGAAATATCACAAGCCAAGCATGTACAAACCAAAGTTCTACTGTTGAAGGAAAGTCAATATGAAAATGAGATATACCTTTAAGTTTAATTAACAGCTTTTTACGAGACGGCTATATGAAACTGGGCACCATCAACAAGCAGTTGTTTATGTATAAATCAGAAACACTCCAAGTGATGTTATCTCAAAGTGTTCTGGAGTTGGCAAGGGTCACGTATAACTCTTGCCATCCTTGCTGTAAATATACAAGCGGATGTTACTTTGAAGACAGCAAGATACACATCATCATAAAGTGGTCTCAATGGAAGATAAGCTTTTCAAATCAATGCTGCTGAGAACAGGTAACCAAAGCCAAAGGTTAAAGTGGGCATCGGACCAAATTGTTTGGCAACAATCGACGACGGTACGTTTGATGGCAGGAAGAAGAACGGCATGGTAATCGATGTGCAGCACGAAGAGTGAAGCACGGTGAAGAACCGGCGTACATTTGAAGCCGCGTCACACTTCGACAGTGCGGGTGAACTACACAAAACTAATCACACCTAATCAGATTCCGATCCAGCCGACTATTGCCTCAGAAGCACGAACCATCAGGAGGAGATTGACATTTCAAGAAAGAGGATGATCCAAGCACACAGCAAATGAAACGAGCGGTACCGTGACAGTGGAGAGTCAGAAGGATCAATGAAAGCCATGGCTTGGCCTGCAAGTCCCGATACGAGCATTATTACAAGGCCGTATGGCAGGAGATACGGAAACCGAGGTTAACTGGTGAACCAAGAAACTTGCCTAAATTGTGGGAAGTAATAAAGGCCATTTAATCGTATGAATATTTTTTGTTATATACCAGTAGTACTTTTAATTTTGAGCAAAATTTTCAAAGTGCTTTACAAAGAATAAGGAACACCAATAGACATCCGTACATTGATAACCTGTGTGGGTAGTGTGAAAAACGAAGTTATACCGGTAATGCTGTTTCTAAACAAAGTTTTCATGTAATACACTCATCCATTGCACAACTTATTCACTCTTGCTTTGTATCTTCTGCCTGAATGTTTTGTACAAAGAAGGCAACAGTTACAATTGCTAGCTGCTTGCAACTCAAACATTTATCAAATTATTATTTCTTTTCATAACTTCTTCCAAAACTAAAACTACTGGATTTCCAGACAGTCCATATATTTGTTGGGATAATTTGAGCTCAAAATAAATGGGGAAATGCTTTCAAGACAGAAGCAGAGCAGCAATCGGTAGAGCGCATACCTCCGCCAGGCTGAACAATTGAGGTTTTGTAAATCCCACCGATAGGCCAGATCCCAATCCGGATCTTCACCAAAATCAAATCAATTTGTCCAACACATCCACCAAGTTTTGTCAAAATGCATCCATAACGTTTTGAAATATCATGCGATCCATCGTTTTTGGACCAATATCTTAATGGTGAAGAATCACTTGAAAATTTTTAAAATACTCGTATCCGGATCTCTTCCAAAATCGAATCAATTTGTCCTCATCACACACCTTATCACCTCTCCGCCAGGTTTCGTCCAAATCTGTCCAAGGCAAAAAGGATTAGCGACCCTGAGCAAGCTGGATGAAAAGGACAGGTGGGAAGGGAGGAGTATCGGCTAACTAGTGGAAAGATCTCGTCACAATTATCGGCTGGCAGGATAGTCCAGATATGTGGGCAGGTATGTGGGAATCTCGATCGAGCTATAAACTGTCATCCTGGTGTTTTGCAGGTATGGTGAGGCATCAATGTTTGTGCTCTCCTTTGGATGTACGTTGAACCGGACCTCCCATCTGCGAACATTAATTTGTGGACGTCAAATATCCCACAGTGTCCTTTGTGAAGAGTAGGCGAGCTACCACTGACATGCCAAACAAATTACAAACTCCTGCTCTCACCTAAAGGGACACCGCATCAGCAGCACCGCCGCACCCCTGCAAGAACTGATGCTAACCCACAACCATATGCTGCGTACGAATGATGATGATGACCAGAAGTATGAGCAGACATTTTGAAAGCATTAAATACTATTTGAGCGCTTACAGTGGTGCATGACCGAATATAATCCATTGTTGTAGAAGTTGTGCACTCAGGTTAGCCAGACAGGTTACCGACCTGACGACACCATTCTCCAATCCTCCAGCAATCACATTGACGGACACTCCTTCTGGTTGGTTGGAGAAAGCCAAGGAGCAAACTGCCTCAGGTGAGTGCATATGACCAATAAGATCACCATTCACAGTCCAAAGCCTCAAGTCGCTTCCACCACCCACTGCAACACAAACATATCAACTGATCCAAAATCATTCGTGAAAATCTAAAACCACGGTTATTCCAGTCATCAGCAAGCCAGCAAACGTAAATATCCAAACATGTTAATATGCGTGGAAAGACTTAAAAACAAATAAATAAAATTAAAGAAATTTCTACCATTCGCCATGGTAGAACGTCACGGTTGGTATCCCAACATGAGTACTTTTGGTCATGTGATGTTATGGAACAGCTAGAGCAGGGGTCCCAACCTGGGTGCCCGCACCCCTGGGGGTGCGACAAAGAGTGGCTTGTGTCCTTGAGTGACGAGTCACGAGTCATCACTCACCAGCTGCCAGTGTGCCTTGGAAGTGGTAGTAGGTGGTTGTGTTGCGGAGATAGTAATCTCATTTACGAGATTTAATCAAAAGGAGAGAATAACAAATTAACATACAAGTAAAGTAACTGATTGTCAGAGTATTGCTTTCAAAATCATTATAACACAACATCTGACATAATCATTGTACATCATTACGCCTAACTGTAGCGTAGTATTTGTCTTTGTTCATTTTACGGCGCAGTGACTGGTTATACTCTTTGTCGCACCCCCTAAATTCCATCTCGCACCCCCAGGGGTGCGGGCACCCAGGTTGGGAACCCCTGCTCTAGCTGTTCCATGAAACATCACATGACCAAAAGTACTCATGTTTACGGGCGAGTCGGGTTGTCAGCGACTAAACCGTCTCCCCCACCAGGTTTTTGGTGAGGAGGGTGTTTGGATATGGACACCAGCAGGATTAAAAACAAAACCTGTCAAAGGGCGGAGGAGCAACTTGTGAGCCAACGGCCATCCATATCTAGTGCCCAACTGTGTCTGCGGACGTTCTCCTGCAGTTGGGTTGCTTTTTATTAGGAGGTGGTGGCAGGATTTGCACTCCAGCCACCGTAAAACCCTTCATTCCGCCAAAACACAAAAACGCAAAAAAATCTGAAAAACCCACCCGTGGGAGTTCCTCCTGTGCAGCTTCCCTTCGCAGGGCAGCTCACCGGATGACGGATTGGGGCAAAGCCTTCGAGCCCCAATCTTTGATGATAGGAGGAAAACCACGGGGTAAGATTCCTGGGTCAGATTGCGGAGAGTGTGTCGGAGTGGTGCTGAGTGTCGTCCACCAGACGGCGGTCTCCTTGGGTTAACCTGAGGCGGTCCCTTCGGGTGGGTGCCTGGAATGTCCTGCCGAAGAGAGGATGATCACCTGTCCTGTTATCATCTGAGCTCAAGCGTTTGGACATCGATATTGCAGCACTCTCTGAGGTTCGAGACCGGACTGCGGCGAATAATGGTGGTGGTTACACCTACTATTGGTCTTGTCGCTCTGATGGTTACCATACTCAAGGAGTTGCTGTAGCTGTGTCCAATAAGCTGACCCAATGATAATTGAGGTAGCACCGGTCAACGAGCGTATTATGAGACTAAGGATTCGTCACTCCTTAGGTGTCATTTCCCTGTCTCTGTCCATGCTCCGACTGAGCGCGTGATCTCACCGTTGAAGGATGCATTCTACGCCACGCTCGAGTCTGTGGTTGATCAGTGCCCCAGACGAGATACATTCTAGTCTTGGGGGATTTCAATGCATCGACAGGAACTGATAGGGATGGTTATGAGACATGTATTGGTCCCCATGGGTCAGGAACTATGAACCAGAACACACTAAGTTCCTTGACTTTGCAAGAAGTCATGGACTTAGGTGGCTGGTTCATGTTTCAGCGCCCACAAGCTCATCGCTGGACTTGGTATTCCAACGCTGGTGGTGTGGCAAAGGAGATTGACCATGTCCTCGTGATGGTCGCTGGAGGATGATCCAGAACTGCAGGGTCTACCGGAGTGCTCAGTCCTCAATACTGAGCACCGCTTGATGTAGCAACTCTAAAGCTGCACCTTAAATCCGGGAGAATGTACCATCCCAGCCTAGGCTGGATGTTGGCAAACTCAAGGATGAGAGGGTAGCTGAGAGTTTGCGAACAGGCTGAGTGACATCTGGGGGGGGGGGTCTGGTGCTTTGGGGGGTCCTGAAGAGTTGTGGAGTGCCTTCAAACCACCATCCTTGATGTTGCCGGTGGATGTCTTGGAACTCACCGCAGGGCAAAGAAGAATTTGTCTCTCAAGGACACTGGATACCATTGACCAGAGTCGCAGGGCCAGGCTGAATGCAGAGCTGAGCTATTCAGGAGCTGAGGCGTAAAACTGTACGTGCACTAAGGTGGACAAGGAGGCCTATGTGCGAGGAATCTGTGAGGGGGTAGAGCATCACCTGTGGACAGGTGATTCTCGTCCGCTTACAGGGAATTCGCGCATTGCTTCATCCAAGCCCATCCTTCGGAGCAGTGCAGTTAGAGCAGAGATGGTAGGCTCTTGACAGAGGAGTCTGAAGTGAAGGCCCGCTGGGCCGTTACTTTGAGCGTTGTACCAGGCTGATCCACCAGCTGTCGAGTTGGACGTCAAGGGTGTTACAATCCCTGTTGCTGACCCTCAATCAACTGTGGTCCACATCGCTTGTGGAAACATGGCTGCGGTGAACTGGTTGAAACGGGTAAAGCTCCAGGATCTGTGGCATCCATGCTGAACTTCTCAAGGCTGGTGGAAATGCTGCACTCGTGTCATGCATGCAGTTTTGTGCTCTGCCTGGAACACAGGCATCATCCCAACTGATTGGAAAGAGGGGCCTTGGTCCCTCTCTGGAAAGGAAGGTGATCGCCAAGACTGCAACAACTACCCAGGGGGTGACGCTGCTCTCAATGCCCGCAAGGTCTTTGCTCGGATAATTACTGATAGGGTTCGCCACCATCTGCTTAGCACCAGCGTCCAGAGCAGTCAGGCTTACACCAAAGAGGTCAACGATTGACCGTATCCTTGCTCTTCGGGTCCTCACAGAGCGCAGACGAGAGTTTCAGCAGGGCTGCATGCAGCCTATGTTGATCTCTGTAAAGCGTTCGATTTCAGTGATCGGGATGCCTCTGGAGGATTCTTGTCCTCGGGGTGCCACCAAAACTGATCGATCTGATGTCTGAACTCTACTCTGGTACTGAGAGTGCTGTGAATCTGTGGTACCATCTCTGACTTATTTCCAGTTGTTACTGGAGTTCGTCAGGGGTGTACTGGCCCCCACACTTTCAATACTTGTATGGACTGGATTTAGGGAGGATGTCGAGAGATCAAGCTTGCGGTGCATCGTTGGAATGTCAAGATCTCGACCTTGATTCGCAGATGATGCTGTCATCTTTGCGGAGACTTTAGATATCCTTTGGGGGCCCTCGAGGTGCTGAATGAGGAGTCGGAGCCGCTGGGATTACGGTTTCTTCGGGTCAAAACTAAGATCCAGGCTTTCAATGACATCTTGGATGCTGCTGTCTGTCTGTGTCTTTTGTGGTGAGGATGTTGAGGTCGTGGAGAGATTCACTTACCTTGCAGTGATATTTCATGTCTCTGCTGGCTGTGAGTCAAGAGGTCAATAGACGTCTGGGTCGGGCTGGGAGTCATGGATTCACTGGACATGGGTGTGGCGCTGCAGTTCATCGGCGAATGACTACCTGTGCGGGAGGACGAAAGTCCGAGTCTTCAGGTATCCTCTCGTGCTTCCAGTCTTGCTCTATGGATGCGAGACGCTTGACTCTGACCAAGGATCTGAGACGGAGACTTAATTCCCTTGGTACCAGGTCTCTTCAGAGAATCCTTGGCTATCGCTGGTCGGAATTTGTGTCCAACGAACGCGTAGTGCTTAGCGCTGCGGACTGGTACGTACTGGACGCTCCTGGGCAGTGGAGCAATTTGTTATGCATAGCTAACCGCTGAGCGTATCAGTATGTGTGATGGAGTGCTCGTTTCCTGACGCTAGGTATCCTGCCACCCAGACTCCATCCTTGTCAGCGAGGGAGGTCTCACTGAAGTTGAGGAAGCCAATGGAGTTTCCGCGACCACGTGCTTCGTGGGTTGCAGTAGAGTTGAAGCTAAGGCATCTCACGGAGATTGGGGGATGGGCCCATAATGTGGTCTATCTGCTTGGGGATGAGACCAAGTACCGTGAGGCCCCTCACGGTCAGAGACGCGTGGGAAAGTGACGCAGCGACGCGCTGTTCATGGCACATGCTCATACCCTGACCTGACTGGTTATTGTAACACGTGGGGATGGGCTTGGAAATGTTTATTGCAGGCGTTGTTAACAAATTTGCATTGTGTCTCCATACTTGATGTGTGATTTATCTTAGTCACGTTACCACCATAACGTATTATTGCTACTACACTGGTGAACACTTTATTAATAGAAATTTTAATCTCGGTGCAACCCGTTAAAAGTAGAGTCTATAAGGACGATATCGACAGACAACTCAGTGATATTTAGGTCAACTTCTCTCGAGGGCTGTACATAAGTATTTGTAATGTGGTGTTTATCAGTACGCTAAATTTGACCTGTTCGTTGAAGATAGTGTGAAAGTTTATTGCAAGTGATCATTTGTCTTGTGAATATTAGACTTATCTCAAATTGAATCTGTTAAACGTGGACTCGGCGGTGTAGGAAACGGCGTTTTTATGCCGTGTTTAACGTACTATTTTACAATTTTTAACGACCGCTAACCTGTTTATGGCCGGTCACACATGCTCGGTTGGCTGAATCAAAGTGTATACATTTGTTAGAATGGAAAGAGGCATAATGCCTCGTCTTTCTTCAGATTTTTTTCATCTAGAGGCCAACCGTTCATTATTTGATAAAACCTTGTACATGTATTATTTGCGCTATTATGTTGATTCATCTTTATCAATAAGTGTAAAATTCGGGAATGTTGGCCAACACTTTTCAGCCCTTATTATTGTGGATAATTACTTTTGAGTATAGTTATTATCTATAGAAAAGTTGCCTATTTAGTATGGTTCGGCCTAATCTCTTTTACTCATAAGTGCGTAAAGTAGAACTATCGTCCAGGTACTATTATTTTAAAATGTGACATAAGTCTCCCGCATACCTTTAATTTAATATACAAACCATCCATGACTAGGTAGTTTTTCACTATATTATTTGCTGGTTTTAGACCGAATGTGTCCTTTTACAATGCTGCTATGGAGTACGTTGACTCACTGTATATACCTATATGATTATTTATTAAACATCCGCTTTAATGCTGAGTTATGGTATTAACACTTTAATAAGATATGATAATTACGCTTGCATTGTTTAACCCTCAATACGTTGATATTTGGTATTTTATGCTAAATAAAACATCTTTTTGGCCTCATGAATAATCCAGAATATGTAACTTAGTAGTGACTATGATTGCCTTTATAATTTGAGTTCCCAACGGTAAACGTGCAGTTTAATTAATATATATTTCCGTATGTGTAGCATGATCATTTTTAGTAAAACTCTAATGTTTAAAAGTTACAATGAATCATATGGTGCTTATTGTAATTACGTTTATATCAACCGTAGTTACATACTTTGACTCATTATAATAAACTTAATATTGTCTTTTGCTCAAGCCGGTTTCCTCCTGAGGGTGAGAGTGTAACTCTGGTGCTTATGTCAAAACCTGAAATTTTCTGATAAACGAGCCATTATGCTCACTTGCTATATTACATGGCCATCCTGAGTTAAAAGCATTTATGTTTTTAAAGCTCAGTATAGTTTCGTTTACACCTCCAAGAATATTGTATGTGGGTGTCTAAGAAATTTTTACGTTTGCGTGTTATCCACAGGACAAGACCACATAGCACTTACTGAATACGATAGTTATATCTAACTTATCAATTCGTACCGTTTGCTATATGTGCCGTATTGGTCAGCTTTATCGGAAGGATATTGATTTATGGTATCATTACCATAATTTGGGCTTCACAAAGGGGAGAAGCCCTGTTGCGAAACCAATAATTGTTCATACATCTTCCCATGGGGACTGCCGTAGTGGTTGTGCTGATAAGCTAAAAAGTATGTGGAGGATCCAACTGACGTGCGCAGTAGAGTTAATATTGAGGGTAAAAGATTTGAGACAGCCACGGTTCGTTGTTGATAGCAGTTAATCTTCACAACCCATCCTCATGCTTGGAAGTAGTTTAAGATTACGGTTAATAATTTTTATTGCCTTAGTAGTGTGATGCATACTGAGATCGAGCAATACTCGCGCTGTCGTTTCGTGCATGCATCATTGCTCGTCTCGCTCGTGGCAGTAAGTCGAAGTCATATTGTGAGTAAAACTGGAATTACACACAGACAAATCATGGATATCCCCAAACACGACTGTCTAGACGTAGAATTCCTTCTTGCTGATGACTGGAAGCTCAATTATTATCTGGTAGGTTGACGGTTGAACCTCAGAAAAAGCCGTCTCCACTGCAATGATTGGCGTCGCCGGTATATTCAAAAGCTTGGTGACTGTGTCTACTGATCGAAAATTGAAGGACCCCAGGAGTAGTAGTATCTATTGCTACGACTATGCATCTTCTTCAGTCAGATGAAATAATCTGTCGCTCCTCGAGAGAAGGTCTGGTCCCCAGTTGGCCACCACAACCTGCCATTGATGAAAATGTTAAAGTCCGTGGTGATTGATGTCGGATATCCTCTATAGATTGGCCCTCCAACTGAATCAGGAGCGTCACATAACTCATATTCTTGCTACCACGTTGGATTTCGAACGTGATTTCTTTTATCTCGATCAGTTCAAACCTCACTTTTTTTCTTCCTACTATTCAATGATCCTACTCTCAAAGGCATTGCATCACCAAAATTGTATGTACCATTACTTCTTTTTGCGATTCTCTTTTTTTTTTTCCTGCCGATTTGTGACTCTTATCTCCTCATTTTATATTCACAACGAGATTGATGGTAACTCACATATCATTTTCATAACAAGACACACTGACTTAATTGAACACAAGGTTGGTTTTAATGTGAGCAATTACATTTGTAAATTTTACCCAGAGCTGGTATTTGTAATCGGTCATGACGCAATTTTACCTGCCCAACGCGACGACAGAATTCTCGATAGCATGAGTATTCCGTATGATAACGATTACCTTACAATTATAGATAAAAACCCACACCAGACTCCATGAAATCGAGCCTTCTCTATAAGGGACCAAAAACACGATTATGATCGGTGTGCGTAAATTGGCTCTGGTATATCAATTCTATGCATGAGTGATTTTAATGGCTTCTTCACCACACATTAGTGGTCCCAACGGTTGAATAGTCTTACTCTAATAGACGTTCAATGCGACATATAAAGGCGTAGAGATAATTCAGCACACAGCAGGATCCATCGTGGTATATAGCATTATGTGTAGATTCTAAAATATAAGATTTCCACGACGATGAGTGGTACCCGTATATACAATCAGTGTACCTTTTGATTGTGGTGCTTTTTCGACGTATCAAAGCTGGAGAGGAACTTGATCAGGGAGTAGCGTGGTATTGCCGAGACACAAGGATACAGAAAGTCTGTATATGTAGGAGAAATTGGTGCGGGTCTAGAGGCTAGAAGCAAAACGAAGATGACCTGGTTTTGGCGTTGGTGGATCAGGAATGGCTAGCACATTGCTGAGTGGGGAAGAAATTACAAACGTAGCTGGTTGCTCGCCTCCTTTAGTGCGAGCAATGAAACTCAGCTACTCAAGCTCTTCATTTAATGTTTGCATAGCGTCATCTATAAGAAAAAAAGGTACAGTTATTCACTCAGCGGAAGTATAACAACAACCATCCAGGATTAGAACTCGAATTGTTAACACTCTACGTTGTGTTACTCGATCTTTTCATCATGTGTGTAAGTAAAAAACAATATCAATTAACGTTTGGTTGTCTATCGACATCGCATAACGTGCCTACCGACTTATGGGCCAGCGTCTAGCGGAACGTGTGAGCCAATCAACGGCAACTCGCCGTGGAGGTGAGTACTCAGTTATTGTGTGTACGAAAATCCAATAATACTCGTCAGCATTTGCCAAAATTTTTTGAACAACCAAAAAATGGTCAAGCGTTCTCTAAAAATACCAGCTCGTAATAACTGACCGAGTATAAGTGTAGGTTCTTTCTCTGTCTTGTTTTCAGCGCCTGTGGTACACCTAAACAATAACCGAGATGTCTACGATAACGCATTATCCCACATAACGTAGTGGTCAACTCGTTGTGTGGTGCCAGCTCCAATGAGGCTTTGGACACGTTATTAGACAATATTTATTTCCCCTAAATCGGTCATCCGCTGGCTAAATCGTCAAGTGTGGTGCTCGACAGACCCACCATGTGACCAGAGAGTGTCTTCCTCCTCCTCTCGTTTTGAGGACGTGTAATACCATGGACACACTGCCTACCATCCCTGCATTTCGACGTATTACGCAACTTGCGTAGTCCTGCGCTTCTTAAATTCACTGCCATCAGCTACCTCTCACTCGCTTCTTGAACTCATGTCATAATATTGTGTTTCCTGAGAGTCTTCTGGTACGGAATTCCACAGAAAAAGATACTCACTCCGAGGAATTTGGGAAAATAATTCCTGCACCAAACACCTTTTGCTATTTTCAGCTACTTAACTCATAACTATCCTGTACTCTAATAGCTTATTTTCACCCGTGCTAGCATTGCCGTAATATAGATCTCTTTCCCTCCCACTCACAATGATCCCGACTCCAATGCAGTTGGAGCCACGAACCAACTTCTTCCTGCCATGACCCGATTTACCAATATTGTTTACCTTCTAATGCGATTTTCAACCAATGTAATTAGTCTGCCTTATATATAAACTTTCATGGTCCTTCAAATCACTGACAAACAGCATATACGCTGATACGCTTCGAGGACGATACCTTTCTGATGAACCCCGCTGCATAAATAATGTGAAGAATGCAGTATCATATTTACTCGGTTGCGTCCCCAAAATCCACCATGCGACAAAAACCATTACCTCAGAAAATGATTAACACGAATGTTTTATTACGTCCCCCAGCCCAAATTCAATCTTTGGCCTTCGTCCAGCACTACGCTCCTGGTCCTGGCTTTCCTTCATTTACTTGGCGCATGTCAATCACTCTTCCCCCCGTCCCGTTCACCTCCGCCACTCCCCCCTTCATCCTCAACGCCATTCCTGCAGATGATTCCTCATGTCACGGTCCTTCCGCCGACCCAGTTCACCCCCGCTCACCATTCACCCCGCCCGGCCCCCTTACCTACTCCATCTCCCAACCTCCCGACACGCGATCCGCTACGTTCACCCTCCAGTGCCTCTCCTAACCGCCGCCCTGGGCCTCCGATGCTGAACCGGTCTCGCCCACGATTCCCCCTTCAGCCCCCTCCGCGACCCTCACCCCCCCGCCCTTTGTGGCCTCTCCACAATAACGCCCACGCCCTCCTTCATCGCGCTTCGCCCCTATCAGCCCTCCCGCGCGCGTCCACCCACCGCGTTCTAGCGCTCGCCCGCCTGCTACCCACCGGCCCTTCCACCCCCGCCCCACTAGTCCCCCGCCCTTCACCCCACTTAGGCATTACTCACCTCTCCGGCAGTCCCCCTCGCAACGCCTCCTTTCACCCCTGCCGCCCCGTCTTCACTCCCCGCCACATTCATAACCACACACCCCGCGCGTTTCCCACATTCCATTCCCCCCGCCTTTCACCCTACGCGCCCTTCACCCCCCGCCCCCCATCCCCGGCCCGTTCAAGCACCTAACACGAGCCACTTACTCATCTTCTCTCTACACTCCCCCTCCAGACAGCTGATCGCATCTCGGAGTTGACCCTGTAAACTCCCATCCCCCTCCCTCCCCTTCACTCACGTCGCGCCCTTTCACCCCGCGCCAAAAGCCTTTCTTACAGCCCCAGCCGGCGGGAGGATGACAATTGCCTCGAAGCTTAAAACCCAACTTCTTTTAACATGTGCACGACCAAATTGCACCCCCCCTATTCCCCCGGCCCTTCACCTCGCACCACAAAACTGCCCAGTTCTTTCGTAAACAGCCCCTCCCCCAAGGTTCCCCCTGGCCCTTCGAGCCCGCCCCCTCGCCC
>CM068960.1:11789817-11794817 GCA_035128595.1 Eptatretus atami
GTGGCTCGTTTTCCTGACGCTGATCCTGCTCACCAGATTCTCTCAGCGAGGGAGTCTCGTGAGTTGAGGAAGCCAATGGGCCGACCACGTGCTTCGTGGTTGCAGTAGGTTGACAGGCATCTCAAGGAGATGGGGATGGGCCTGGCATCTGCTTGGGGGATGGCCAGACGGAGGCCCCTGGAGTACCGTGGAAAAAGTGGACGCCAGCGACCGCCGCTGTTCTGGCACATCCTCCATACTGACCTGACTGTTATAGTACACGCGGTGATGGGCTGGAAAACTGTTGCAGCGTGTTACAAATTTGCATTGTTTCTCCATACTGAGTGTGATTTATCTTAGCACGTTGACCACCATACGTATTATTGCGTACTACCACTGGTGCACACTTTATTAATAGAATTTAATCGTGAACATTATAAACTTTCGGAAAACTCGTATTTAGGCACTTTTGAGGAATAATGGTGATTTAACAATTGCTTGTTGAATAGTGTTGAAGTTAGTATTTTATATTTGACATCAATTAATTGTAAAACGGTGTAGAAACGTGCGTTTTAAGTACTATTTAAATTTCGAGCTACTTATGGCGGTCACTGTGCTGAATAAAGGTTACTTGTGAGAGAGAGCATAATGCTCGTCTTTCTTAGATTTTTTTTCATTAAGCACTTCATTATTGATAAATTTACTTACTTGTGGCTATTAGGTTTTTATAATAATTAAATGATGTTTGCAACTTTTCAGCCTTATTATTGTGGTAATTATTTGAGTTATATAATCTATGAAAGTGCTATTTAGTGTCCCTAATCCTGGTAAGTGTTTCTATGTAATGTGAAGTTTTTAATAATCCAACTAGGTTTAGTTTTTCACTATATTATTTGCTTTTGCGAATGTTGTGAATAACTTATAAATAAACTCCTTAATTGAGTAGTTAAATTAAAATTTGAATCTTCTTCAATACGGATATTGATTTTTGCTAATAAAAACTTTGCAATATTGATTATAAATGTTATAAATTTATCCAACGAAATTAATTTATATATTTGGTATATTAGATAAATTAATTTTAAAGTTTACTATGAATCATTGTGCTTAATTGTAATTACGTTACAAACCGTAGTTACACTTTGCTCATTATAATTAAATTTCATTGCAGGGTCCTATAGTATTGTTACGGATCTGGAAGCCATTTGCACTCTTTTATGCACTGAGTTAAAAGCTTATTTTTAAAGTTCAATTTGTTCACCTGCAGTATTGTATGTGGGTCAATTTGTGGTTCAAAAATTATAAATTAGACTTCTTCATCTTCAAATGCGATATTACTTTTGTAGGGGGTGCGAACATTAATTGAACATTTCCTGGGGGTGTGGGGCATAGAAAAGGTTGGGAACCACTGAGCTAGAGTATATTGAGGAAAGACTTTGGACAGCACGGAGTGTGATGCAGAACTTCACAACCCATCTCTGCTGTAGTAGTGGTAATATTTTCCCTGTGATGGTGAGAATCATCATGCAATGTGATCATACCCTGAGACAGCATATGCTGTCGTCGTCTGCATATTGCTCGTCTCGCTTCGTGGCATAACGAGTCATTGTGATAAAACGGGAATCTCACGCAGATCAAATCATGGATATCCCCAAACACGACTGCTACGAATCCTTCTGCTGACGACCGAAGCTCGAATTATTATTGGTGACGGTGACCCAGAACGTCTCCACTGAATGCCGGCTCGCATCAACTGTGGCATGAAATGAAGGACCCAGGTATCATCACACTTCATCTTCTTCAATAAAATATCTCCCTCCTCCAGGAAGTCTGCCAATGGCCACACAACCTGCCATTTGATGAAATATAAAGTCCTTTCGTACAGATGCCCCATGCACTCACTCATCTGTGGGAACGAATGATCATTTCCACACACTTTCAATGCTATGTCAAGCATGTGCATCACCAAATTGTAGACCTACTCCTTTGATTTTTTTTTTCCTGCCGATTTGACCTTCTCATTCACAACGAGATTGATGGTACACATTCATTCAACAGCACATGTAACAAGGTTGGTTTATAACTTAATTTTACCCAGAGCGGTTTGATCGGCATGACGCAACTTCCTGCCCAGGAGAAATTATCATAGCATGAGATTTCGGCATTGAACGATTCTACAATATAGAAAACCCACACCAGCTTTGATCGAGCCTTCTATAAGGAAACGATAGATCTGTAGTAAATGGCTGGAAACATGCATGAGATATTTCTACCATATGGTAGTGATGTCATTAAAAATCACAAAAGAGGAACAGCGATCTGGAGTTGAGTCTATAACAGACATGAGGGTATCATGCTTTGCATTATCAAAGCTGGGAGGGGGATGCAACACAAAACAGAAAGCTGTTATATGTAGGAGAAAATGGTGCGGGTTAGGAGGCAAAGCAAGAAGTGCTGTTGGGGTATCAGGTTTGATTCGGGCTAGCACATGCTGAGGGGGGAAGAAAATTACAAACGTAGTGATGCTCCCTCTTGTGGGCATGAAACTACACAGTTCTTTAATGTTTGCACGTCACACATAAAAGCATCATCAGTAATAAACAACCATCCAGGATAAATAATTACTACACTGTAAAAATGTATCCCGATCAGCAAGCTGAGGTGGCAAATGCGGAATCCTACCGGAATGGCAAGCTGATGAGATGTCTCCCGTCGTGTCACTAACAGAGATGGCATTCACGGGACTCTTGTGATCCATGAGGCTTTGGACATAACACAGTCTGTGGCAACACAGCAGGAGGACGTGTAACATGGACAAGTACACATGTGTGTGCATCGTTGCGCTTCAGACCCATTAAAGTGTTTCGATGAAGTATCACTCGGAAATAATTCGCAATAGAAATTCCCATGCATCCGATTCGTAATGTTCCCAACAGACACAAATGGTGCGATTTTCAACAATTAATTACTGTAATTATTTTCAAACAGCTAAACCCAGACTTTGTGAACCCCGTAATTGCATTTCTCTGGCTCAACCCTTGAACTCATTCCTCCCCCAAATCATCTTGGCTCTCCGCACTCCTGCTTTTCCTTCATTGAGCAATTTTCCTGCTGACTCCCTCTAAACAACTGCAGATGATCCTCATGTGGTCTTGACAAGTCACACGGCTTACCTATTCAAATCCCACAAGATGCACGTGCCATCCTGGCTGGCACTCACAAGGATGCTGAAAGGTTTGCACACGTGCAATGCTGCGATTCCACCCTTGTGGCCGTAAAAGCACACCTTGCGCTCCAGCTCGAGCTCTAGTGGCTGCAAGGCAGGGAAAAATGTCATTGGCATTTATCACTTGGGCCTGCAAGCTTTGCGTCCTCATTAACCAACAGCTTCACACTTTGTCAGGGCAGCAAAAGCAATTATCATCTTCCTCACTCGGCAGACAGCTGATCGCATCTCGAGTTGACCTGTAAATCATTAGGCCGAAAACTGTTAGCACCGAGCTGGAGGATGACAATACCTCGAGGCTAAACCAACTTCTGTTTAACATGTGCACAACAAATTGCACACCCTTCCTGAACCCCCATTCTTTCGTAAACACACCAGGTGTGCGGGCTCATCATGTAGACCCCACGAGCCTACAACTGTCGTGATGGTGAAAGCTGCCTCAAAAGTGCATTTTATAATCTGCAGGTAAATCTAAGCAGGAAGTATGACAACAAAGAAAGCGCACTGCTTGAAGATAAGAGAGGATAGAGCTCAGTTAGCTTGGCCAAAGCAGAATACATTTTCAGTGCATTTGTAGGTCATTAATGTCATGAAAAGAGCGGTGCTGCTAACCACAGAGCTGCTGAAGTGAGTGCCGTAGACGGTGAGAACACCTGCACGGTTTCCGGTGTACAGCTGCCGGCTGTCAGGTGTCCATGCGCAGCAGCAAACCTGCTTCGTATTAATAAATAAGTAAAATCAGAGGCACAGCAACGAGTAGGGCATCAGCAAAACTGCATTGGGGCATAAAAGGGGAAATTTAAGGATTTTATCATGCACGTCACTTGGCTGTGTTCAAGGATTTACAAACAAACTTTTTGTGCCCACAATTCTAAACGATTTCAAAATCTCAGATGTTATATAAAAAAACGATTGGCTAACGCAGAATTGTTTGAATGGGGCATACACATCACCTCATCGGCGGCATCGCATTGCACGACACTCAGCGCTGGGCCCGTCTGCTTGCTTTTCAACCGCAGGGAGTTATCCACGTAGCCCCAACTAAGAATTGCGGACCACTGGATGTCTGTGCTGTGCATGGTGCGGACTCCTGCAAGGGGAAAATGCAAAGGAAAGCTGAAAACGAACCGACGTGGAGAAGAGAATGAAACAAAAGTGGAGATTTAAACATTTTCTTTCATGAGAAACGTTCCCGTATCAGGTATTAATAACCTGAAATGAGGAATACTCGTTGTGGATATTGGACGTTCAGTGTAAAAGGTATGATGCTGATATCAATAATGTCCACCACACCTGAACATCATAATAATACGAGATCGAGGGCATGTCCTTCGACCGTGTACAGGATGGCAAACGTGTTGGTTAAGATGGAAATCTCAAGTTGATAAAAAGCTTATTGGTTTAAGGATCAAATGGGTTATCGATATAACACTGAAGTGAAAAACAACAGCAGATTCCCAGGGAATGTTGAAAGAAAAGTGAGGAGGTGTGAACTCATTCATAAGTGAAGGAATAGACTTTTGGTGCTGCAAACAATGTGTCATTCTTAATTTAGAGGTGTGCGTTGTGTGTGTGTGTTTGTGTGTGTGTGTGTGTGTGTGTGTGTGTGTGCGTCTGTTGTATCTATCTGGGTTCTGGGTACACGTACACGTGTACACACACACACACGATGAATGTGGTCATCATTGGTTAGATATTTATCGGTATGCCGCCCTGATGAGGGTAAATCAGCCTGAAATCCGGATAGGCGGCTCTGTTTGTCAAACAGACAAAGATTGCATGGTCAACATCAGTT
>CM068960.1:11797317-11813068 GCA_035128595.1 Eptatretus atami
TGAAGCACACGACAGGGTCTGGACAGCTCGGGGAGCCCACGTATTCGCCCCATTTCAACCCCCGGATCCAAGGCAGAGGAGACTAAAATGCAAACACAGCCGAGGTAAAAGCATCTCGTGCACCTGACATTTTCTGGAGGGCATTCCATAACAAAATTATGTAAAAGCTCTCTTGGACATAACATAGCATAAGCATATAGATATTTATATTAAGTCATAAACAAACAGCAAATATTTGTTGTGGATCCAAAACTTGGCAAACAACAAGGCAGCAAATGACTCATAATTTTTAAAAACAACACAATACTTGTGAACCATTCAACTTTCAATATCGTGGTTCAGAACGAAGTGGTCTTTCAATATCGTGGTTCAGAACGAAGTGGTCTTTCAATATCGTGGTTCAGAACGAATTGGTCTTTCAATATCGTGGTTCAGAATGAAGTGCTTTTTCAATATCGTGGTTTCAGAACCAAGTGGTTTTTCAATATTGTGGTTCAGAACAAAGTTGTTTTTCAATGGTGTGGTTTTAAATCGTAGTGGTTCAGAACTGTAGTCCCAAAATGGATGGCAGATGGTGAACTGGTGTGTGAGTTAAAAATGATCAAAATTTGTTCAGTTGGTTGTGCATGAGTAACATTTAAATCACTCGCCGAGCTGATGATCTCATCTCTCAGGACTACAAATGTTATTCTTTCAATCGCGAATCGAATCGATGACAATTTTAGAACTGCAGCAAAGTCATGGCGCACCATCACAAATCGCCACGCTTCCCACCACCTAAAGCAAACTTGAAAGATGCAAAACGTTCCACCAGGAATGACCCCATATCAAATTTTGAGTAAATCCCCCCCCCCCCCCGTTTAGACTCTTGTGACTCTAAATCCACAACCCTTGAGGCATGAAACGGGAGACAGAGTCGAAAAAAAAATCGTTGCAATATTCATGTTACATATGTCCCCAATGTTGATTGCATGTACACAGTTTCATTTTTAAAAAAAATGTTTAAAAACGTGCCCATAGTTGCATTTGACCTTTTGACACCGCCCTGGGGGCGGGTGCAAAAATAACTGTTCTTGCACCTTCGTGTCAAGTGGTGATCATAACTACCAAGTTTAGTGAATTTCTGCCCAATCGTTGAGGAGGAGATAGCGTGACGGATGGACAAACAAACAGACAGAAAAACAGACAGACAGAGGAGCAGTTTACAACATCCTCCCGTTCTCTCAAAGACTTGGGATATTAAATAACTATTGCCCAGCTCTCATTAAGCCTCGTGTCCAAAACACATCTTCCTGGATTTCTGGAAAGCTTCCATTGTAGATTTTTAAAGCTGGACTTCAACAACAAAAACAAATAAAAAACTGGTTGTCGTTGGAACATTCAAATTCTAAACTAAAGGCACCACCAAATCAGGTAAGGACCAGGCCTGAAGTTTTGACCACCAAATGATCTTTCATCCAAGACTGTGCAGACACCGTGCACCAGAAGCTGTATCGAGTGTGGTACTGCAGTGGTTAATCTAATAAATGTCAACTACGTGACTCAACTACACAATAAGCCTGGCATTGGCTTCATGGTTAAGGTGGCTGGCTTAAGATCCCAGGGTGTTGAGTTTGAGCCCCTGTCGGCCATTGAATCAACACCAGGCGGGGTCAACTCGGCCTGTCATCCTTCTGAGGTCAGCAAAATTAATACCAGTGTACTGGTAATAGAGGGCACTGCATAAGCAGCACAGCCACACCCCCATAAAATTATGCAACCAGCAGCCACAGGCTGCACACGATAGCTGACTACACCATTCAACCACACAACTCAACCAAAGGACTCCAAGACACAATTCAGCTCAACGATTTAACTTCTGACTTGTGATCTTTCTCCACTGGAAATCGCATCTTGAAATCCTTTCAACCTGTCAAGTTTCTCGTACTTGTAAGAGTATTGCCATGCTCAAACTTGTAGAGCAGAGTGTGTTGTTAATGAGTATGCAATGCCTTGTTGGCAAACTATTTTCCATTCATTCACCTAATTAATATGGGCCATCAACACATAAACCCTCAAAACTTATCCAACATCATCAGCACCATCATCTCAATAAACTCTTCTTTATCGTCGCCATCAACATCGTCATCGTATTATTGGATCAACTTTATCATCATCATTATTAAAGGTAAGCTTCATGATCTTCATAATAAATGAACCTGATTTCATGTTCTTAAATACAGGAAAATAATCCTTTATTCTACGTTCTTAATCACTCTTTTATTCATGAAAATAAATAGCACAAAAACAATGCACAAACATGGTAATTAAGGGTACAGTTTGGCAAAAAGGGGTGGAAAATTTTAAACTTGAAGCCCCTAACTCTATCTTCCCCATTACCCCTTAAGTTTGCACAATGGGGGGATTTGTAGTTCACTTGGATTTTCAATAATGTAACTCCCATGAATGGCAAAGTGTGTGTGTGTGTGTGTGTGTGTGTGTGTGTGTGTGTGTGTATGTGTGTGTGTGTACGTACCTGTAAGGTGGCTTTCAGAAAACAAAAACTAAATACTAACACTTCATTACTAAACCACAAGAGTGTTAACCAAATTGAGGTTGTTAAAAATTAAAGAGGAAACCCCGATGGTATCTGCAAAGGATGGCGATCTATTTCTCTCACACCACCAGGTGACGAAGTGACAAGAGCGTCATAGCTTTCACACTCTCACAGGCGATGCATTCCAGTGAGGTTCCTTACAGGCACGGTGATGTCTCGGGCCACCTCATGGCTCTCGCGAAAGGCAAACTGTACGAAAATTCCCATGGCGCTTGTGGTTTCCATCTCCGAGGGAGAGCGAGCGGGACAGCGGCTCGGGTGAGGCACCGTGAAAAGCTGTCTCGGAGTCTGACCGTACGTCCTGATCATTGTCTCCAGCGCCCGCTGTTGGACGGGATCCTCGACTGCAGATACGTCCATGCCAAAGTATGTCTGCACATGACAGACAAAGCAGCAAAAATATGGAATATCAGTCAATTGTATCAGCATATAAAGGTGTGCAAATCATACCTGGTTTGAAACATGGCACATCAGTTTCCAAGAATCACAGATAACCTTTAAATAGAAGGCTTGGGGACTGTTTTGAACATAGATGGAATATTTTAATGTAACCAGCTCATGCGAGTCAACACACTTACTCTCACCTTTCCATTATGTCTTTATGATTGTTCTACGACAGTGTGTACGACAATCATTATTACATTTCCTTAAAGTTCGACATAGGCAAAGGCTGTAGCTTTCCAAACCGGACTCGGTGGTGAAATTGTTCGTGTATCTGCTCTGAGTCTGGGAGGTTCTGTGGTTCAAACCCCAGCCGAGTCATTCAAAAGACATCAAAAAATTGGTACGCTTAACATTCAGCATTTAAAAGGATAGATGTGTGAAACGTGTGTGTGTGCGCGTGCCTGCGTGCGTGCGTGCGTGCGTGCGTGTGCGTGCGTGTGCATCAGCTCCACAACGAGCCTTAGATCCTGCAAATTAAAAAAAGGATCCTACTTCAAAATTATGCGCTGGAGGCAGCTCCAAGGTGCTTACAAACCACGATATAATTTCGATTATGGGCTGAAATTGTAAAAACAGGTATTATCATGACTTACAAACAGGGCAATAATTATTTTCATACCGCTGGATGGAACACGTTGATGGCCTGTACAGCGGCCCGACCCTTCTGTTTGTGTCCAAATACAAGGTCAATCCAGTGACAGAGCGTGAGCGACATGTGATCAGACTCGAGGGCCTGCCGGTGTATCAGCACAAACAGGCGTGGGTCACTTCGCGCCCAAGGGGGAAGTGACACATGATGTACGGGGCTTCCATTTTGCCGTATGCCGAAGTCGAATCCTGCCACAAAGACGGTGAAGGAATTGGAAAAGAAGAAAACAAGAAACAGTTTGAAATATTGCTCGTCTTCTCAAGCGTAGGGAACCGGCATGACCCAAGCCAGTATTTTGGATCAAATTATATTCCGTTTGCGTAAAACAACCTCTTTGCTTCTCCAGAAAACCCTATTTATCATTTTGCTGATAATTCTACAAGAAATCGACCATTGTATGCCTGGGCGTAATGGTTAGAGTGGTGGGCTTGGGATCCTAGGATCCTGAATTTAAATCCCACTCGGCTAACAATTAATACCAGATGAGGTTGACTCTGCTTGTCATCCTGAGGTTGGCAAAATGAGTGCCAGCTTGCTGGTATCCTGTGTCAGAGTGGCGACCTGTCCAGGATTGTGCCCAATAGCCAAGGAGACTGCTTTGGCAGCACCAATACCAATGCTCTACACAGAGTATGGTCCCAATGGATGGATGGATCGACCATTGTCTCATCTCAATGGCTGATTGGTCGTAGCTGCATCCATCACAAGAGTCCTGGAGAAGATCAGAATCAAATCTAGTGCAGTACATAGACATGACCTATCCAAGTCAACTTCGCATCCTCACCACATATGTCTTTAAAGACTAACAAGCCAAAGTCACCTATAAAACTGGCCCCCAACACAAGACGGAGACAAAGCACTTAATCATCGTTCCATGTTCTGCTGTAGTACGCTGGATATACAGCCGAATGCATTGTGCTAGGTACAAATGCTTTGTATTGTTTTCCCTTGTGGGCTGGAGACTCCAAGCCCCACCACCCCCTTCTCAGTTTTTATTTATTTATTATTAATCTCACTAATGGACTTGAGTAGCATTTGGGACGATGGTGAACAATCCCAAATGTTAAAACCACCAATAAAAATGGCTTCCAAAGCCAGATGTAGACTAAAGATCAAGACGATCAATTTATGACAAATTGCTGCAAGTGGATAGAATTTGGGAACATGCTGCTGAAGACGCTGTTCCAAAGAGAGGTAATGCAGGGGAATACGGAGGAGGAGGCACAGGGATTTGTATGGAAAGAAGGGACATCAATGCAGAAAGGGTGAGGAGAAGAACCTCGATGGGTGTTGTGAACAGAACGAAGAGGTGAAAGGACAGAAAGTTTGACAGAGCATTGACTGTGGTTGTCGCAGTAAAAGATGCACATGGAAGAGACCGCTCGACGGTGGGCCAAACGTTGAAGGTTGCTGGACAAATGATACACACGTGTTGTGAAGTTTAAAGAAAAGCGAATAACCATTATTTTCCTGTTTCTCTTTTGCATTCCTTACTATAGTTTTCAAAGTATTAAATAAGTCAGGAGTCAACTGAACAGGTGTCTGAAGTTTACCTTCACCCCTATCATCATATCCTATCTCCTACACAGGTCCTTCTTGGATGGGCAACTATACGTTAATTGCCGGCAAGTCACACGTTCTCACCCGTCTCTCCACAGCTTGGCTGGCAATTAAAGGATTGGCAATTAAACTATCCAATCCACTTATCTGGACAGCCACTGTAAAAGGTGCAGTCTCTAGTACTCCTTGGCCTCAGTATCAGCCATAACCTTTCATGGCAGGATAATATCCCCACCCCCTATGTCTGAAGCGATGATGGATTCCATAACCTTGCTTATGATTGGGAGAAGGCTGATTGGTTGGGAGTTGCAGGGATCTGTTTTTGCACCTTTTTATGCAGGGCGGTAATGTTTGCTGATTTCAAAGCAGATGGCAGATGACCTTGAGCAAATGAGAGGGTGACTAGAACAGAGAGAGGGTGAGCAAGAGCAGAGGAGCAGGTTTGTGGGACATGTGGGCTGATGCCGTCTGGACCGGTTGCAGAATCTGAGTCGAGGTTTGACAGCAAGCTCTCCACTTTGTCAAAAAAAAAGGACACAGAGTCCAGGGACAGTTGAGTGCGACTGGGTAAAGTGGGGAGAGAAAGCAATGGGTTTGGGACACAAGACTTTGAATCAAACACGGAGTTTAGGCATTCAGCCTTTTCACGTGCAGTGTCAGCTGTGCAACCACTTGAGGAAAGGGAAGGGATGGAGGGGGAGCATACACCAGAAACAGACATAACCAGACACCACCAGGATTTGGAGGAGGGAGACAGGTTTGAGAGTTCAGACTTGAGATTTGAAAGATGTTGTTTCCAGGGTAGACACACACTTGTTCCGAGCTTTGTGGAAGGAAATGAGATTGCCTTCAGTGGGATTTGCCTTCCATAAAATGAATGCAAGTTGTTTCAGGACAACTGCCTCACCACAAGCTTCAGTGTACCATGGGCTGGAGGAAGGGTACGACAACTGAAGACGAGATGGGATAATCTGTGCATGAGAGAGCAAATTTCTTTGAAAAAATTCCCAGGATGAGTTGATGTCGGAGAGAGTATAAATGGGAGACCAGTCTAGAAGTTTGATGGCTGCTTGAAGTCTCTGTGGTGGCCTGAGAAAGAAATATGCCAGACTTCGCGGACGGCAGAGAGAGTTAGGTATTCTCTAATAGGCAACCAGAAGAGATGTCGAATTTTGCTCAAATCGGTTCGTATCCACTGACAATGTTTGCTCTCTCAATACAGATGTCACACGATTAGCACGCAGAATTGTTGAAAATCAGATGCATAAGTGTAATGATGTCTAACCCGAGAGTTTGTGAGATATATCAATCAAGGTCGGGTAGAAGTATGACAGATTGTGAGTCTCGAATCACTGATATTAGAGTCGCACGAAGTCTTTTTGTTGCTTGGAGGATTAGTGACATCAACAGGTCAGAGCAGGCTCCACATTCAACCGAAACAATGCCACCATGGACACTCTAACCCCGCACACAAACTTGCAGGACCAACCATGGCATGATGGACAATTGAAAATCCCACTCACAGCTTATGAGTAGAAAAAGATTATGATGGAGAGATGAACGAAGGATAAATGTTGGTCCTATATATGTTGTGTCAGGACGTAGAACGAGTCACTGAGAATGGAAAATTGAATTATCACTGTTGGGGTGGACAGATCATACCAACACATAATAAACAAGAGGTGGAGCTGAGGGCAAGCCATAGCCAGAGGTATTCCTGGGGTGTGTGGAGTGAGTGAGGAATAGAGTTTTTGGAAGAGAGGCAACTCCTCCACCAGGACAAAGGCTCAGTCTGTCCATCTGAGGAGGGAGTAACCAGGAAGAGAAACTAAGGAGTCAGAGATGTCTTGAAGGAGGAAAGTTTCTGTTAAACGGATTATGTATGGTTTGTCAGTTGCAACCTGTATGGAAAGATCACTCAGGTTAGAGCGAAGGCCCCGGATGTTTGTGGTCCACACTGTTAAGGGAGAGGAGGGGAGGAGGCTTTTGGTGCAGGGGAGGGAGGGGGGAGGGGTAGGATGAGGAAAGAGAGGGCAGGTCGGGGGAGTTGTTACAGTGTATGGGGAATACAAGAAGAGCTAGAGTGAGAGCCGGAATGGGAGGAAAAAGGCAAGGCGGTGATGTGGATAGAGTATGGTGGGAATATAATAAGAGAGGGGGAGAGGGAATTAGGAGATTGGAGGAGGTGGAGAGAATGAGTTTAAGAGAGAGGGTGGGAAAGGAGGCAGCTTTGAGAATGGGGTGTGGGGGGAGGGGAGTTGAAGGGGAGGGAGAGGGGAGATTTGAAGGGGAAGGGGTGAGGGAAGATTTGAGGGAGAAGGGTGTGGGGAGCTTTTGAGAAAGGTGAGGGAAAAGTGAGTGAGGTTTGCTTTAAGAGGGAGGAGGTGGCTGATTTGAGAGGGAGAGGTGAGAGGGAAGCTTGAGAAGGAGGGGAGATGATGAGAGCAGGCAAGGCCATGGGGGAGGAGGGAGAACGGAGGGTGGGGAGAGGGGAAGGATGAGACTGGGTAGTGGTATTGTAAAGATGGGAGCGGAGGGGAAGCAACAAGATTTGAGCGGGTGGGAAGAGAGAGGAGTGAGAGAGGAAGGAGTGTGATGAGAGGAAAGGAGGTGTGATGAGAGGAAAGAAAGAGCTGTGTTGAGATATTGAGGAGTGTACTGAGAGAGAGCGAGAGCGAGCGAGAGAAGCGAGAGCGAGAGCGAGAGAGGAGAGAGCGAGAGAGAGAGAGATATTTGTTAGGTTGGAACAGAACCCACAGATGTTTGAACACCATACAGTTTGGGATACCAGAGAAGGAGCTGTTTGTAAAGCAGAGGACAGTGGAGAGGTGGAAGAGGCTAAGAGAGGAGGAGGATGGAGGAGTAAGGAGGGGGTATAAGAGGGGAGGAGTTAGGGAGGAGGTAGATTAGGAGGTGGTGAATTGGCACTGAGGCTGCAAAGAAAGAACGATTGATGGAAGACGAATGAACAAGCATTGCAAAAGGAAATTTTAAAAATTTGTAGGTCAGAGCTATGTTTAAATATGTTGGAGGAGGGATGAACACAAGAAGTAAGAAAAATGGAGAAGGAAATGTTGCAACAGATGGAAGGGGGCAAGAGTTGAGAAAGGGGACAAGAACTTGGAGAGATGGGAAGTGGGAGAGGGGGAGAGGGGGTGGAGTGCTGAGAGCAAGAGAGTGGAAAATAGGAGAGGAGAACTGGAGAGAGGGTGGAACTGCGGAGAGGGTGAGTGGGTGGAGGGAAGGAGAGAAGGGGAAGCTGGAGAGAGGAGGAGCTGGAGACGGGGGAAGCTAGAGAAAGGAGGGGAGTTGGAGAAAGAAGGGAGGAGTTGAGAAAGAGAAAGGTGGAGCTGTGAAGAGGGAAGGGGAGTGGGAGAGGGGGAACAGGAGAGAGAGGGGGATGTGGGAATAATGGGTGAGAAGATAGGGAGAGTGGAGAGAGAAGGGAAGGGAAGAGTAGAGAGGAGGAGTGAAAAAGGTGGAGAGCTGCAGAGAGTGGATGAGCTGCAGAGAGTGGGAGCTGCAGAGAGTGTGGGAAGTGCTGCAGAGAGTGGGGAGCTGCAGAGAGTGGGAGCTGCAGAGAGTGGGGGAGCTGCAGAGAGTGGGGAGCTGCAAGAGAGTGGAGCTGCAGAGATGGGGAGCTGCAGAGATGGGGAATGCGGAGACTGCAGAGAGTGGGAGAGCTGCAGAGAGTGGGAGCTGCAGAGAGTGGGGAAGCTGCAGAGGAATGGGGAAGCTGCAGAGAGTGGGGAGCTGCAGAGAGTGGGGAGCTGCAGAAGTGAGCTGGAGTGAGCTGCAGAGAGTGGGGACGCAGAGAGTGGGGCTGCAGAGAGTGGGAGCTGCAGAGAGTGGGGAGCTGCAGAGAGTGGGGAGCTGCAGAGAGTGGGGCAGATGGCCAGAGAGTGGAGCTGCAGAGAAGTGGGGAGCTGCAGAGAGTGGGGAGCTGCAGAGAGTGGGGAGCTGCAGAGAGGGGGGAACTGAAGGGAGGGGGGAACTGAAGAGAGGGGGAAGCTAGAGAAAGGAGGGGAGTTGGAGAAAAGAGGGAGGAGTTGGAGAAAGGAAGGTGGAGCTGTGAAGAGGAAGGGGAGGGGGAGAGAGGGGAACAGGAGAGAGAGGGGGGATTGGGGATAATGGGTGAGAAGGGATAGTGGGAGAAGAGAAGGGAAGTGGAGAGAGAAGGGAGAAAGGGAGAGAGCTGCAGAGAGGATGGAGCTGCAGAGAGTGGGGGAGCTGACAGAGAGGGGGGAGCTGCAGAAGAGTGGGGAGCTGCAGAGAGTGGGGAGCTGCAGAGAGTGGGGAGCTGCAGAGAAGGGGAGCTGCAGAGAATGGGAGCTGCAGAGAGTGGGGAAGCTGCAGAGAGTGGGGAGCTGCAGAGAGTGAGGAGCTGCAGAGAGGGTGCTGCAAGGAAGCTGCAGAGAGTGGGGAGGCTGCAGAGGAAGTGGGGAGCGATGCAATGCCAGAGATGGGAAGCTGAGAAGTGGGAGCTGCGAAGTGGGAGAGTCTGGAGCAGAGAGTGGCATGCTGCAGAGAGTGGGGAGCTGCAGAGAGTGGGGAGCTGCAGAGAGTTGGGGAGATGCAGAGAGTGGGGAGCTGCAGAGAGTGGAGGCTGCAGAGAGTGGGGAGCTGCAGAGAGTGGGGAAGCTGCAGAGGGGGACTGAAGGGAGGGGAACTGAAAGAGAGGGGGGAAACTGAAGAGGAGGGGGACTGGAGAGGAGGGGGAGCTGGAGAGAGGACGGAGATGGAGAGAGAGGACGGAGATGAGAGAGGGCGGAGCAGGAGAAAGACTTACCCCTCACGATCTCAGCGAGCAACCCTTCCGGCTCCATTCAATGGAGTCAAACATAAACCCTTTCTGGAATGAGCTCTTTTACATCGGTCGATGACTCGTACGAGGACAGTCGCCATGTGGTGTACATGGAGTGGAATGTACGATCAGGAATGTCAAAACTTTGATCTGCCGGCCAAGAACAATCCAGCATCATGATGTCATAAAACTTTCTCCCACTCCACTTTGAAAGAACACTACTCTTTGTCTCTTATTCACTTAACAAAGGAATAATGATCAGTGTTAACTCTGTCACGCCAGGCGGTTACCCACCTTGGTAGGCAAGAAACATTTTGGTGAATGGTGGGAGTCGTACGAGAAAGTGTAGAGTGGTGCCACTGTTGGAATAGTGCGATCCATAGTGATAGGGTTGTACTGGTGGCATGGGGTCATCTTCCCGGCCACCCTTTTGGAACTCTTCCTCCAACCACTGACACAGACACAAAGGAGAAAATAATGAAATAACTAACTCTACACAATGTGCACAAAAACAATAATGAACAATGATTTTCAAGAAATGAAAAAAATGTTTTAAAATTGATTTTTCGTGTGAAATAATCCCCAGATTGTTGTTCTCATGGCACCAGCAAAGAGGAAATAAATAAATAATCCTCAACTCAACAACTTTGCAGCAGAAATCTGCTGATTGGTAGACATCTAGCACATCTGTACAGTAGTCTGGTTACATTTACAAGTACGTTGGAGTAGTAAAAATTAAATTACTGTACATAGTGAGCTAATAATTTCAATAAAAAGTGATAATCAAGAGCTAATAATCTTGTGTTTGCTATGATAACTTACCTTGTAGTTGTGCACATATCGGTCCTCCTTTTCCTTTGACTGAACAGCAATGGGTTTTGCAAGGTTTCTGGTTGAGAAAACAAACAAAAAAACATCACATCAACAAAACCCCCAAAAATACAAAAACATTAGGAGGTCGAACTGCACATGCAGACTCGGCAAGACAGGTGTAAGGTTGAAAAGAGCAAACACCTGTAAACCTGGAGATCAGTCAGATTGAGCATCTCACTCGTGTAATCGCTGAGCACGAAAGGCATCACAGGGTATTGCATGAGGTCGTTAAAGGAACGCCCAGCATGCTTGTTCAGATGCGTCAGGTACTCAAAGTTGGTGATTTGGCCAGAAGACCACAAGTGTGTCAGTGCGTGCAGGTTTCTGTACTCAAGCAGGTTGGGAAGCTCCGTGGAGAGAACCGATTGATGGACTTGATCACGTACCTGGAAGTGAGGTCACAATCAGGTCCCATGAAATAAACTAGCATCTTTATATTTGGCTCAGGTCAGCTATTTTTAATAGTCTACGAGGGCACCTAGGCCCAGCAAAAGTAGCAGTATTACCCACACTTTAAACTTCATTATCTAAAAATTATCACAGGTACAAAACTACATCTGCAAATTACTTAATTACATACATCTCTGACCAATCGTGGGGTTTCCAATTGCGGTTTTGAATATCCAATGTTAAGATTGCATATAACATTTTTGCCAAACACCGTATACAGTTTCGAGTCAAAACGATTTTCCACAGCCACACATCAGTCCGCCACTTCAAATCTCCCACCGCCGTGTTCAAGCACCCACCACGAGTGACCCATGCTTGCTGGCATCGTTCTACCTCGTATTGTCCCTTGTATGGAGTCGACCATATCAAGAAAATCGAGCAGTCCTCAATCCTTAGTTTTATCAAAAGAGCCACCACTACCACAAACACAATTGCTCCAGACAACACCACCACAACTACCTGTACACCTCCACACACGCTTTCACCATCATCACCATCTTTCATCCGTTCTCAATCGCCAGTTCTCCTTAATCATCATCAGAGATTTCTGTTGAGGATCCTTTCCCTGTGCCAGCCCCTCATCCCTCTAACCACCACCCATCATCACCATCACCATCATTGTCACCATCGTCTAGACTACACTATCAATAATCAAGATAATTAAATCAAATGGAAGACCAAGAAGGAACACAAAGAAGTAAAGAGCAAAGATGGAGTCATCAGGAGGAACCTGGATAGGATTCTGGTTTCAGCCGCTACTCCACAACCCTCAAACCCATCCAGGCGCAGCCAAGTGAGCCTCACAGAAAAATTCCTGCAAGAATTCACTTCTCCTTAGAGAGATAGATAATGAGAGAGAGAAATAAAGAGTAAAAGAGATGAATGAGAAGAAAAAGCAAGAAAAGTATTTTTGTTCATACAGACTTCATACTGGAAATTATACATATAAATTCTCATGTTTATTGAAGGCATAGGCCATAGAACAACCCCCTATGCACAGCCACAGAACCTAAGCCCCTTTTTTCATATGTCTTTATCCTTTCCAACCACGGGGTTTTTCAGGAAGCTAACCCACGTGGTTGGCAAGGGATACCATCTGCAAATTCAAAACACATGTACAACTCTCCACTAATCATTCTCTACAAATCATCATCTACAAATTAATACAAGCACTAAATTACATCGACCAATTCAAAACTACATCAACTTTATCAAAAAATTATCACAATTTAAATAATTATCTACAACTCATCGACAAATTCACAGCTGACCCTGAGCTTCCTTACCTACAAATAAATGATTTACTTCATTACCTACAAACTTAAAATCAAACTCAGAATCTATCGACTAACTATCCACAAAGCATTGAGTACAGTTGTGCTTCGAGCTTCACGGTCAGTGAGGATTTCCACGCTTGTCGTAAACAGTCGTTCTTCTGACAATTGAAGCAGTTAGCCTTAGAAGAATCACCTTGTAATAAACAGAAATAAACCAAATGAAAATGAAAATGAAAATGCTGACCTTGGTTGACTCAAAGGTAAGCAGCAGTGTGTGACCATTTATAAGGAAAATCTCGAGTGCATTGTCCCTCAACTGGAACCAGCGCAAATGGACTTCTTTGATATCCTCATAGGCCCATGAGAAGGACAATGGTTCAGCATCACCGGTGCAGCCCTGGTGACAGGTGGGTATGTTGTAGATCTATTAATACGCTCCTACTCCCAGAAACAATTGCTTACAAGCAAGAATGATGGAGAAAAGTTAATGAAATAGCCAAAAGATTAAAATGATTATTCCAAGAGAATGTGATGTTGAAAATGATAACAATGATGACTTGGTTGAAATGATGGTGACAGAGTGATTTGAATATGGAGATTAAAAACGCTTTTCTCTCGATTAGTGTAAAATAAGGAAACACGTGAGAAGAGAACCCCAACTTGGAAAGGATTTCCTCTTCAATCAGATCATTTCGCTCGAGAAGGCAAAATTGGATCGCTCAACTTGGTTTGTAAAGTGCAGAGCATGAAGAAAACCTCTCGGTCGATTATTATAGAAAGAATACTCAAAATGAACAAAATTCAACAAAACCTTCTGTTTTAGTATAGTAGATGTTTTGGGAATCACTTCAATGGTTTGTTCAAGTCCGTGTCACCGTTTCTACATGTGTACACTGCTTTAGGTAGTGTATTATGCTGTACTGGCATCTAATAAATAAATAAAAATTATGAACCGTTCATGTTTTCTGCTTTAAAATAAATAAATAAAGAAATAAATAATAATAAAAAAAATAAAATAGAGGTTCATACTTTCAGTTTTGTAATTGACACATATCGAGTTATTGCTCCCAAGTTCAGAAAGGTTTAATGATAGCGATTTTAAATGTGCTGAAGAAATGTTGGGGCATGCGAGGACATTGTTGGATGTGTGAAGGAGGAGAGGGAGCGGATAGAGAACGAGGACGCTAAACAGTGGCAAAGTGGGAGTGACCAGCTGCAAACAGCGAGCACATCTTGTAGCTTTACTCATGAGTGGCAGAATGACTTGTGATCCTCATGTGTCGATTTGAGAGTCATAGCCCATAAAAGGCTACAGGTATGCGGAGACCCGAAAAAAGCTGGCTGCAAAGATTGATGGCCTGCTGCTGCGGCCCAGACTGCTCGTAATTGCCGTCAATTTTATGCGTCGTCTTTCTCGTCGAGTCAGACAGGAACATGCATGTCGAGTGGGGGTATCAACGCTGTTCTGTTTGGCTACATGCACTGCGGTAGCTGCCATGCTTGCTTCGCAAGCCTATTGCCTCGCTGATTGCACCAAGTTGTTGCCTTCCTAGGGTGGCAGGTTCATCACCTCACCTGGTGTGGTGCATTAGTCATCTTGCCTGGTACGCATTACCTTCACTCGATCCATCAACCACAGTTGAGGGACGGTGTCTTCCAATCCACCAATGCCAACGACAATAACTTGGGACCATCAATTATGCCGTCTAGTATCTTACGAAGGCAGGAAAGCAATTGGACCTTTTGAAGAGTTAGTAATGGATTCACTTGTTCATTAAACTTGCTGTTTGTATTCATTATCATCCAAGCACATCGACTTATTCACAATTCCTGGCTTGTGTTTTAGCCGAGATATCAAATCCACCACACGGTGGACATCCTTGGTCATTTGTGGTTAAACATGCACTTCCTTGGAATCAGACGGGTGGTCAAATATTGTGATATCTCATTGTTGTAAATTTACATAAGGAAGCTTTTTTTTTTGTAAATTTTTTTGCAAGGGGATATGCAAGATAAAATATACAAGGGCCGCAGAACAAAATGAGAAAGTCTATAACAACGCTCGACAATCTAATTCCCATGTCAAGCTTTTAGCTATCATCCAAACTTGTAAAGTAACTAATTTGTATTCCCAGTTGCAAACAACTGTGATCAATAAGTGGGAGTTGGTGGCCAGAGCTGCCTACAGGGGTAAAAGACATGATAGGTGGTAAGATGGAAAAAAAATGATGAAATATGAGTGAGTAATGATGAAAGTATATACCATGGTACAACGACATAATACACCACAAGGCAACATACACCCGTATCATCGGCAAAATTACAATAATCATAAATAAGGTTTCTAGCTTAAACATAGCAAAGGGTATGAGAATACAGCAAAGGCAATATTTAGTAAACTATTGTGAGAACATACCCTGACAATCCAACAATACACCAGACCCAAACCAATGTGGAGGTTTAATGGTGGATAATTAGAGAGAGGTCAGGTCAGGTATGGGAGCATGCGCTGAAGCAGCGCGTCGCTGCGTCCACTTTCCACCGGTACTCCAAGGGCTTCCGTCTGGCCATCTCCCAGGCAGATGCCTGGCCCATCCCCATCTCCTTAAGATGCCGATCAACCTGCTGCAACCACGAGGCACGTGGTCGGCCCATTGGACACTTGTTGGACACAAAGTCTGACCAGCAATAGCCAAGGATTCTCCGAAGAGACCTGGCACCGAAGGAATTAAGTCTCCGTCTCAGATCCCTTTTCAGATTCCAAGTCTCACATCCTTAGAGCAAGACTGGAAGCACCAAGGACCTGAAGACTCGGACTTTCGTCCTCCTGCACAGGTACCGGCAGCGCCACACCCCATGATCCAGTGAATCCATAACTCTCCAGGCCAGACCCAGACGTCTGTTGACCTCTGGTCAACATGAATATCACTACCAAGGTAAGTGAATCTCTCTGTGACCTCAAAATCCTCCCCACAAACAGGTACGGACAGGATAGCAGCATCCAAAATGTCATTGAAAGCCTGGATCTTAGTTTTGACCCAGGAAACTTGTAATCCCAGTGGCTCAGACTCCTCATTCAGCACCTCGAGGGCCCCCAA
>CM068960.1:11821920-11858193 GCA_035128595.1 Eptatretus atami
GACGATTACAATATCCCGCTCCCTCCCTCCGGGGGGCGGGATAATAAATGCAATAAATAAGTGACAGAGGAGTTAAGCATAACGATTTTAATTGAAAGTTTATCCGGGCAACATCACGTGAACATAGTGAAATGAAAAGATTCAAAGGCGAATATGAAAAGTTGTGGAAAAATAACGAAGAGCTCTGATCACAACCTTTAAATGGACGGCTAGACGTGACACTGTTCACAACAGTGGTATTGCGTGTTTGTGCAAGTTGGTTAAATGTGCCAGTAAGTTGGCATTTGGGACGAGGTTTATTTAGAACATTTAGAACTTGTGAAATTGGTTCTGGACCTTTAACTGCATATTTAAAACAAAGAATTGGGAAAGAAAGCCGCCATTAGAAAATGCAGATTGCAACCCAAATCATGTTAATTTGCACATGCTGTAGGTTGTTGTAGGTTTTCATTGTTTTTCCAAATGGTTTGGCCTCGGGCAACACCATGAATGGAATAATTTTGGCAGTAAGGAAGCTTCAATTTTCAAGAGGAGAGGGGGAGGGTGGGAACTATTGGAGCAATTTCACACAAAAGTGGAGAGGGGAGGATAATTTAGGATGTTTTAAAAATTGGCTTAAAACAAGCCCCAATGGTGGATCCGTGCCTGCTTCACCACTGTAAACCACGGACAGATCTCAAATAGCTGGTACAATTTATTTTTAACTCATGATTAATCACCAGCATGAGAAATAAATTATTTTCTCATGTCATTTTATTCCATATTATTTTACACCAGCAGGTACCGGCGGAAATTCCACGTAAAGTAAAATGTGATTTCTACAATGTCTTTACCAATGACGTTCCCTGTCAGGTTGTCTCTCGGACGCGGGCAATCAGGCCACGCCATCCCTCAATCATTACTGGTCTCCGTCAAAGTTATGGCAACGTATGGCGGGTGTCAAGTCACAGTCCAAACAACATCCAATTCACAATCTTGCAAGATATGTCCTCAGGAAATTCCATGGAATTGCCACTCTCAAGTGATAGGAAGTTGGCTAATTGTTTCAATAGATTATCCTGAATGAATTATCTTCTTCATGATACAAAGGTCTTCTTCCTCTCCTTCTTTTCCCTTTGTAAGGGGTGAGGTCCAACACAGTACCAAGCTTCTGCTCAACCTAGACCACAACACCCTCCACTTCCCTCTGTCCTCAGCCATCTCTCTCCACTGTCAAACCACCACACCTTACTGATGTCCCTCCTCACACAATCTTCCCATCTCAAACTCGGTCTACCTATTTTCCTCCTACTTTGCTCTGTCAACCTATCCGCTCTTTTTGCCCTCTCTTTTCCTCCATCTGCACCAAGTTTCCAGCCCACTTCAGCCAGCTTTTCACCAATCTCCTCCTTCAGTTCATCCATCCTCCTTCCATCCACAGTCTTCACTCCCGCAATCCTCCTGACCCAGTTCTTCTCACAGACCTGCAACCTCTGTTGTTGTCTCCCTTTCAGTGCCACAGTTTTGAGACCGTAAAGGTAGGCCAGCATCACACAAGTCACCATAACCTTCCATTTCAATGTCCTTGAAATCTTTCTATCTGCCATTACTCCCTCAACCCTCCTCCACAAATTTGCACCCACCTGAATCCTCTTACTCACCTTTGCCTCAGACTTACCATCCTCGGTTCCTCCCAGATACTCAAACCTATTTCCCTATCTGATCTCCTTCCCCTTTTACCTGATATTCATTTATTTTCTCTCCTGCCCAACCAACATCATCTCAGTCTTCTCCATACTCATCATGTTTCTCAAGAGCCTTCTTACACTCCCCAAAACTTCCTGCATCTCCCGTCTACTCTCCGCTACAACATCCTAAATAAAACGTTATAATTAAACAACAACAAAACAACGTTTAATTCACAATCGCATGAGATTCTGTCTTCTCGCAAAATTTTATGTGATAGACGGATAGACGTGACAAGCATATTGTTATTTTAATTATAAATAATGGGCAAATAGTCTCTCACCAAACCCTCAGCAGAATCTCCAGCATTATCCTCAACAAAGTACATCCCTTTCTCTCCTGTGACAGAAATAAGGGCAGATGACAGAAAGTAGTGAGCAGGACAGTAAAGTTCTCATTAATTAACCATAAATGACATTTTATGTGCAGACGGAAGCCAAAGTATAACCAGTGCCACAAGGAAAGCTGCTTACCGAGGAGCAGTTCTCCAGGGGTCTCTCTGGAGGGAACAATGCTGATGCAATGGCGGGTAAACCTGGGACAAAAGTGAAGTTATTGGCAGAGGAAAATGTTATCAACATTTTAACAAAATACAAAAAAAAAAAAAAAAGCAAAATCTTTGAAAATATTTGATCATTTTGAAAGGCAAAAGTCAATCACTTATTGCTTTTGAAAATATCATGTAGCATTATATGTATGTCATCGTGTGTGTGTGTGTCTGTCTGTCTCCACCCCCCCTCCCGTTTTTCTCCCCTCCCCTTGTTACCCGGCATAGAAGTGACATGGTATTTGCTAGTCCACAATATTTCTCAAGCTGAGGTGATGCGTGTCTTTGTTAATACGCAACGATGTGAGGATGTTTGTCTGCACGCAGGGGGATGCAGTTTTCAACACTTATTGTAAAGGTAAAATGTCTTGCTTAATAATTCTTCATGATTTTGTTAGTATGTTCAACAAGTGCACAGTTACTTTTGGGTTAGTATTTTCTAGTGCAGAGTGCCTTTTGATATACTCTGTAATAATGAGTACACGCACGCGTATGTCCACCCTTTTCCTTCAAAATCAGTGAAATTCTTCTGAGGTCACTTTCAAATAATTTTGTCAAACTCTTGTGGAATGGTGTTTCACACTTCTTCAAAGACCTTGCAAAGACCATCGAAGTTGCTGGGATTCATTTTACTTTTTCTTTGTCCAAATTGTCCCAAACTTCACTGATATTGAGATCTGGGCTTTGAACCGGCCTTCCATGGGCTGAAGGACCCCAGCTTCCTTTTTCTTTTACAAATAAGTTTTAATTATTCTAACTGAGTGTTCTGGATCATTGCATTGCTCTAAAATGAAGTTTGGACCAATAAGTCTTGTACCACTGGGGATGGCATGGTGGATTAAAATTTGTTTGTACCTTGATACAGTCAATATAATCATCAATTTTCAGCAATTACCCAACATCACTTGAGGATATGCACCCCCAAACCTGAATTTAACATCCTCCATGCTTAATTGTTGGCTTCAAGCAAGGCTCTGTGAAAGTTCCCATTTTTCATCCTCTCACATACTGCCCTCGATTAGATCCAAATAACTGAAACTGACTTGTCTGTCCAAAGCACCTTTGACCATTGTTGCATAGTCCAATCTCTAGCGTGTTCTTGAGCATACTATAGCCTTTCAGTCTTGTTTCCCTTTCTTAACAGAGGTTGTCTAACTGAAACACATCCTTTATGTCCTGAAAAGTGACCTCCTGTTGATGGATGGGCAACAACACCTGAGCCTTCTGCCAGTTCTGTTGTCGTCAATGCTCGTCTTCTTTCTATTCCTCAAGAATATTATCTTCAAGTATTGCTCATCCTTGTTCGACAGCTTTTTGGGTCTCCCAGTCCTGGGTTTGTCAATTATAGATGTTTCTCTGTACTTGCTGATTGAGCTCCAGATACCACACCTTGAAAATCGAGTGCTGTAATCTATTTCACTGAATATTTTCCCTTCTTTATGCAGAAACAATTCCATGGCGATCTTCGACTGAAATTGTAGCCATTTTGTTTGAAGCTAACAGTTAATCCTGCTAGATCTGTATTCGGCAAGACGAAAAGTGGGCTTTCAGCTTTATGGATGTGTACAGAGGAAGACCTGACACCGAGTCATCAATTCGATTTCATTGGTAAATGTGATGAATTGGAAACTACAACACTTCATGTAAAGTTTACTTTGAGTTGGTGTGATCACAAGTTTTTGATGATTTTGATCAATATGAATGAAAGATGGCTAAATGACAAGCTTGGTTCCTTCTTACCAAAACTAAGGTGTATTAATAACAGTCAACATTGTTATAATAGTAGAACACGAGTGGAGGCTTTGAATAAAGTGTTGATGCTCATATCTTTGATTTGACTTTGACGTTCATATCATGTCTGACATCTTTGAGCTTTGTTCTTTGTTCCTTTCACACTTCTTTCTACTTTATCACATTTCTCTTTATTCATTCTAATTCTTGCTTTTTCTTTTATTTTGTCTCTTTTACTCTATTTCTCTTTCTTTATCGATCTGTCAAGGGAGAAGTGAAATATTACAGAAAATTATCTGCAAGGCTCACTTGGCTCTGCCTGGATGGGTTTGAGGTTAGAGGAGTAGCAGCTGAAACCTGAATCCTACCCAGGTTCCTCCTGATGACTCTGTCTTTGCTCTTTACTTATTTGGGTTCCTTCTGATGACTCCAATGCAGTATTTGGTCTTCCGTTTGATAACATCCATATGTAACATACAGTACATGAATATGCTCTCGCATAAACCAAGGACAGAAGTCGGTGTCATGCTGACGATGCTACAAGCCAAGTAAATAAAGGTCATCAACCCAGGGGATGGTGGTGGGCTCAAATTGTTGATCCAGAAGAGGAACAGAGGTTGTTCATTCAAGACAAGTGGGACATTTATTTCATGAACCATATCTCCCAAATATTTGGCTTGATCTTTGCTCAATTTCCCATGCCATGGTCGACCAAGGACCTAAAATGACACAATTAAAACCCAACACTGCTTTAGAATATCATGCCTACAGAAAGTCTTCACCCCCATTCGAAATTTTCACCTTTTATTGCCTTATAACCTGGAATTAATTTACATTAAATCAGACTTTTTACACCTTTATTTACACATCGTAACCCACAACTTCCAAGTGAAAAACAAATTCGACAAATTTCAGAACATTAATTAAAAACTAGCCGAAACCCCGTCACAGACGGATTCCGTTCCATGAAGCCCAATATGACAACAGTGGCGGCTCTTGTAAGAGCCGGATCACAGTCGATGTACTCCGTGGCGTTACCTAATGAGGCCTACAAAACGTCCTTGTACACGACATTTTTGGTGTACACTACTCCTTGTGAAGAAGTCCCCTGATTGTGCACGTGTCTACTTTGACGTACAAACACCGTGTCAAAACTTCTCAGGTCACAGTACCGAGAAAAACGTGATGCGGCCGCTAGAGGAGCACAGAATTGGTCCTTCAGTATTAATATATAAGATACAATGTTTCTTGTTACATTTTTTTTGTGTCAAATTCACATTCTGAGGTAGTCAGCATGTGCAGAAGAGGGTTTTACATTGCAGACGCTATTTTCGAGGAGTGGAATTACACCTCTCAGCGTGACGGTCTGTCGACGACAGACGTATGACGTCGGGGAATGACCGATGAGTCATGACGTCCTTACGCCTCTCAGCGGTGACGTCACACGTCGCCATGTAAACGAATGTAAAGCAAAAATTGTTTATTCTGCTTCAGAGTTGAAGTTGACTATTGCCACTATGTGCGATGCACTCTTACGGGTACGAAGTTTCTTTCAGTCCAGGTCACAGTACCGAGAAAAACGTGACGCGACCGCTAGGAGGAGAACAAAATGGTCCTTCAGTATTAATATATAGATCTAAACTAGAATATCTTGGTTGGATAAGCATCCACCCCCCTTATAATATCAATTGTAAATTAGCTCAGTAACCAATCACCTTTAAATCACACAAGTTAATTGACCTCCACCTGTTGTTAATGTAGTGATTCTGATTATGTCAGAATAAAATCAGCTGTTCCTGTAGGTTTCCTCCACTGGGTAGTGCATTTCACAGCAAACACTCTACCATGAGCACCAAGGAGCTTTCCAAAGACCTCTGGGATAAAGTTGTGGAAAGGCACAGATCAGGGGATATGTATAAATATTTCAAAGGCCTTGAATATCCCTTGGAGCATAGTCAAGACAATCATTAAGAAGTGGAAGGCATATGGTACCACCAAGACCTTGCCTAGATCAGGCCATCCTTCCAAAATGGATGACCAAGCAAGGAGGAGACTGATCAGAGAGGCCACCAAGAGGCCAATGGCAAGTTACATGCCTTTATGGTAAAGACTGGTCACTGTGTGCATGTGACAACAATATTCCCAAGTACTCAGTCTGGCCTGTGTGGTAGGGTGGCAAGAAGGAAGCCATTACTCAAAAAGCCCACCTTGAGTTCCGTTTGAGATTTGCAATACCTATTTCGGAGATTGTGAAGCCATGTGGCAAAAAGGTTTGTGGTCTGACGAAATCAAGATGGAGCTTTTTGGCCTAAATGCAAAACGTTATGTTTGGTGCAAACCCAACACAGCACATCACCCAAAGAACACCATCCCGACTGTGAAGCATAGTGGTGGCAGCATCATGCTATGGGAATGTTTCTCATCAGCAGGGACTGGGGCACTTGTCAGGATAGATGGGAGAATGGACGGAGCAAAATACAAAAAAACCCTGGAAGAAAACCTGCTGCCCTCTGCAAGAAAGCTGAAATTGGGACGGAAGTTCATGTTTCAGCATGATGATGACCCGAAGCACACAGCCAAAGCTACACTGGAGTGGCAAAGGAACAAAAAGATAAATGTCCTTGAGTGGCCCAGTCAGAGCCTCGACCAAAATCAAATCAAAAATCTGTGGCATGACTTGAAGATTGCTGTCCATCAACGCTTCCCACGCAACTTGACTGAGCTTGAACAGTTCTGTGCAGAAGAATGGGCAAATATTGTCCAACCAAGGTGTGCAAAGTTGGAAGAGACCTATTTCAACAGACTCACAGCTGAAATTTCTGTCAAAGGTGCTTTCGAAGTTGTGGGTTACAATGTGTAAATAAAGGTGGAAAAAAGTCTGATTTAACGTAATTTAATTCCAGACTATCAGGCACCAAAAGGTGAAAATTTTGAAAGGGGGTGTAGACTTTCCATAAGCACTGTATGTCTGACTTTCCACCACCCTTAGCCTGAGAAAATGTAAGGAAGAAAAGTACCACAGAAAACACTGCAACATTATAAAGAACCAACTTAACACGGAACGAAACATTATCTGCAAGCCAAAGGCTACTCGGATCGGCTTCTTCAACGTTAGATTATCATTGACACTTAATTTAGAATAGGTCCTTCCATCTGAATGACACATTAAAAAGGTGATCTCACAATGAAAGTAAATGTAAACGAGAACAGCGCTCGGTAGAGCGCATAACCTCTCCCAGGCTTAACAGTTTACATTTTGTATCCCACCGAGATAGGCCGGATCTGGATCCAGACCTGAACCAAAATCTAATCGGCTTGTTCTTTTCACCTACACAACTCATCCACCAAGTTTTGTCATAACCTGTCCACAGACAGGCGGAGAGACATTGGTGAAAACATAACCTCTGTCCACCTTCGGTGGTGGAGGTAACAAATGTTTTGATGACTGCAGAGAACAAACTTTCTCACATCGTTTTGTAATTGCATTTGTAAGGTTCTCACTTCGTTGGCTCACTCGTGGCTCGGTCCTTCACTGCAGAGGCACCAGAGAAATGGCTTTTATCCTCAAAAAGATAACTCAAGAGAGGCTGGGAGATGTCTGCAGAAAGCAAAATACAAACAGAAATTGGAGAATCTCACATGATAAACACTGCTACTTAGTGAAAGAAATGACAAGTTTGTTTGTAGTTCTGGTGCAAAGATGACAATTGGAAGTAAGAGTGAACTCGTGTTCCGAGGAACCAAAAGTACAATCAGAGATCACATGGTATAAGTCAAAACCATTAAAAGTGTGTGTGACAGATCATGAGATAAAGCCTTACAAACAATTATATTTAAATTGTGATAATATATATCATACATGACATGGACTGCCTGACTGTGAGGAAGAATAATCTCCATCAAATACGCCAAACATCCCATCTATTCTCAGTAGCAATAAAAAATAAACACAAAGCAACATAGACACACAAACACAGACAGATACAAAATACAGACAATACAATTATTTTCTGAATATAAACGGAGAACTTGCATTTCATGAGCCCAGCTTTGCAATTGCTCGGTCTCCACAAATGTCTCACATTCGTCATTTCAACAAGTGTAATAGGTCTAAACCAATGAGCCTCGAGATGTCGAAATGCCACCTTGCACTCATCCGGTCTTCTTCTGTTCAGTTTATCAAGGTCATCCTGACAAGCTCCCCGTCTCTCCGTCATATTTTCTAACCCTCAAATGACCCAAATCTGTCGGTCTTATTTGTATTCATTTTCTAATAACACATTGTGGTTGGGAGGGGTGGGGGGTAAAGGCAAAAAACAAAAACATCCAAGATCCTTTCCCATTGATGGCTTAAACACAACAAAGCAATTTTGGCTCACCGTCGCTCTGCCTGCGGTCCTTCAGGAGGTATTTGTTGGGGACATGAAGACGGCACCTCTGCAAACGTCTACGTTCCCTGCTTGGACCCTCGGTTGGGTCAAGTTGCCATGACATTGGACACGCCACGGGGTCAAACCACACGGCTCTGGAAGTAGTAACCGCGTGAAACACAAAACTTGCTCTTTTTCTATAATCTGTCACACCGACTCGTAAAACAGAAATGAATCGCAATAGAATGGTCAGGTAAAGTGCATTTGGATTTGCTATAAATATCAACACTGCTGGAGAAGGGAAACGAGGCCCAACAGTGAGGAAATGAAGGAAAGGCCAAGTGGGAGAAATCACTTTCAATAACTCGATTTGTTCCAGCAATAATATTTTCAAGGTGGGCAGCTCATCTCTGGGAACAGGAATGGAGAGTAAAAGGTCTACTTAATCTGTCTCCAGCTATGCCAAGTAGCGTTGATGCAAATAAATTTATATTTAGAATGCAGTGAGGCCCCAGCACCTCTTTGTGGACTTGACCCTACCTGCTACGGGGTCCGCAAAGAGATACCGGGGCTTTAGAGCAGAATCCGCGGAATTGGATTCTATCTGTTTGCTGGGCGGCTTTTTGCCTCACAAACAGATATCAGAGCATACGCAGGGGTACCACGACATGTTTTAACTTCCACATAGGAATGTGTTGTTTTAATTTGCCTTCTAGTACTGAACGTGTTCAGTAAAAACCATGTGCGATCTTTATTTTAGCCTTTGGTGACATCATCACAACACACTATAGATGCTAATTGTGATCGTTTTACACGCACACAGACTCTTTCTCAGTCTTAGTTGTTCAGTGCTCTTTCAGACAGGAATATCATAGGAAACTAGAACAGCACTTGGTCAAGTGCATCCTCCGCCAGGCTGAACAATTTACATTTTGTATCCCAATGATAGGCCGGATCTGCATCCGGACTTGAACCAAAATTTAATCAGCTTGTTCTTGTCACTAAACCAACTCATCCACTAAGTTTCCTCTGAATCCATCCACAACTTTTTGAAATATGGTACTATATGTCGTTTTTGGCACCATCTCTCATTGGTGAAGAATCACTTAAATAGGTCTCATCCATCCATCCATCCATCGGGACCATACTTTGTACAGGCCGTTGGTGCTGCCGAAGCAGTCTCCTGGGCGACTGGGCACAATCCTGGACGGGTCGCCACTCCGACGCAGGATACTTGAATGGCTCAATCATCCCAGCAAGCTGTTACTCATTTTGCCGACCTCTGAAGGATTACATGCTGAGTCAACCCCACCTGCTATTAATTCAACAGCTGAGTGGGATTTGAACTCAGGACCCTATGATCCAAGCCCACCACCCTAACCATTAAGCCAACACCAGGCATGTTGTGTTACATCCTCAATTTAAAATTAATGAAACCCAAACGCTTCGTCACCAATCTACACAAAATACCCCATAATGACAAAGCGAAAACCTGTTTTTAGAAACCCATACTTCAACCAATTAAAAATGAAGAGCTGAAATGTCTTGCATCAATAAGTAATTCAACCCCCCCCCCCCCCCCCCCCAAGTCAATACTTTGTAGAAGCACCTTTACCTGGATCCCAATCCAGATCTTCACACAAATCTATCAATTTGTCCTTGCCACACACCCACCATGCCACCAAGTTTCATCCAAATAGGTACATAACTTTTGAGATATTCTGCTCACAGACAGAGATAGACAGACAGTACAGGGAAGACAGTCACAGGGACATGGACAGTCACAGGGACAGACAGTCACAGGGACAGACAGTCACAGGGACAGACAGTCACAGGGACAGACAGTCCACAGGGACAGACAGTCACAGGGACAGACAGTCACAGGGACAGACACAGTCACAGGGACAGACAGTCACAGCGATCACAGGGACAGACAGTCACAGGGACAGACATCACAGGGACAGACAGTCACAGGTGACAGACAGTCACAGGGACAGACAGTCACAGGGACAGACAGTCACAGGGACATGACAGCACAGGGACAGACAGTCACAGGGACAGACAGCCACAGGGACAGAAGTTCAAGACAAGAGCAGTCACAGGACAACAGTCACGAGGACAGACAAGTCAACAGGGACAGACAGCCACAGGGACAGACAGCCACAGGGACAGACAGCCACAGGGACAGATGGCAGAGGAAATGAGTCATCACAAATGAAAAACAATTAACAAGATTAATTGTGATGTCATCCATCCAATGTGACCTACCATTTCCACCACTTATGCCTCAGGTCAAAACAGTGCGTACTAAGGAGGCATTTGCACAAGTCAGAGCTTTTGGGTATCTCCAAAAACTCAGTATTGGACCCCAATGTATAAAAATCTCTGGCACATTGCTACCCGAAAATGTGTATCGTTTGAATCTATAAAGCTTGAATGAAACTGGAATTTTTTTTTCGTTAAAGTTATAAAAATAAAAATCATTTTGTCTTATCTGGGCCAACTTATAATGTCCTGATGAAGAAGAGTACACACCTTTTGCTTTATCCTTTTATACATGCAATATTCTACATAAACAGCCACCTGTTGGTTTTTCTGTTTATCGCAATGTGTTATTTACAGATACCATCAATCTTTAATCAGACATATGTTTCACTACAAGATGCAGGTCTGTTGGGCGATGAGGGCTGAGGGATGGAGAGGAGGTGGAGGAGGGGGTGGGGGTGGGGGTACAGCTTCTCACATTCAGGTATTGTTGTGTTGCTGGACAAGTGTGTACATGCGGAGAAGACTGAAGTGACCGGCAGTGTGAGAATGTCCCATGGCAAGGGATGTACTATGTGGAGAAAGTACAAATGAATAATAACTAGCATCCGTTGAAGACAAAGTCTTCGATATCCCCCACCATAGTAAATGAGGATTAACAAACTTATATTCCCGAAGCGTGTGCAATATGTATGTGAAGTTTCCCCTTGATCTGACAGCCGTTTTGGAGAAGGTGTTTGAAGGTTTTAGGGTAAATTCAATATGGCCGCCAAACCATATGACCTATCAATTAGAAATTAACAAACTTCTGAAAGGATGTCTTGGGGAAAGTGTATGTGAATTTTGCCTCAATCTGTCCAGCCGTTCTGGAGAAGAAGATTTTTAAAATTTATTAAATTTCAATCCAAGATGGCTGACAAACCATGTGACCTATGACATCATAAATTTAGATTCTGCCTCCAATCCTCCAGTGGAATACGTGTGTGAAGTTTCGTGTTAATCGGATGAGGTGTGTTTTTCTATCCAAGATGGCCGCCAAACCATGTGACTTGTGACGTCATAATTTTTACTATGTATGCAGACATTGATGGAAGATGATAGTTGCAAATTTTCGCTTCGTTAGGTTATGTGATTCCAGAGAAAAACATTATTTAATATTTTTCTTGAATCCAACATGGCTGCCAAACCATGTGACCCATCAATTAGAAAATATCAAAAGGCACCAGTTCACCACTTGCTTGATATGTGTACCAAATTTCGTAAATTATATCTTGAGGGGATTTGTAGTTAAGCTCCGGAAACGAAATGTGATGGACGGACGGACAGACGGACCCATTTCTCTATCCCCCGCCAACATCGTTGGTTGGCGGGGGATAATAATAATATTAACAAGAAGGTATATACAGAATTGTGCTACTACATGGAAAACAGCATCCTGGTTGCCATGGTAACCACTTTAGATGACGAGCGTATGTCAACACCACCGTCTCCACAGTCTGTACCTATGTACCAAATATGAAACGTGAAAGTTGAAAACTTTGGGAGTTAGAGTGCGGACAGGAACGGATGGACGGACGGACGGACGACCGGTATCACATAATACGCCCGATATATATATATATATATATATATATATATATATATATATATATATATATATATATATATATAATGTATATATCGGGGCGTATAACAAAAATAAGACCGTCTGTCCTGAAGCTCATCAAGATCAGGAGTAGCAGTCACTCAAACCCCCACAGACCCTTAGACCCTGAATTACTTAATGCCGTGAACAAACTTTGGTACATTAAGGGTTTTGAAGGTTTTCGTCAAATTTCATCAAAATAGTGTGTCGTTTCGAAGAGAGCAAATTCCTATTTTGGGGGTCAACACCCTCCATAGAGCCTCTTTCATGAGCGCAGATTTTGATGCAGTCAATCCATTTTGGAACTCACGGGTGAAGAATGTTGTGGTCAAGTTTCATTAAAAGCACGTGAGTAGTTTCGGAGAAGGGAGCAAATAACTATTTTGGGGGTCAACCCTCCACCCCCACCTTGGACCCTTTAATGAGCGCATATTTTGATGTGGTCGATATACTTTGGTCCATCATGGGTGATGAATGTTGTGATCAAGTTTCATCGAAATCATGTGTCGTTTTGGAGAAGAGAGCAAATACTTTTTGGGGGGGGGTCAAAATCCCCCAGTGGACCCTATAATGAGCGCAGTTTTTTGATGCGGTCAATACACCTTCATTAGGCGTCAGATTATGAAACTCGTAGCCAAGTTTCATCAAAATCGTGTGTTTGGTTCAAGCGACAATAACTGGTGTTTACAGACTGACTAACTGACTGACTGACTGACTGACACCTTTGGACACTGCTCGATCGCCTAAGCTCACCTGACGAAAGTACAGGTGAGCTCATAATAATAATAATAATAATAATAACAACAATTTTTAAAAAGACTTTAATTCCCAACATAGAGTAATCAATTTTATTTTCTACTGAGAAAAAGAAGTTTGTCAAGTTTACAGGAAACTGGTTTTATGATCATCTGGATCGGCACTGAGTAAAAAGAAAGCAGAATCAAGACAAAGTATGATCTATCCCTTCGGTCAATAATCTCACAGTGGACTATTCTTGGAGCAAGCACTGAAAATGAGCAAACGTAAATGCTCTGCTCACCTCTCATGGGTGAGTTGGCAGAACAAAGCTTGCCAACTATGCTGTGTGCCCAGATCAGCTTTGCAAGCCTCGCGCAAATGCTCCATGACACGCTTGCGCTCGAGGCCTTGTCGGCTCGCCACACGTTGTGTTACCTGCGCAGCTGCACGCGAGATGATGCGACCCCTCGCCTCGATCCTGCCCAACAGTCTGTCAACATGAAAAACACCGAATGGTGCTCTGTTCATTACACCACAGTCTAAAGAGGGAACAATAAAAAAGAAAGCAAACAAAACCCAACCACATGATTCAGGTGGAAAAAAGAAGAGCAACACCACTGGTACACCTGATGTCCTGGTCTAGGTCATAGGTCAACTATGGCTTAAAATGATTGATATCTACACAATACAGCAGTGAGGAGTTGCTAATGAACCACACATGGACTCAAAGTCCACATCAGGACAGCTTATGGGGTCACCCCACATGACCAGGTGAGAATAAACAGGACGCAAGTGTTTTGTTTGTGGTCCAGACGGTCAGTTAAAGCTCATTATTGAACACAAGACACTGCTGAAATGGCTTTGAATGGCGCTGTTACTACCAGAACTGGCAACTCCAACAGAGGGCACCTGTATTGTTCACTGGCTTATTACGAGTGAATCAGTGCAGCAATCACTGATGTGTATAATTTTGGACAGCTGGAGGAGAAGAGGAGAAGAGGAGAAGGGAGAAAGAGGAGAAAGAGGAGAAAGAGGAGAAAGAGGAGAAAGAGGAGAGAGGAGAAAGAGGAGAAAGAGAGAAAGAGGAGAAAGAGGAGAAAGAGGAGAAAGGAGAGAGAGAGAGAAAAGAGGAGAAAGAGGAGAAAGAGAAAAAGAGGAAAAAGAGGAAAAGAAAAGAGGAAAAGAGGAAAAAGAGGAAAAAGAGGAAAAGAAGAAAAGAAGAAAAAAGAAAAAAAGAAGAAAAAATAAGAAAAAAGAGGAATAGAAAAAGAAGAACCTCATGACCTTTTGTTCTGTTGCCTTGGGGATGCCGATCTGGTATGCCACTGACACCTGCAACCTCTGACAGGTTACTCCACACACGACAAAACATTACGGAAGACTGCGCGGTCCTGGCTACACTGAAGCAAGAGCACAACACAATAGTGGTGAGGGATCTGTGGATCGTTCCTGGAAGATCGATCGGTTGTCTCCATGCCATGGGCCTGCTCAAACAGAACTGACTCGAGATACCCAACAACTTCATCACAACACTGTACAGGTACTCAAAGCAGAAAAGCCTTCTTATTGATGGTATTATTTATTTGATCTTATTTTAGTCAAATGGTCTTATTTTTATATTAAATGTCTTTTTAACAACAAAAAAATTAATGAATTTTGGACTTGTATTTTGGGGGCTAAAAGGTATCTCATTGCCTTACATACATACGTACGTTATAAACTGTTCGTCGTTTGTGATTTCGCCATTCGCAGAGGTTTACAGGAACGTAACCCCCGCGGACGGCGAGATTTTACTGTAATTACTAAATTTCCATTTAACGAAAACATCCAGCCTGTTGATATTTTCAGATTTCAGATCACCCCCCCTATCCAAACCCATGATCCCCTCTACCCCCATCAATCCCTCCACCCTCCACCCAAGCCCACCTCCTTCCAAATTTCCAATTCTTCCTTCCTGAGAGTTTACCTCTATATCCATTTTGTCCACTCCTTTCTCCCCTACCTCTCATTCTTACCCTCATCACTTGTTTGTCCATCTCCATCCATTTTGTCCCTTGTCCCTACTGTTGCTACCCCTCTCCTCTTTCTACAGTTCCTTTTGTTCTGTTGCATCCTGTGTTCTAGCTCTTGCTCGAGCCTCGAATTTGTATGCAAATGCAGACACTTGAGATCGAAAAAGGTTTTGTTGAAACACGGCAATTAGTGTACTCTACACCCTCTGGGTTAGTGGTTTCATTTTAATATACTTCTTATTTATCAATTAATAAATAAAGTCCATCGTTTCATTTAGATTTTGGGACATTACCGTACTCATATGTGTGAAGAAATGCAGTGATCATACTTTTCCACATTACCACTTAATAACTGCTGCATCCTCGTTCGGAGGAAGGGTGCAGAGGTCGTGTCAGAGTGAGTACTGCATAGATTCAACTTGCAGTTTGTGCAACTTTTAGGAATAACAAAACTCACTCCTGCTGGGTGGTTACCATCCGCCTCCACCAGGATTCCCGATTGACGGCCTCCTCCTTATTCCAGTTCTCCACTTCCTTGAAGACAAACAGTCACATTTACCAGATGGCAATCAGGTATAAGAAACCTAATAATTTATTGTATTATTATTGAATCACCACAAAGAAAGAGTTTTTTTTTTTCACATGGACAACGTTCTCATTGTTGAAAACACGATAAGCCAATTAACATTACAAGTGTCATATCCTGTTAAGGCATGTGTTATAAGGCAAACAGTATTTGGACGAATATAATTGGTGCATTCGGCTTGGCAGCGTTCCACCAATGTTCACACAAAATGCGTTTGATTTAGCAGAGGACATGACAGCATTTGACCTCCTTTACCCAGAATCGGAACTGTGTCTCTCCGTGCAGTTGTGTTGTGTTCAAATTACTCCATGCTGTTCACATAGCACAAAGGAATTGCTCACGTGTATAAATATCTAAGAAACTACAGACATTTGTCTGTGTGGTGGATGTTCACTCGAAAGATGACGACTACCCATATATATATATATATATATATATATATATATATATATATATATATATATATTATATATATATATATATATATATATATATATGGAAAAAAATAACAGGCCCAGACTGGGAATCAAACTCAGGTCTTCTGGCAAACCATACCATACCAGTGCTCAATATTTTTTTTCCCACATATATTTATGATGTCGATTCTATCCTGTTCACTTCTAAATATCTCTATTATAATACCAAGCTTGCACACTAAAAACTCGGCTCGCTGTCACACGATCCCTATGAAATTGCTGTGGCACTTAGCGGACATGCCGACAATGTTTGGGAAGTCTTGGCGTTCCATAGTACCACTTGCATTTTGCACAATGCGTATTTTTGTCATTCCCCGTGTACGGCTCTGTCGTCTGCCACCAGCTATGTTGTACTGCTATCCCGTGCATGTGCACGGGTATCGCTAGTACATATATACTAGGTGAATGCACCCGCCGTTGCCGGGGTTCTTTTTGAATGAATTTAATCTTCTGTACATAGGTCTGATGTGAGCCCAGTATCAGTTCCATATTGGGCCACGACACCAAGCCTAAGTGGTTGGTGAGGGGAATAACACACCCACCCCCCCGCCTCCGGGCCGAGGGCCTCGCCACCTAGCCTATAACCTTCTCCGGGGCCCGCCTGACATTTTTGTTTCAAGAGTTCCAAAGACTTTCACTGTTCACGAGATATCGTGTGCTGACAAACCAACAACAAAACAAATCAAATTATAACTTCAAATTATATATACTATATTATATATGATAAAAATATCATAATACTATATATAATATACATACATATATAATATAACATATTGTGTATACTAGCCTGTGTTGGCGCAGTGGTAGGCAGGCTTGGGATCCAAAAGGTCCTGGAGTTCAAGCCCCGTTGGGCCACTGAATTAATAGCACCAGGGTTGCTCCAGCCTGTCATCCTTCCGAGTCGGCGAAATGATTACATTATACTGGCCGGTGTATACCCCGGTTTAAAATAGTGTGTACCATATTCCCTGTGTCGTAAGAGCGACCCAGGGTTGCGTCAGAAGGGGCATCCGGCGTAAACATGCTGCCAAATCCACTATGTGATTCATACGAGATCCGCCTGTGGCGACCCTAACGGGAATCGAGCCGTAAAGGAAGAGTAAGAAGATATATTACATATTATCTGTACATTATAATATACATATATATATACAATAAAATATATATAGTGCTATATAAATATATATATTGTGTGCGAATTCGCGCCCCCGCTGCGATCGGCCACGTGACTCGAAATCCGACCGCCGCCTCGCCCACCGGACGACAATTCTGTCGTGACCACTCTCGGACTAAACCCGCGGATCCAGTCACGGGTGGCCTTTCGCGGCCTCACCACGATCGTGCCCAATCGGCCACCGCGTGGATAGGGTTGTTCGCCAAACTCGCCACCTAAGTACCCACCCGGAATGGTAAACCGGGCGACCGCACCTCGCCGCAGGTCGACTGCGGATACGGGCCGCTTAAGCGAACCCGTTCCGTGGCTATCGGGATAACCGAGCGGTGTTATCGTCGGCCTCGAACGGTTCCTGATTACTTATCGGGCGCCCCCGCGCCCACTACGTACCCTTTACGTAAAACAAGATGGAGACCCAACGAAGAAGGACACAGCGAAACGCGGAAACCATTCAACAAAAGCACGTTTAATTCACACAAATAGCACACAAAGCCAGCAAGTATTCACAGCAACAATAATTAATAATTAAAAAATGCAACATATATCAAATAAAAGAAGGAACGACAAAAGCAAACGATGACGCAGAGCTAAAACCGAATACGCGACACACGACCACTTAAAACAATACTACTTTACAAGACATGGCGCCGACACACACGTTCACACAGAACCAAAAGAAAATGAGGAAGTCGCCGACTTCCTGCGTCAAGTCCTTGGCGGACCGTCCTCTGCCGTGGTCTCGAGCTCCTCCGCTCCACTCGACGCGAGATCCTCCGGCGTGCTTCTGCCTGCCCGTGCTGGCCCCTCGAACGCCACGGACCGAGCACCGACGAACAGAGAGAGAGCACACGCGAACCCAGAGAGAACCAGAGAACAGCACGCGCCAGAGAGAACCCAAGAGCGCCGAACCAGAGGAGAGCCCGAAGAGCGCCGAACCAGAGAGAGCCCAAGAGCGCCCGAACCAGAGAGAGAAGCGAACGCCGAACCAAGAGAGCGAGAACCTCCTGCGCCTCTGACTCTTTATACCCCGGCGCCCCGCCCGCTGCCCCGCCCCGTTCGTGGCTCCACCCTCCTTCGAGAGGGTTCTGGAACAGGGGCGTTCCTCACCACCGACCCCTCACACTGTCCATCCGCCAATCGGCGGCGAGCTGCCCTCCCTCGCTTCTCTCCTCCAAGCGCGGAGAAGCCAGACGGGAAAAACAGGCCGTAAAACGTGGCGCATCCTCCTGCTAGCGCTGCGGAGATCGTAGCCGCACGGAGCCTGTTGAACGGCGAGGGGGCGAAGATGTGGCTGCGTGGATGGTGGGTGGCGCGGTTGTTGAGAAGCGGCGTTGTGGTTGGTGGTGGTTGTTCAAATTAAAGAAAGGACAGAAAAACGGCTATCTCGAAGGATCGCAGCCCGAATGAATCACATTAATTCCCTCTAAACAATGGGTTGGCTAACTACACATGTACTTAAGAAATATATCTCACCTACGGGACCTGAATGGTGTAATGCGAATTTCCACAGCCGAACACTATATACAATATAATATTATATGGGTGGTCGCTAGACTACTGTTATTCTCAGGTTTTCCTCTGTCTGTATGTATGTAATGGACAGCTCTGGAGGCCAGAGGAGTCAACTGATTTTGATGAAACTTGACTGGTAGGTTCATACCAGGATCTAGTTGTATGCTTTTGAGCACCGTTGCTATGGACGCCACCGTTGCCTAGCAACGGGACTTTGAATTTTTTGAAAAAATCCGAAAAATATTTTTATATGTATTTTTTTCGAAAATCAAAAATCGCTTCCGCGCTTTTATGCGCACTATAATCAACCTCTTTGTGAAAAATTTTCAGCCTGATCCATCAAAAACTGTATGACTAGTATGCAATTATATAGCGACCACCCATGTCGCCTACCGGCTTGTTATATTACAAATATATATCTATACATGTATTGTTAGGGGGTGACCCCAAAGCCACATAACATGGCTGTTCGCACAAGCCAACCGGCAGGGAATGCAACTTGCCCTGTCAAAAAAGGAATGGGCTGTCATCTCTGCAGCAAATATTGATTCCACTTGAGAATACTTTCACAAAAGCCCACTATCTCTCACTCTCACACCAGTTTATCCCATCCTGTCTGCAGCTATCTTGTCCATCCTCTTAGCTCCGGGTACACGTAATCCTGTAACGAGGCACTTCTTTCTCAACATGGAATCATCACAAGTGTGTATTGATGCTGAGGCAAGCTAAAAAAACAAATAACATCTTGTGAAACTCAAGACTGACCTCTCCAACCAGTCTCCTTCCTCCAGTCACGGCGGCACCATGTCAAGTCCATCTCTAGTGTATGGTCCCCCTCAATGCCATCCCAAAGCCTCAAATGGTGTTGCTGTAGATTCTGCTCAAACCAATGCAGAATGTCTCAACGAAGTGTGTCACGCAGCTGACCCATCCCACTCTGTCTTCATGTTACCCACTCATACAAACTGACAACAGGACCATGAGTCTTTCTCACTGAAGGAGAAAGCATAACCTAAGTGATGGCTAAAAAGGCTAATTCTGACTTAAGTATGAACAACATGCCACTTCTCCGTTTGTCTTGCACTCACTCCCTGTCCCTGCTTTCAGTCATCCTTTTGACAGGTGGCGACGTGGAAAAAAAACCTGGACCAAGACCTCCAAAATTTCCATGTGGCACATGTAATAGGGCCTGCAATGACTATGACGGAGCCAAGGCGAGTTTCCTATGTGAATCATGTGACACGTGGTACCATGCGGATTGTGTTAGCATACACAGCATCGTCTTCTCTAACCTGAGATGAAGTGATTATCCCTGGGAGTGCCCTAACTGTGGCTTACCAAATCCATCATCTAGCCTATTTGATACAGTCATCATGGGCAGTGATAGTGATACCTACAATTCTACCCGTTTGAATACTACTCGCACTTCAAGCAGAGGCTCCAAAAGTACTGACCCCCCCAGGTTCACCACTAGCCTCATCATCAGCATCTAAACTCCGTTCATGAGTTTGTGCATCAAACTTGCACACCTTGGTCATCAACTTCCAGAGCATTTATTCTAAACAGGAGTAGGTCTGGAGCTTAATTGAAGTAACCAAATCCGGACATCATCATGGGATGTGAGATGTAGCTGAAGGCAGGAAGAGGACAAGGAACAATCTTTCCCCCAGGATATCTCTACAGAAAGGACAGGGAGATGGCTACGGCGGTGTCTTATTACCTTCGCAAACTTTGTTGCGAAGGTTATGTTTTGATCGCTGTGTATTTATTTATTTATTTATTTATTTGTGAATATGTGTGTTGTTTGTTTGTTTGTTTGTTTGTTATTCGCATAACTCCAAAAGTATTGAACTGAATCGCAGCAAATTTGGTGGATGATTGGTTATTATCCGAGGACCATTTGATTAGATTTTGGGAGCGATCGGGTCAAAGGTCAAGGTCAAGGTCATGAAAAGGTCAAAATCGTCTTTTTACCATAGCGCGGTCAATTTGTATCCAATTTGCATTCAACTAATGCCAAAATGTTCAGAATTCAATGCCCCATCTTGTGATATGTGACATGACACAATGACGTAATAACCCTTATTAGCGGTTGGGAGTCAAAGGTCAGGGGGGGTCACGACATTGCAAAATGTGCGGTTTTAGTCATAACACGGTCAATTCTTATCCGATTTGCATGAAACCAACACCAAAATGTTGACTGTTCTGTTCCCCACACTCTAATACCAATTACAAAATTAAGAGTACAAAGTCAAGGTCGAGGTCATGAAAAGGTCAAAATCGTCATTTTGCATAGTGCGGTCGATTTTTATCCAATTTGCATGCAACCAATGCCAAAATGTTGTGAATTCAATGCCCAATCTTGTGATATACGATATGACACAATGACGTCATTACCTTTGTTAGCGGTTTGGATCAAAGGTCAGGGGGGTCAACGACCTTTATTATCATAACGCGGTCAATTCTTATACAATTTGCATGTAAGTAGATTCAAAATGTTTAGAATTCAATTCCCTATCCTGTGATGTGTAATATTTGATTTCTTATAATGTGACCAGTTGTCATCAGATTACTTGACACCGACACCCAAAAAGGTCAGGGAGTTCATACAGAAATTGTACAATGTACGTGAATCAGTGTCAAACAGCAGGAAATTGAATGTTTTTAAGCCATCATAACACAATTGAGATGGCAGATGTGTATGGGATTAAATACCCTCACAATCAACGGTTTCTGGGGGTGGGGGGGCAAAATGTAGCGTTGGCGAAGGTATGCGCTCTACTGAGTGCCCGTTCTAGTTGGGTATTACTACTAGTCTTAACAGTCAACAGATACCAACCGACACTGAATCTGAGTTCATAGTAGTTAAAGTGATGACTGGTAACCACAATATTATAAATGCCTCCATATATCGACCACATAGTAGTGACCGAAGCTGCATGGACAACCTTAATCAAGCTATTAAGGATCTGTGTCACTCAAACCTATGTACAGCTGTATGGATTGACGGAGACATGAATTTACCCGACATCAACTGGGATGCAGAGCAGATTATCTCTCACCAACATAAGCAGAACATCGGTGACTCCGACTTGCAAACTTTGGCCAGCTTGGGACTTGAGCAGATTGTGAACTTTCTCGCTGGGAGAGATAACATCTTAGACTTTATCGCAACTAATCGCCCTTCCCTGGTCAAACAATGTGTTGGCATGCCTGGTCTGAGTGATCATGATGTTGTGTTCTTGGAGATGAGTACCCGAGCGTACAGACAGAAACCATCTCGCCATAAAATTCTTCTTTGGAAACAAGCCAACCTTGTGAACATCCGGTCTGACGCCAAAGCATGGGCATATCAATTCGTTGACCGTTACTCTATCTAACACCAGTGGAGGTTCTGACTACTGAATCGCAGGGTGCACTGGGACAAAAAAATCGTTGAAGACAATATATGCAACAAAAACAGCTCATCCAGATTCAGCCAATCTTGGTTTGACACATGAACTAAATGCATGTGCCGAAAGAAAGCCCGCACCTACAAGAAGGCTCGGCACCACACCACCTTGCAATTTGGCCGCATCACAAGAGATTCCAATAATGAGAGCTTCAGATTCCACAGAATTCCGGAAAAAGATGATGCTGGGACCCACGAGAGAGAACAGTAATCTATTGAGCTATGGACAAAGGCCTTATAGGTTGTGAGTAGTTCTAATTTATAAAAGAATGACTTGGAAATGTACCTTACTCGGGCCGACCGTGCAGCGAAGCTGGTTTCCAAAGACAACTCCAGACGAAGCATCCTTCAGCTACCATTTATGAAACTGCCTTCTGAAGTGGTTGGACTTGCAACCTGCCCACCAGGATGGACTCGCTGCCTCATCCTCCATATCTACCATATCTACCAGCAATCCATTCTGTACTCATTAACCATATGGAAACCAACCCTCTTATCCGCAGGTTTTCGTGTTTGCTCTCGTCCTCCGTAGCTCTTTTCCTGTTAGCTTCTTCCCTTGTTTACATCGTCCACCTGTGGCCCCACTGCCAGTATATTGTCGTTTTTGCCATATGTTCCCTCGATTTTTGCCACAAGACATAATTTTTGATACAAAAATAAATGAAATGAAAAGTGTAGATACCATGTGCAACGTTTCGAGGGTTTCAGGCCATGCTGGGCAGCTTCCTGGGATCTTTGTGCCGGCCTGTTTCAGCAAGGTCAGCAGGAGCTCGACAGATTTATGCTCCTGACGGCTCAGCTGTCCACTTTTCTCCCATAACAGTTCAAATGCACTCACGGCCAACTTGGGCCCCGGCTGCAGAAACATTCAATGAAAATTAAACGATGAATCTACTCAGGAGTGCACACATTATTTATCTACTACAAATGGATGAGGTGTGTGTGTGTGTGTGTGTGTGTGTGTGTGTGTAGTTCTATTGGAGCTTTCTGATGTGGAGTGTGATACACCAAAATGATCGTCATGACCTCCTGAGTTGATCTGGCTAACTAGATGGCAGTCAGAGAATACTTACCCAACGTCGTCTTGAGAAGGACTTGCTGTGAGCAGGGAAACTACCTTGGGGCCTGGATCTAATCGGGGCCTGTAACTATTCCTTCAATTCAATGATTGTTTGTGATGATATGTGTTTAATGTTTAAAAGATACCCCATCTGGATGAAATGTGTTTAACGAAACTGCATGTAGGAAAAAGTAAATAAAACCCCAATTTCCCTTAAACACGGCATATGTTTCTGACAAAGAAAATACGGAAACCTCTGTATAGGTTGTTTAAAAACACAAATTTGAAGGGGGCCCTCCACTTAGTATGTCGCCCGGGCCCATTCTGGCTCTCGGCGGCCCTGGGTGTGAGCCAACTCTTCTGGTGGCAAACTTGTACTTGCATCTATCGACACTTCCTGAGGTAAAATGTGTACAAATTATACTTTGAAAATTTTCGATGGACGTTCAATATGAGCGATATCAAATGGTCATGTAAGAGGTGGTAAAGTTTCAATTTCCTCCGGTGAACGGTTTTAGATGTACGCTCTTAACAAAATGCAGACATGTACGTACATACATTCTATGTACGTGACGGATTGCTGAACCCAGCTCTTCACTTCACGAGCGTGAGCTAGCTACAAAGAATCAGGAAGAATTCCCACGATTTGAACACATGCCATGTTAAGGTGCATGGAAGCAGCTAAATACGTCCTTCCCCGGCATGCCGTGAACTAGCTGCATATTCATTTTGTATCATGTATACATATCAAAATTAAACATGAAATCTGGCTCAAATGCAGTCTGAGAAAGAGAAATGGATAAAGCAGAATCAGATCAGCTGCTACGCCGCTAACCGCAGCATCAGTCAGCAAAAGGATTTAAAAACCGAGCTGTTACCAAATAACAAGCCGACCCCTTGGGGGAAAGGAATCAATCCACGGACATGTTTCCGATTCATCAGCAGTAATGTCTGTTGAGATGCCTTTTCTTTGAAGCGTGACAGAAAAGGGGGCTATGTGAGAGAAATGGGGGGAGGGGGTGTGTGTGAGAAAAACGAGGGGGAGGGCATGAGAGAAATGGGGGAACATGAGAGAAATGGGGGGGGGGGAGAATGAGAGAAATGGGGGGAGGGTGTGTGTGAGAAAAATGAGGGGGGAGGGCATGAGAGAAATGGGGGGGGGGCATGAGAGAAGAAATGGGGGGGGGAACATGAGAGAAATGGGGGAACATGAGAAGAAATGGTAGGGAGCATGACAGAAAGGGGAGAATGACAAACAATTTGGCATTAACACCCTTTTGATAGGCTGAGTATGGAGGGGGGAGGATGATGATGTGGAGAGTTATTTGGGACCTTAGCTTTTTCTGTCAAGTCAAAGTTGAGCATCAGGCTTTACCCAAAGCAGTGTCCATCATGACACCATATTTCAAGAGTGAAGGAAGAGTTGAGAAGCATGCACCAGCGATGGACTTGGCCAAACACCACCAAGCTTTTTTTAATAGATGGTAAGGAACGGGAAAGATTAAACCTCAGGTGAGCCCTGCATTGAACCCTGGCATATCCGAGGACCGAAATGCACTCATTGTGAGCATTGTGGAACACTAAAATGTTCCCATAGGTGTCTTTACACAAGGAAAAGCAAAGATATTTTCTGGTGCTTGCCTCGGCACTTCAATAATTGAACCACAGACACAACCACAGACCGCAGATTGTTGGGCAAAATAACTGGAGGTGTGAAAGTATGAACTGATGGAGGAGAGATCTCGAGTAGAATTTTGAGTAGTCAGCCCCAGGCAACATATAGATCCACAAAGTAAGAGACAGTGGACCAGTCCATGGAAGAAAGGGAAGACTCCAAGGCAGACCACTTCAAGACTGATGCACAGATAGTTTTGCTTTTGTTGAAAGATGTTAGTTTGCCAATTGGCCTATAATGTTGAAAAAGGTGTTTTGGGTGGGAATTGCATCATTACATGACTGAGCCTTGAAAGCGAATGAGAAATGCAGGCGAAATGGATGAACCGGTATGATCGTGGAAGCAGTCCCTCAGGAGTTGATATCAGCTAGAAGCTGAGAAGAAGCTTGACCAGCTAATGCGCAAAAGACCATAGCGATAGCCTTGAAAATAAAGTTAGACATGACCATATGAAGCGGAAGTGCTATTTACTTGCAAAAATTAATTGACTTGCCAAAAGCAGCCACTTCTCCAAAGTATAATGTTGTTGTGATAATGTGGTTGGAGGTCAATGTCCTGAACAAATAATTGGCCAACCATTTGTTGATCTAGTTCACATAGGGCGGCCATGATATGCTCTGCTTAAAAAAGAATGAGCAAAAACATAAAAGACAGAGACAGAGAAAAAAAGGCAGATAAAGCAAAGGAAATGACAAGAGGAGTTTGCAATTGAAAGCAATGAGGAAAGATTGGGCCTTTGCTTGAGAGAGCATCAAACAACATAGTCATCCCAAGCAGACAGGTAACAGGAACAAATAAAAACCCCCATCACTTTTGAACAAAACATGTCGCTCGTATTTTGTACATCAAAGTACCTGTTCTGAATTTAAAGTGAGAAACTAATATTTGACTCATGAGTGAGTGACAGAGTTGTAATATATAACTCAGCTGGCCAGGTGCTGTACACAGACCTGCAGTGGAGTTGTCAACACCTCTCGGAGGATTTCTTTGCAGCTAGGTTCTAACAGCAGGCTTAAACCAAGGAGCCGCTCACTGAAGGGCCGCAAAGGTGACAAGATGTGCAGCAACAAGCGAGCAAACTGCACCCGGAACGTCTCACGGCAGCTTGAGAGCAAGCGGCACCATTGCTGACACGGAGCCAAGCCACGTGCGCCCTCCTGTAACGATGAGATAAAGATTGATCAAAGCAATGTAGTACAGGGAGACAAAAGCAATGTCTCATCAGAGATTGACCGACCCACTCAGTGAATTGACATAATCTTGCACATCTAGCCAAAACCGTGCTCTCCGGAAGCAATGTACCGACATCATCTCTTTGGCAAAACAATTTACATCAATAAAATTTGAAAATTATGCATTTCAGTTTTAGCTCAGTACTTTTCTCAAAATAAATGGAAAATGTATAAAAGTTTCACCGGTTTAAGTTTAGAAACTTGACCTTGTATACCTTGACCTCAACTGATGCCGACCCCAGTTATACATTGTGGAGATGTAGATGGTGGAGATGTGGATGGCAGGAATGTGGATGGAGTTGACGTGGACGGCGGAGACGTGAATGGTTGATGATAGAGACAGACAGAGAGCAAATAGCAACATGTGGTAGGAGTTGACCTTAAAGAGTCCAGGACAGTTCTACTTGGAGTACTTCTAATTGTACCTACCAGCTTGTATACAAATGAGCATAAAGATGATAGGCAAGTGTTTTATTTTTGAAAACCCTACAAAAACATAGGACCACTGGACCTGTAGCTTATCTGGACCCTGGCCTAATGTTGAAATCCAAATTTGGTAGCATTCTGACTGGTTGGTCTGGAGAGGAAGATTTTTGAAGGAATTTACGTGGTTTTCCCTAAAATTGACCGAGTCGGCCATTTTGACACTTCTGGTCAAGTAATCGGAATGACTTTGGCAATTTAACATCTCTACCCTGGCCTAATGTTGTCTCCCAAATTTGGTCGCATTCTGACTGGTGGATCAGGAGAAGAAGATTTTGGAAGGAATTTGCATGACGACACACTTCCGGTCACATGATCAGCATGGTCTCCACAATTTAACATTAGGACCATGTCGTAACGTTGTTACCCAGATTTGGTTGGATTCTGACTGGTGGGTCTGGAGAAGAAGATTAATTATTGAAGGAATTGATGCGATTTTCCAAAAAATTGACAATGTTGGCCATTTTGACACACTTCATGTCATATGATCAGCATGGCCTCTGCAATTTAACATCAGGAACCTATCTATCCTAATGTTGGAACCCAAATTTGGTAGCATTCTGACTTGTGGTTCTGGAAAAGAAGATTTTTGAAGGAATTTACGTGATTTTCCCAAAAGTTGACGAAGTCGGCCATTTTGACACACTTTTGGTCAAGTGATCGGAATGACTTTGGCAATTTAACATCCCTACCCTGGCATAATGTTGCAACTCAAATGTGGTTGCATTCTGACTGGTGGATCTGGAGAAGATTTTAAAAGAAATTTACTAAGTTAGCCATTTTGACCAACTTAAAGTCATGTGACTGGAATGAGCTTTGCAACTCCTGCTGCCAGTTAGGAGAGGAACGTTGCTGCCAAATTTCAGCTGGATTGGCCCAGCGGTTTGGCCGGAGAAGTTTTAAAAGGAGATGGACGTACGGACAGTGCACGATGACAATACCTTATCTGGAATTTTAATTCCAGAAAAGCTAAAAATTGCAAATGGCATGCCTGATGTAAGAACTCGTGCAAAGGTGGTGAAATTTCTTGCTTGTCTTGACATCACTGCTAATGGACTTGATAAGTCTTGTGTAAACTCACTGAGCCGAACTAACTCTGTCTGCTCTTATATTTTCCGGTCCGTTATCTGAGAGCCACCTGTCAGCATCATGGAAAGTCCCCAACATGACCAGTTTTCATCGGAATTGCACCAAAACTGCCCCTTCAACATAGAACGACCAGTTAACCTGCTCCCCATCACAAGCAGAGTAATAGAATTAATCACTCTGGATTCTCGCAGGCTTCTCAATTCAACAACAATGCAACTCTCTGTAATGAGGTCTGATCAAGTCATTCCACCCTGCCTTCTCTTCTCTGGGAGAGCGTTTAAGATCTCAGTGCACATCGGTTGTTCATTACTGACGAAAGCCACTTTGCAGCTGAAACAGGTCTTCAACGTTTGCCTCTTGTTTAATTGTCCTTTCAGTAAAATCCCAGTGATCGTTGACCCAGAACCAAAGAAACAAGTCGTAAAGCCACTTTTACAGTGTATGACAGACAGACTGCCGGGATACAAGTAGCTGTGTTCTTGTGAAGGAAAGACTGCTGGGATTTTATTCTTCTTCTTTCAAATATAGTCATGGCAATTTGAATGCCGTCAAAGGGGGCATTGTGATCTTAACTGAAGTCCACTGAACAGGATCTCAGCTGGGTATATACTCAGACTGTTGTAACCATGTTTCAAAGTGATGAAATATTTTCATCAACTTTGTCAACCATTTCTATCAGTATGACAACGGCAGCTCAAAGCTGGTGCATCTGCTTCTTCTTCCTGGAAACATGCGAGGATGATAAAACACATGATTTCAATTAATCCAACCAGAAGCCTGTGTTTAATCAGACAATGACAATGGATTTTGTTTGTGTCAGGATGGGTCGAATGGGTTTGATACGGTCCAGAATCTGGGTTTCGAGGAAAGATCACGGCGGCTCTCATCTCGGCAAGGCCTGCTCAGATGCGGAGGCATACCGCAAACTTCGTTTCCCATCCGCAAAATAATCAAGCACTGTCAGTAAAAAGCGACAAAATGAAAAATCCTAGAACATAAAAGCAATTATCATCAACATCTTTGATGACGACAATGATCGAACAACACCATGTGCATATCGTCATCAAAAGACCGTTTTTAGCCAGAGCAGATAACAGTCCAGGCAATAAGGTGGCGATTCTCCCTATCCAAGCTTTGTATCATTTTGGGGGGCAGACAGTACTCTTCCTATTTTTTGGAGTTGAAACCTCCAAGAAATTCAGTTTTGAGAAGCATGTTGACCAATTCCAGCTATACAGTCGATCAGAGAACTCAAAGCAATTGATCCCAGCATCCTGCTGCTGATGTTGCGACTTCTACATCAAGCTGGTCATCCTGTTTCTAGCATATACACAAACCATTACAATGTTAAAACATTGCCTATCCCTATTCCATTAAACTTAAGCACATACCTCCACCAGGCTGAACGGTTTCCCTTTTGTATCCCACAGGTAGGATGGATCTGTATCTAGACCTGAACCAAAATCAAATCGATTCGTCCTTGTCACACCACCCAACCCGTTCACCACATTTTGTCGGAATCTGTCTACAACTTTTTTTGAGATATCGTGCTACATATCGTTTTTGGCCCTATCTCTTAGTGGTGAAGAATCACTGAAAAAATTCCCGTATCCAGATTCGGAACCGGATCTTCACCAATCGATATAATAAATTCGTCCCTTGTCACACACCCAACCAGTCCACTAAATTTTGTTCAAACCCATCAACAACTTTTTGCAATATCCTGCTCACAACCAAATAGAGAGACAGACAGACAGACAGACAGGGGTGAAAACTTAACCTCCGGTGGAGGTAACAAGACAGCCGGCTTAATATTCCATCAGAAAAATGACGTTTTCCAGCATTTTCTGATGAAATCACTGCATCAAAACTGCTCTACATAATCAGATATACCTGTGCAGAAAATAGAGTGCATAACCAGAGGTGATCTTGCTTCCATGGATCACACTCTGCCTTTACTCTTTAGCGCCTGTCACCAAAAACTCACCACGGCAGTCTTCAGGCCTTCCACCATGAGATGAAACACTCCTTCCTGCAAAAGGACTCGCGGGGATGTGGTCTCATGCACAGCATCATCAGATGGTTGTTCTCTCGTCTGTGGCCATACAAACACAGGTGCTGCTGGCAGATCTCCAATGTCCACAGCATCGTAGGATGTATCTGCAAGGTTCATTGAAATAATAAATGTAGGTAAGGGGCAAAGGGGGTAAAACTGGGTGAGGTAACACAAATGTCAAAGCTAACATGTTAGTGCAACAAGATTGATTGGTAACAAGGATGATGATGGAAATAATGACAGCAACCTGGCTGCTGATCATTAAAGACGTGGCTGTGCTGCTGTTTATTAAAGACACGGCTGTGCTGCTGATGCAGTGCCCCTCTGTCGGCAAGGACAGGAATTTGTAATTTGGCCAAGGTACCAGCACAGGAAGTACAGAAATGTGCGCTCTGGCTCATTGGAACATTTTCATGTCAATTTTACTGCACCCTTCTCCTTAATTTGCATAAATTATAAAAAATAATCATCACAAGGCAGGTCCTGGGCTACTTTCCCCAACGTTATTCAATAGTGTTAAAGACTGCCACAGAGTGGTCTCCGCTTGTGCTTAGTCCACCAACAACCAACACAAGCAGAAAGCCTGGTGTTGGCGTCGTGGTTCGGGTGGCTGGCTAAGGATCTTGGGGTCCTGAGTTTGAGCCCCGTTGGCTGCTGAATTAACACCAGGTGGGGTTGACTCAGTCTGTCATCCTTCCGAAGTTGGTGAAATGAGAACCAGTGTACTGGTATAAATGGTTGTATCGGCGCTGTTCCATGCCTGCAATATGTGGATGATAAAACAAGGACAGGTGATTACTGTGTGATTTCCCCGTTACACTTCCTGCACTGTACCCGTTTTGGATGAACAGGATGTAATGGACACAATGGACGAGAATAAGGAGAAAAAGTACTTTTCGAGACCAAATTTTGGGAGGTATTCAAAAGCATTTCCATGGTACTTTAGGCCAGATCAACAGTATAGATAGTTTGCATGCGGAAAGCAATGAAGGTATTTCCCAAATCTACGGAAGGGACTCAAGCAGCTGAATGGTGAAACAGGCTCAATAAATTATTAAATGTAGGTTGTTTCGAATTTGTAAGAAAGACTCCATGAACTCGCCAAATCGATGGTCATGTTCCTTGACATTTTGAGCTGATGGTTCACACCAAAATCAAAATAATACACAGTCATGGCCTCAACCGTTTGGGTTTCAATATGGCTGCCAGGAACATGGTCGGTAAAGCAAAGAGTGCACCGTGTCATACATTTTTAGCTCATCAACGAGCTTTTAAAACCTGATGTCCTTCATTCAGACAGGCAGTCAAGTCAGTGGGTCCATTAACATTTGTCCGTTTTTTTCCCCTGACTCCTCCAAGGCAGATCAACGGATTGTATTGAAACTCAGCAAGATGATTCATGATTTCTCACCGAATGCATCATGACTACGATTACTACTTCGACTCCTTTAGACTACGAGTCCCCTTTGGAAACTTTACACCCCTTCAACATTTTAGAACCTCGAGAGTCTAGACCCTTTAGACTGCTTTGACCCCTTGACCCTTGAGCCATTTACATTCTTTAGACCCCATTGGACTCTTTGAAGCTCTAAAAACCCATAAGACCCTTGAGACTCGTTAGACCATTACTATGTTTGGTACGTACCATTTAGACCCCCTTATAATCGTTTAAACCTCATTGACCCCTTATACCTGCAGACTCTTTTCACCTATAAAGACCCTTTCGACACTTTAGACCCTTACACCCAAAAGACTCTTTGACTCTTTAGACCCCAGAGACCATTTAGACCCTAACTAATATTGGAATGTACCCTTGAGACTCCTTAAACCCCTATAGACCACACAGACCCTTTAGACAACTTAAACCTGCAGACACTTTAGATCATTTAGACCCCTTAAGACCTTTTTAGCCCTTGTAAGACCTTTTAAGATCCCTCAAGTCCTTTTCGTCTTTTTAGGACAATTTCAACACTTTATACCCTTACAAACATTAGACCCAAACATCCTTTAGACCCTGAGACCCATTACACCCCTATAGGGTCAAAAGGGTTGAAGAGTCCTTTCACTGGACAAAAAACTAATGAAACATTTTTCAGAAGTTCAGGACCCACTAATCCTACATACTGTTGCGGTTCTGTAAAACCATATGCCTCCGAGGAAATGGCACACATCATACAACGATCCCAAGGTTGTTATTTCAATAGTATGTGTTTAGTTAGCCCTTTCCACAAGTCCAGTGGGTAAATGGGAAAGATGCATTGCATAGCACTCTTTTAGTTAGGTCTCCAATCTTCAATCTCTGCACTTCTTCTTTCACCACTTTGTGCCTTTCACCTGAAACACGCAAGCAAGCATGCACGCAAACCAATAGGAACCAAGCGAGCAGCACAGCGAGTGCCGCATATGCATTTGCGTGCCAATTCTCAACTGCCGTCTCACCTCAGACCTTCATTCTGCTCAACATACTGTACCACGCTTACCACAACCACTTCATACGATGACCAAAAATCCCCGCAGCAACCCACGCTTATATTTTAATTACAAACGCGACCGTTATTGATGACATCGTTACAAGGAATTTCCACCTCTTCGCCACAACACCACATTACAATCTCTTCACTACAAATGCCACAACGTACTGTTACTTCTCTACAACCACCACAACTGCCACATATTCATCAAACACTCACCGCAGCCTCGAGGGACGCTGAGGAGACAACGGTCGCGTTATTTCAGGGCATAACTTGAAGAGCGAATGTGCGCTGGAGCTCGTTGGAGGACCTATGGGTAGTGCAGGGATTTCCCTAAAATCCCATGTTTGAATGGATGCCAGCACATGTTCAGGGCCAGAGAGCGCCTCCAAAAACCACGGCCCCATGTTAAAGTAGGAACTCCTATGTGTGGCCCTGTCAGCGAGCGAGAGCCATATTTTGGTTTCGGGGCCGAGTGGGGCGTGGCTACGACCGCTATGGACCAATGGGGAAGCTTGATTTCACCAAGAGCCTTGTTTGATCCAACTTTTGGCTCCTCCCCTTGTCCGGGGCTCATAAAAAAGGCAAACATGGCTCATTTTGGACAGAATCGCCGGGGACAGAGCTGAACAGAATCGTTGGGGACAGAGCTGGACAGAATCGCTGGGACAGAACGAGCGGGAGCAGAAGACATCAGAGCTGGCCAGACAACAGAATCGCTGGTGAAACAGGCAGCGCAAGGAGGACAAGCATTGGCGCTGAGCAGGGGAGGGGGGGGGGAGAGTGAGGGGGGGGGGTACCGCAAGTCAGCGTGACCAAGCATTGGATCATGAGCTAACTGCTGCGAGCCGGGGCTGCTCTCATTCTATTGACACTCAGTTAGGCTGCATCCCGCAGCAACACTTACACGTACAGATTCTTACACCATTACCATGGGGTCTTTTCTCTTAAGCATCATTCTTCTACCATCCATCTCTCGGCTACTGTGGACGCAGAAGAGCAATTGACATGGGCGATCCCGACCAAGAACGTTCTTTTCAGAACTCACTCAAGAGTGAACCGTACTGACCTGCACCTCACGTTCTTCCTGTTACACCACACGCTAAACCCCACGTTGCATTACACTTGCACCTCTCACTCACGCACCCTAGACACCCTTAGGAAAGGGGAGGAGGGAGAAATACTCAGTATTTTGGGTTGCACATGTCTGCTGACCACACCAGGTATTGAGAGGTCGTGCTTCCATCTCTCTGGGCTATTTCTAATTTTCCTCGGGTTTGTGTGTGCATGATGGCACCTGTCGTAGCATAAGTTAAGACTGTAGAAGAAGATTCGGCATAACTCTGCTCTGTGTCTTCTTCTTTTGTAAATATTGTATGTCTTTTGCCGCACCCCACAAATTTCTTGCTGTACATTTGCAATAAATCCCATACTGTGCCACATAATTTTCTTCGCTCTTTGAAAAATATGTGCCTGTTAGAAATGAACCCAGCTCGTTTTTATCTTTTCCTTCATTGGTCTTGTATGGCCCGCACCCAGGCTTAGCCGGGATGTTATTCCCCAAAATCTGTTAAATAGCCGGTGCGTACTTGGCAGCTCCGCTCGGCTGCACCTGATATGGCAAGTATTTAAATAACACAAGTACGCATCGAGGGTGCTATTCCCCGATAAGGCGATCACATGCTCCTAGGTAAACTGTTGTCAGACGGAGGACCCAGGGGCACGTGCTCAAGTTATTGGCATTTGTGGTCAATTAGCAACCCGCTGCGACACAAAGTTATTCGTGTGTGACGGCCTGCGATTCCTGGCGAGTCCGGAGAGGAACCAAGGACAGCCCCTCCCTAATAGTTCCCCTGCGACAATATTTATCACTGTGCGAATACAATCGTGTTATAAGGCCTTTCAGCCCCCACAGGCCCCTAATTTTCTATCAAATCAAAATGAAAATCAACTTTATCACTGAATACACCACAAACACTATCACCCTCTATCGGGAGACGAGCGTCTGTCCCACTTGGTTCTATTCATCAATCTTGCCAGCAGTTTGTTCTTTTCTTTCTCTGTTTATCCATCATGAAGAGAAAATGATGTTAAACTTCACACCCCAGCAGTAATAGCATACTCAGAATTTGGAAGAAATGGATGCTGCAAAATGATGGCGTCTTAATCAGTGACGTATTTTCAAAGGATGTTCTTTCTTTTCTTTATTTTTCATTTGGATGAACTTGTATTCGTTTTTCTGAAAGCTTTCTTTTGGCTAAAAGGCATGAAGTCGAGGTTCTCAACACAGCCATTATTCAAGTCAATGTGCCTGCTAATAACCCGTGGAAGTTGACTCGTTTCCCTTCCCAGGACAATTCACTAATTCATCCATCCCCAAAGTTTATCAAGTCCCTAAGAGAATAAACATTCATTCTCATTCCAAGAACACGTGGGAGCTGTCACTCCCTAAAAGCCACTCCTCTTGTGCCAGCATTCATTCTCATATTTTTTCCTCTCCCCCTCCCCCTCCCTCTTATAAAGGGACACACGCTCGTCTCCCAATGTGGGGTGGTCGTAGTCAGGGTGCAATAGGTGATAAAGTTGATTTTTCAGTTTAATCTGATGGGAAATTATCATTGTACATGATATTCATGGAATTATATTTTAAGTATATTATCTAACCAACTGGATGGAAATTTAAAAAGGGGCTCGATTCGTTTTTGTGCATCGACGTCATTTATCAACATGCTGAGTTTAAAAACAATTCGTTGAGCCGCCGAGGAGGAGTACGGAAAAATCGATTTTTTTTTTAATGGATCCACTGACTACCAAACTAACAGAAGGAAGGACTGACAGAAGGAAGGAAGGGACATCGTTATAGCTCCAACAGCTCATCTCGACTGTCGTAGACGAGATAAAAAGATAAATGAATAACACTATCTGAATGCATGAGCAAACAAGAAAGAATCGAGAGATTCACATTTGAGTGATGCGACGGGTGCAAGTACCGTGGAAAAGCAGGCGGTTCACCGCCATAACAGACACTCGCTGCAGCCTCTGCGTCAGCTCGGCCTCCCTGGCACACACCACACCATCATGACTTAGTCGGCGCTGAACCAACCGGGTGAATTCCTCACTGGCCGCACTCCGCAGATGGGCAATCAGCACATTGTCCTGGCCCGATGCCAGATGCCGTCCACCTGCATGCAATGCCAACGGAAGAATATTAAGACAGGTCCAAATTTTAGGGATTCTCTCACTAGTCTATTTTAAACTAGAAAATAGAATTTGCCGTGACTACATTGATGGACATGCCTCCACCTGTGTCAGATATCAACTCACTGTTACATTTGATCTCAATTAAAGGTCATATGAAATATTAAAGATCACATGAGAGAGACAATGCAAGAGACAAAAATTGATAAAGGCCCAGTCACACCTTACGTTTTAGCCAGCAATGGCAACGTATCAAAATGTATGTAAAACGCTGGCTAACGCTGAACTTTTGATGTTTTTTTAAAAGTATAACATATTAGTAACGGACACAGAACGTTTCGTTGTCTTATAGATAACTTATACCAACGAATGCTTAGCCTGTTGTCGGCGTTCACAACCTATGCCCAACGATAGTCTAACTTATGCATAGCACGCTGCACGTATCGCCGACGATCACGTGGCGTAGCCTATTAAAAGGCTGCCGCACAATGATTCAAATCATAACCGCCGGAGAAATGGAAGTGTCAACATCGCAGTCACACCTTGGCGATCTTGCCAGCGTATGCCGACCTTGAAAAATGCGTCTAAAACGCTGGCGCACGTCGAATACGGCATGGGTAAGTTGGTATACGTGAATAGAACGCTAAAGTACGCTATCATTACGTCGTAGTAAGTGGAGTACATCTTGAAATTTTAAACGTGTTAAAAATTTTACGACGTACTTGCCGTATCGCGTGTGCCTCACACGTTCCGCATGCGATGGGAATAAGTTGT
>CM068960.1:11864128-11881524 GCA_035128595.1 Eptatretus atami
AAGTAACCAAGTTAGAATAAAACTCTCTGATGTAATGTGGAGTGAATTGAATCGGGTTGGTCTAACTGTTAACTAAAAGTAAGAATAAATGAAATAGAACCAAATAATATTGCAATCAATGGGGATTCTTAAGTTCATTGTACGAGGGTGAGAAGTGTATGGTGGATAATTAGAAAATAAATTGTTTCACAAGGAAGGACTTGTGTGGACATCGGTTATCAGTGTCAATGGGTTTTATGCAGGATTTTATAACCCAAATCGGACAAACGTTAAACTCTGCCTGAAGTTAAATAGGATTCCACAATCAACCGGGAAAAATCCTTCAACGATCACAACGGGGTGGGTGAAAAATCCACATTAGTTGGCGCCTGGTGACTCGGATTCGAACCGACGTGGTGCGGTGCTCGTGACCGGAGGTGCTTAATCTGCCGGAGGAACGACAAGTGCTTGAGCGAAGGTAAGGAGAGCGCTCTCAGCAGGTAACACATTTCGAAAAAAGAAAAGTTCATTGTCAGATAATTTTATTGATAGAAAGAAGAGATCCGGCGGAGAGAGTCCGTTTTAAGTAAACGATAATACTGTAGTTGTTTTAGAAAAGTGCTGGAGGAGAAGAGGACTTACATTTATACTTACCTGATAGGAGAGATACTGTGATCATTAAGACAGTATTCTCAGGGCGAGGCCTACCCATGCACTTCAGGGGGAAAGGGGAGATACTGTGATCATTAAGACAGTATTCTCAGGGCGAGGCCTACCCATTGCACTTAAGGGGAAAATAAAGAAATATTATAAGTTACCTGCTTGTAAGAGTTATAAGAGTTACCTTTTGTTCATTGAACTCACTGGAAGTTTGTTGGCAGTGAGGTTGTTATATTATATTGTGTGGAGGTTTTACGGATTTGTAAATGCAATGATTTGCATGAAACGTTTTGTAGAGTGCAGAGACGATTGACCGGCTGGGAGCGTGGCTGGTGATTTGCATTGAGATGCATGTGATGCTGAGAGGCCTGGTGTTGGCGTAGTGGTTAGGGTAGCGGCTTGGGATCCAAAAGGTACTGAGTTCAAGCCCCGTTGGCCGCTTGAATTAATACACACCAGGAGGTTGACTCAGCCTGTCATCCTTCCGAGGTCGGCGAAGTGAGTACCAGTGTACTGGCCCGGTGTATACCCCGGTTAAAATAGGTGTACCATATCCCTGTGTCCTAAGAGGCGACCAGGGTTGCGTCAGGAAGGGCATCCGGCGTAAAACCTGTGCCAAATCACTATGCGGATCATATGGATGATCCGCTGTGGCGACCCCTAACGGGAGCAGCCGAAAGAAGAAGAAGAAGATGCATGTGATGCTGAGAGTAAAAAAAAAAATGAAACTTGTGCGAGTCCAATAGATTTCACTGCAATGAAACGTGTTCTGTTGGGATTTTGACGATATTTAACAACTAAGAAACTTCAGCCAGAGAGTCGAAGCAGCTTGGCTGTTCTTGGTTTGGTGCTGATAACGCGAAGGTCGCGGTTGTGTGTGCATTCAATCTCTGTGGGGCTGCGACAGTGCAGCTCGCCCCCTCCACTGGATCTGTGGGGGGTGCATGCTTTCCACTGAGTCTGTGTTTGAGTGTTAGCTTTAAGTGTGAAATTCGATTCATATGCAGATTCAAGAGGATGGGGGCTATTGTGTCGAAGTGTGCATGCCGTTGGCAATGACTTTAAAATGATATAGAAATGTGATTGTATTTGTCACGTGATCACACGCGAGTCTATGAGATGCAATGCTCGTTAGTGTGTGTGTTGAAGCCATGACAGAGTAATGCTAAACTGTGGTTTTGCCTGACAGAGTTTTTCTTTTTCTTCCCACCGGATGTAGAGAGAACTTCCTGTTCCTTGTTACTTGGTGTTTGTGGCGCACCCTCTCTACTGAATCTGTTTAAAGTGAAGTCCATTTAGGGAAAAGTGTTGAAGTGTTATTTAAAAAACCATAGCGATTTTGGATAAATTGAAATAACAATTGTGAATGTAGGATATATTCGGAACGTGAAGTCTTGGGAGATGAGCTCTCGCTGCATTGTGATGATTTGTAATTACACAACCCGGCAGGTATAAGTGCTGGGCAAGCTCTGAGGACGAGTCAGAAATGTTTCGAAGATTTGATCTGAGTTGTAACCATTGTACTTAAAAGATGTGATTTAAATGTAGAAACGTGATTTGGAATGATTTTTAATGATTTGATGATGTTTATCAAGTGGGGCGATTCACAGATATATTGATGATGCCCTCGGATGGACGTTGAAATAGGCATATTGTTTTATTCGTCTGCGAATGTTGAGGTTGCCTGAACTTGTGCTGGGAAGGCAATGGCAACCAACCCAGTGTAACCCTTTGATCAATTCAGTCAAGGTAAATTCATGATTTAATTGGATAGATGCTGAAGATTTTATTTTTGATTTATGGATTTTAAAAGGAAATATTTATTGTTTTGACCAAAAAGTTGTTTAAGAGAGATTGGATGTTTATTAGTCTGAAGTTTAAGATGCTTTCCCCAAGACTGGGATAAAGTTTGGGGAGGGTCTAGCTACATGTGTAGACAGAGTGTTTGAGCTGCAATTTAAATGATATTCGCCTGACGACAAATTTGACAAATGATTTGACAATTTTTGTTCAACTTCTAAACTGTATTTAATTGTTTTGATAAAGGAAAATGGATTAGTATATTGAGAAGGTGAGAGAGAAGTGGATAGATAGAAAATGTCAGAGATTTAAAATGTCGATGGAATTCAGTGCTGAGATAGAGATTGGTTCAACATTATTTTGGGATATTTTAGTTCCATTTCAACATGAAAGAAACTGGATGTTTACCAGATTAATGTAAAACAACGTTAGCATTTGGTGTTGTTTAAACTGTTTGGGGAAATTTTACAACAATGTTATCAAAATTCTTGTTTCAAAATGGACGCTCTTCAGCTCGGCAACTCGATGTCAGGATGGCCGAGCGGAGTGGAACTCTCAAATTGGGGGTTGTGCGGTAACTGTGTTAGTTACTTTCAGACTAAGCTCATTAAAAAACCCTTGTTAATCTGTTAATTGAGGATAAGGAAAATTATTGAGAATTGAATCAAGATGATAAAATTGGCAGTTGCTCTGGAACTATTTGTGAATGAAACTGTAAATTGTTTAGCAGATGTGAATGTTATAATGGTAACTGTGCAAAATCGATTTGGATTCGGTTCTTGAAGAAATAGATTACTTTCATATTTCGGGATAAATGATGGAATATTTTTGTGAAAAGAATTATTGATCGCAAATTGGAACCCTGATAAAACTGTTTGCCTTTACATGGAAATAGCAAATGAGATGAATGTTTTGAGTACACGTACAACTGAGATTTCTGTATATTTTCATTGTCATTAGGAAATAATAAGGAAAAGATAAAATATTGATAATGCAAGTTGAATGTTTGGAAGAACCTTTGTCAGTCTTGTGGAAATACATAAGGCCATGATGTTTACCCATGATGTTTACTCGATGTTAACTTGATTTTGTTTGTTTCGGAGTGTTGAACGCAGTTGAACTATGCAAATGTACGATTTCGTCTAAAATGAAGCTTGGAAAGAACTTCCACACAAAGATTGGACGATGAGAGAACCCAGATTGGGTGATTGAGCATTCAACACGTGATCATGAAACTGTACCCCTTCCTGAGGAGATAGGATGGAGCAATGTGGGAAAAATAAAGAAAAAAACCCACTGAGGAGAAGGTTGAGCAAAGTCTTAACGTCGGCGTTGTGTGGTGCCTGCCTGAAGGAATGTCTCAGCCACACTCTCGATTGCTGCTCTGCAAATACATCATGAACTTGCTGTGGTTGCTTCAATGTACGACAGGCCTGGAGTTCCACACTGCGAGTCCTCTGCAACATGTGTTCAATGGTGCGAGTGGGGGCTCGTGCTGCAAAGCGACTGCATCTAATGTGCACAGCTCGCTTGGTGAAATCAGGCCTGATTGCATGGACTGGCCTGCCCAGGCTCTGTTGGGGCTGGATCTCTGTTCACCTCTCGAGTCCTTTTCGTCTCCTTCAACCCAGTGTCCGGCCCAAGCTTGTACTTGCCCACATCTACCTTCTCCTCAGCTCAAGGAGTGCTTCGATTGTGTTCCCGTTGGGTGCTGCTCTATCCACACCCTGACCTGTTTATCTTCTGACTTCGGGTAGCATGTTTTCAATGTGTGACACATGCTGATGAACAGGCCATAAATTAAATGGAAACTCACTCATTTTCTGATATGAGCACTCGCTGCCATTGTTGATTGAACTTGAGTAATGGAAATCTTTTCTCCTTCAGGAACGGGACATGGTAATCATGTGTAAGAAAAATTATTCAAATTTTCCTTTAAAAAAAAACGGGGGAGTGTGGGGGAAAAATTTATATTAATGTATTCTAAATTGTAACAAATGGAGTTTTAGAAATGTAAGTTTTATGCTATAAGTTGAATTGGCTGTCCTTTCTGGCCAAGAGACTTTTGCCCTAAATGTTGATAAATGTCTTGGTCTGGAGCGGTGTGACCTGAACTGATAACAGCGAACCTTTGCCTCGACATGTACGTAGTGGCTTCTCGCCTAAAAGGACACGTCTGCAGTCTGGGTTGATAGCTCCCACCACTCTCCCATGAAAGTATAAAATGCTTTGAAATGTAAAATTGTTTCAGTGCAAGTATTAGAATCTCAGTGGCTTGTACTCCTTGGAACTGACCAAGCTATCCAAAGTTTAGAGTTAGAATAAAACTCTCTGATGTAATGTAGAAGTGAATTGAATCGGGTTGGTCTAACTGTTAACTAAAAGTAAGAATAAATGAAATAGAGCCAAATAATATTGCAATCAATGGGGATTCTTAAGTTCATTGTACGAGGGTGAGAAGTGTATGGTGGACAATTAGAAAATAAATTGTTTCACAAGGAAGGACTTGTGTGGACATCGGTTATCAGTGTCAATGGGTTTTATGCAGGATTTTATAACCAAATCGGACAAACGTTAAACTCTGCCTGAAGTTAAATAGCGATCCACAATCAACCAGGAAAAATCCTTCAACGATCACAACGGGGTGGGTGAAAAATCCACATCACTATCAACATCTCATTTATTACGATATACTCGAAGGATTTCTCCCTCCATTTTTGTCTTCTGGTGAGGAATAAAGGGGCTTATTATGCAAGGTGTGGATAAGGAAAGGCACGATGGGTTAAACGACTGAAACCGCAAGAGCAGGAAAAACAAGGCCGACAAACTTTGTGACCATCCCTCATAATTTAGCTTTAAAGATGAATCTTCATGAAAAAAATAATTATTCATTACATACAGAATCGACAATTAATTAAAATAAACAAAACTTTTGGGAAAATAATAATTGTACAATCCCCCCTCCCGGTGCTCCCCCTCCCTCCTCCCACGACATACCCTCCCCATTACATAATGTACATAACAGTGTGACCCTCACTCTCTCCTCCCCCACCCCCACCCCTACTTGTGCATCATAAACACAACTCTGTGGTAACAGCTCCATTGGATTACATTTTGTGCTTGTACAACTGTCGATTACACATTTAGAAGGATTAAAGTGTCAAACCCAAACTAACAAACACCAACATGGTGCATTCTGGTCCAGCACTAACAACACAAAGCTTTGTTTTGCCGATCCAAAGTTCAGGAGGTCATACCAGCGATGCTTCGCCTTTTCTGCTGCAAGGCATGGTGCGGCTTGCTGGGCAGGCTGAAGGATGACGTGATGCCTCTTCCACGAGCAGTCACCACTGAATGGATGAAGTTGATGCTTGCGTGGAGAACCTTAAACTGCAGGGCAGCAGCCAAAGCTGAGACACAGTAAAACCCATTGATCAAACGCACCAGCGATATCTGCATTGCTATATTATTATGAAAACAATATGAATCCACACAATCCAAAAAGGTGAATCCATACAATAAAACAGAAAAGGTCTGTTTGTCTGCTGCATGAACATCAACCTCAAAGGGAACTTGGATTATGGTGACAAATAGGTTTTCCCCATCATAATAGGCACACAAGCACAGCATTGTGAATGTCATCCATCAATCGAAGAACATATATATAAGCAGGCCATCCTGCAGGCATGAATCACGTGATTCAAATAAGTTTGACATACATTGATGTGATTATAAAAACGAGACGTATTGTTCTCTCGCTTTACTAAGGCTTTGTGCTCTTTTTGAGGCATTTCCGTTGCTGATTGGCTGAATGCGATAAGGACCGAGTTTGGGATGATTTCAATTTGCCCTTGGAGAGTCGCATTGACCAAAATCCCATTAGCCACGTCATAATTTTGCAATTTCCACACTGATGGCTTCCTATGCAACAACAACACGATGAGCCCATGTTGTGACTGCGATGGTATCCTCAAACGATCCTGGAAGATCATTCTGGGGAAGCTACATCTCACCACAAAACCACGTTTTCTTCATATTCCCATCATAACCTCATATTCATGCAGTACTCGACTTTTCTCGATTCTCTTAATTGCTTGCTTTGTTTTGATTGGTGGAATTTCAATTAATAATTCATAAAGGTAACACTGGCAGAGCGTTGTTGGAATGTATCAGTTCCCCTTTCTATAATGCATATAGCCATCCATTGGGACCATACTCTGTGCAGAGCGTCGGTGCTGCCGAAGCGGTCTCCTGGGCAATTGGGCACAATCCTGGACGGGTCGCCACTCCTTCGCAGGATACTCGAATGGCTCAATCATCCCAGCAAGCTGGTACTCATTTTGCCGACCTCGGAAGGATGACAGGCTGAATCAACCCCACTTGGCATTAATTTAATGGTCAGCAGGATTTGAACTCAAGACCCGAGGACCCCAAGCCCACCACCCTAACCATTAAGCCAACACTAGCGTATAATGCATATATGATGGTCATAATGAGAGAGCGAGAGCGAGAGCGAGAGAGAGAGAGAGAGAGAGAGAGAGAGCTCATGGACATTATCACAATGGAAAGCATCTGTCCTGTATCACTCAATCCAAGTCCCATTAAGCAATCCAAATCGCTGTGCCTTCTGTCGAAATGAACTCCAAAGTGATTTTTGCAGTGAAACCACTGTGGAAAATCCAACTTGATTGAAGTCGACGGCATGCCATCGCAAATCCCTACGCTTCCCACCTAAAGCAAAGTTGAAAGATGGCAAAACGTTCCACCAGGAATGACTCGATATCAAATTGAGAGTTTAAAAACTTTTTCCCCGTTTTGACCCCTGTGATCCTTAGTCCTCACTCCCTGAGGAATGAACCGGCGATTAACTCAAAATAATTGTTACATATTTCATGCATCCCCCAATCTTGACATTTTGACCCCACCCTGAGGGGCGGATCCATAAATGATACTGTTCTTGCACCTGCACATTGGTGCCATGTGGTGATCATACCTATAAAGTTTGGTGAATTTCTGCCCAACAGTTTGGGAGGAGATAGCGTGAGAAACAGACAAACAGACAAACAGATGGCGCCGATTAAAATATCCACCCCCCCACCCCGCATTTTTTTTCCAAAATAGTACCGTACTCATATCTAACTCTCTTTGAAGACCTCACCCTGCGTACGGGCATGCTGGGAAGTCTGAAAATGTCCGAGCATGGCCAAGAGGTCGTCCAGAAGGCGGAAGTAGTGAGAACCAGCTGAAGTGCAGGCATGAAGTGTAGCAGCGAGCAGGAACTGCTGAATGTCACCTAACAGCAATCCGCCATCACTACGTGGTAAGGTACTGCAGCAAACATGGCAAGAGGAAGGACATGAAAAATACACCCGAGGAGGCACACGGTGCAATGGGAGCACCAATATGCCTCATCGAGGTGACGGTTCGTGGGCTGGCATGAGGTACACAAAAGGTGAAAAGACAATTTCGTCCAAAAAAATCCCAAAAAAGAAGTACAATAAAAGGTAGCATAATTGAAGTGAGACCAAAGTGCCGCACCAATGAAACTCCCATGACGTGGCCAGAATATTTGATGACGAGTTAAAATTGGGAAAAGAGGGAATCGCGGGTACATCACCTGATGTCCATTGCCGAGAGCACCGTTGCTGCGTTGCAAAGGACAGACAGAAGGCCACTATCAAGTAAGATGTCCGCAAGTCTGGTGCACGCCCCGAAGAGCCGCAGGAGTGTGAAGAGCAAGTCGTGGGCAAGCAACGTGTCGTGCAAAGAAGGAACAACCAAGGCCAGCAATGGGACAACCCAGCGACGTTGGAATGAAGGAATGTCTTTCACGCTCTCAAACTCCTGCCTGTGATGGAATCGGAGAGTGAGCAAGGCCATGGAACCAACTATTCAGAGCATCAGAGCGGCTTACAGGACCTATTTTATCATTCTAATGGTTGCTCACAGCAAAACGTAGATACTGCAACACATTTATTGGTTCAAAATATCCAAGGGTGATTCAAGGTTGATGTGGATAAGAAGAAAAGCAAAAGTTGACACGAGGAAAACAATTCTTCAAAATGGTGACCTTTTGTGCAATAATTATAGTCCATTATGAGAAAATGATAAGAGGAAGTGATATCAATGCTGGTCAAAGCTTTCTGGGTAAAACCAAGATGTCAGTCAAAATAGTCAGGTATACTGTGGAACAGAGGTACAACATTAAGTTTTGATTTCACACAATCAAGACAGTCATTTAAAATCTAGGGGAAATAACGGGCATATTCATACCTGGCCATAACCTGTTGCTCTATGGTCCATACCATAAAGTCAGAGGTTAACTGTGCAATTAATCCAAAAAATAAGTCTCGATTGGTTAATTCACGCAACATAGCCAATGCATATTCACATGACCGAGACTTGAATGTGTATTTACGTAACATCGCCAATGCATGTTTCCATGATGTAGGAAATGTATATTCAGATGTAGCAAATGTATCATTAGCAAGGCTCTTTCAATGGCAGCCAAACAACTTCAACATTTGTTTCAAATGAAGTTGGCCCACGTGCTGCGTTTATTTATCTATTGGAGACCGACTGACACCTTCACAATTCACAACTAGAGTGAAGGTGATGGAGCGCCATCGCAAATCCCCATGCTTCACACCGAAAGCAAAGTTGAAAGGTGACAAAAGGTTCCACCAGGAAGGACCCATTATCAAATTTTGAGTCAAAAAAAATCTTCTGTTTTGACCGATGTGACCACAAGTTCCCCCCCCCCCCCCCCCCCCCCCCCCCCCCCCCCCCCCCCCCCCCCCCCCCCCCGTTCATGCCCCAGGGAGTGAGGACTTAAGGTCACATCAGTCAAAACAAGATTTTTATGACTCAAAATTTGAAAATGGGGGTCAAATCCCAAAAATTATCACATATTTCAAATGTCTCCCAGTGTTGATTTCCATTCACAAATTTCATTTAAAAAATGTTTTAAAATGTGTGCGTCATTGCAATTTTCGGAATTCGACCTTTTGACCCCACCACAGGGGACGGGGCCAAAACTGACACTGCTCTGGGACCTTCTTACCGTGTGTTGATCATAACTACCAAGTTTGGTGAATTGCTGCCCTACTGTTTAGGAGGAGATAGCATGACAAGACAGACAGAAAGACACAGACAGAGCAGATTACAATATCCCCCCGTTTTTTTTTTCAAAAAGCATTGGGATAACTATGAAGTTGACCAATGTTTCCTCATGCCCTTGTTCTCTTTGTGATTAAATGTACCAATTCCTTCTTAAATGTCAGACATGCGAAGGAAAACAAAAATGGTGTAGCAATTCAAAGGTTGAGGAAAGTTATGGGCGCACAAGCTAAAGTTTTCACCTTAAAGGGTTTTTTTTAAAAGGGGGAATAACAAAAGGAAAAAGATATTGCTTTCACAAATAAATGGATCCTGATCACAAAAGGTGGAACTATGGCTTGCGTGAAACAATGCGGAAGCTTACTCGCCGTCGAGGGCAAGAGATTGCCCACGCAATAGGCTCAAGAAGGTCTCCACTAAGCTCCTCGAGGCGACGTGCTGATGCAATTGGTTCGCCAACAAGTAGAACCCATGGCCACGCACAAATGCGGTCTTCTGCTCATCTGTAGCCCGTTGGAAGTGCGCATCAAGCACCTGAAAGGAGATGTCAAAAGGGCAAAAACGGTAATTTCTTCTCCGATCTGAAAAATGATTATATATATATATATATATATATTCACATGCCTCTAAGGCAATGGTACCCAACATACAGTGATCCCCAGGCAGTTATTTAGTTGGTCTTCGTGCAGTCAGACCTTCCCCTCATGTCCAGTGGGTTAACGGGACAAAGTGCGTTGCGTGGGTATAATAGCTAGGTCTATTAACTCTATCTCTATCTTCTATTCTGACAAATCAGGCAAGTAAGCAAACACACCACGATGTGAATAGCAAACACACCACGCAGCCTCCCGTGGCTGAGAATCAACATAACAACACACGATATAGCACATGCATGGTGCGCCATTTTATTCAAATCTGCACGCCAATCTCCAACGGCATCTCACCTTGCTCACCCCTCACTCACCAAAAACTAACCACTTCGACCACCAACACCTCCCGCGCACAGGAAAAATATTCCCACACTGCCTCATACCTCTGCATCGCTACTATTCACCATTAAACAGAGGCATGCTGCACGACTGAGGCTGTACTCGGACCGCATGATGCGGGGACGAGCAACGGACGTTAATGGCACCAACCACATCTCGCCGGGAATGTCCCGGGTGAGCACACAGGATTGATACGACACTCGTCCAGTCGCCAGAACACGGCAAGTCGAGTGGCGAGGAGGGATCGCAGGAAGGGCGATCCGGGAGTTTGGTACAGGGCCCGCGTGTGCATTCTGGCTCATGGGGGGGGGGGGGGGAGGGCGTGGATGGTGGGTGTGTATTGCTATTCGGCATTCAGACTGCACTTGGAGCACATTCGAGGCCAGGTTGCCAGCATTTACACAATGTTGAGCTCGGGGCCGTGTCACACTGGATGTGCAAATGAGACTGCTTCCATTCCCGGGAGCCTGGCAGAGGGGGGCTCGGGCCACTGTGGCCCAAGAGAGAAGCGGGATTCGGGTCACAGCGTGTCGCTTCAGATAGTCACCCCACCCTTCGCCCGGGGCTTATAAAAGACGGATCGCGGATCCGCTCGCCCTCTTCTTTGCCTCTCTTCTTCGCGGCTCCTCTCGGCTCTGCATTGGCTGCTCCTCGTTGCCTCTGCCCTTCGCTGGCTCTTCACTCGCGGTTGGTGTGCGACTGAGACGTGCTTATTCCGGTGGACCAGTGCAAAGCACAGGTTGCCACGAGCCCAGGCAAAGTGACTAAGCCAGAGATAACGCGCCAACTTTTGAGGTGGGAACGCACAAGCGGAGCGTCCCACGGAGGTGTAAGAGATCTGTCGCCTCATGCATCTTCTCTCCTCTCTCTCTTTCCAACCCTCTGTCTCGTCCACTTTAGACGCACAAAAGAGCATCATTACTGACTCGCAATCACATTTTCCTGTGGTACGACACTGCATCCCCCATATTGCATGACACCACACCTCCCACTACCACACCTTAGATACCAGTATTCATCCCCCCAACCTCCCCCGAAGCGTACTGGGTTGCGTTGGTCGGCCGACCACGCCAGGTATTGCGAGGCCATTTATCCTCATCTGCTCTCTTTCTTTCTGGCTATCAAATCTTCCTCGGGTTTGTGTGTGCGTTTATATGTGATGGCACCTGTCGTAGCATAAGTTAAGATTGTAGAAGTGATCACGGGATAAGTCTGCTCTGTGTCTGCTTTTGTAACATTGCTTGCCACACCCCACAAATTCCTTGCTATCCCTGCAGTACATACCAATAAAACTAATTTACTGTGCCACATACCTTTCCTCGCTTGATTGTAAATAAATGCTTTGAATAGAAATGTTCCCAGCTCGTTTTTGTCTTTTCCTTCATTGGTCCAACATGGTTCGTATCCGAGCCAAGCCGGGACGTTATCCCCCAACGATCTGTTATTCTAGCCGGTACGTTCTTGGGGAGTTACGCTCGGCTACATCTGATCCGGTAAGGTGATCCGGTATGAACAAGGCGTACCAAGGGCATGATGCCCGGTAGTTAGATCACATGACGATTAGGTAAATGGTGTTTATTAGACGGAGGACCCTAAGTCACGTGGTCGAGTTATTGGCATTCACGGTCGATTAGCGACCCGCCGCGTCACAAAATTATTCGTGTGCGACGGCCTGCGATTCCAGAGAGTCTGGTGGGAACCCAAAGTAGCTCTTCCCCCCCCCCCCCTCGTGGTCTTCTCACCCCGACCCCGGGGTCCGCAACTACATACATATATATATATATATATATATATTGCCGAATAAAGTTTACACACCCCATTAAAAATTTTCACCTTTTGTTGCCTTATAGCCTGGAATCAGATTACATTAAATCAGACTTTTTCTTTATTTACACATCATAACCCACAACTTCCAAATGAAAAACAAATTCTACAAATTTCAGAAAATTAGTTAAAAATACAAAACGAGAATATATTGGTTGGATAAGTGTCAACCCCCTGGGTTAATACTTGATGGAAGCACCTTTGACAGCAATTACAGCTGTGAGTCTGTTGGGATAGGTGTTCACCAACTTTGCACACCTTGATTGGGCAATATTGGCCCATTCTTCTGTACAAAACTGTGCAAGTTCAGTCAAGTAGCGTGGGGAGCATTGATGGACAGCAATCTTCAAGTCATGCCACAGATTTTTGATTGGATTTGGGTCGGGGCTCTGACTGGGCCACTCAAGGACATTTATATTTTTGTTCCTTTGCCACTCCAGTGTAGCTTTGACTGTGTGCTTCGGGTCGTTGTCTTGCTGGAAGGTGAACTTCCGTCCAAATTTCAAACTTGCTATAGAGGGCACCAGGGTTTCCTCGAGGATTTTTCTGTATTTTGCTCCGTCCATTTTCCCTTCTATCCTGACAAGTCCCCCAGTCCCTGCTGATGAGAAACATCCCCATAACATGATGCTGCCACCACCATGCTTTACAGTAGAGATGGTGTGCTTTGGGTGATGTGCTGTGTTGGGTTTGCACCAAATGTAACATTTTGCATTTCGGCCAAAAATTCCATCTTGTTTCATCAGACCACAAACATTTTTGCCAAATGCCTTCAGAATATCCAGTGTTTTTTTGATATCAAATAGGATCTTTCTTGATCCTCAATGTGGTCATTTTTGAGTAAAGGCTTCCTTCTTGGCACCCTACCGCACAGGCCAGACTTGTGGAGTACTTGGGATATTGTTGTCACATGCACACAGTGACCAGTCTTTGCCATAAAGTCATATAACTCTTTCAAAGTTGCCATTGGCCTCTCTGATCAGTCTCCTCCTTGCTTTGTCATCAAGTTTGGAGGGACGGCCTGATCTAGGCAGGGTCTTAGTGGTACCATACGCCTTCCACGTTTTAATGATTGTCTTGTCTGTGCTCCAAGGGATATTCAAGGCCTTGGAATATATTTTATCCTGGAGGTCGTTTGAAAGCTCCTTGGCACTCATGGTTAAGTCTTTGCTCTGAAATGCACTCCCCAGCTGAGGAAACCTTCAGGAACAGCTGATTTTATTCTGAAATAATCAGAATCACTACAAATTAACACAGGTATAGGCCAATTAACCTGGTGTGTGGTTTTGAAGGCGAGTGGTTACACCTGAGCAAATTTAGAATTATTAGCTATTATAAAGGGGGGAGGGGTGGACACTTATCCAACCAACATATTCTAGTTTTGTATTTTTATTTAATTTTCTGAAATTTGTAGAATTTGTTTTTCACTTGGAAATTGTGGGTTATGATGTGTAAATAAGGTGGAAAAAGTCTGATTCAATGCAATTTAATTCTAGGCTATAAAGCACGAAAAGGTGAAAAATTTGAAAGGGGGTGTAGATTTTTTTATCGGCACTGTATTTGTTGTATCTATATATATTATATATATATATATATATATATATATATATTAATATATATCTAAAGTTGAAAGTGTGTTGTGTGTCTGTGTGTCTGTGTGTTTCTCTGTGACCCATGCACGCGAAAAGTACTGGACTGATCCTCACCAAACTTCACATGCTGACAGAACATCTACCCGGGAGTGTCCCGATGTAAAAGAATTGTACTTCCGACTTTCCGGTTTCCGAATTATGACGTCATCACCTGATTTCGTAAAGTTAATTTTTCAAGTTCAGCCGATTGACATGGGGCCAACGCCATATACAATATATCTAACATATGATTTTAAGTTTTTGTTTGTCTGCACACGCTAATCTCCTGAAAGGTGAAAGATAGGAGCTAACCACTGAAAAAAAATGTCGGGATGGGCCCCGGGAAGGTTATAGGCTATGTGGCAAGGCCCCTCGGCTTGGGGGGGGGAAGGGGGTGTGTTCCCTCACCAACCCCTTAGCCTTTGACTGCCATGGCCCAATAGGGAACTGATACTGTGCTCGCGTCAGACATATGTATAGAAGATTAAATTCATTCAAAAAGAACCCGGGCAGCGCCGGGTGCATTCACCTAGTATATACTGTATGTATGTATATATTATATATATATATATATATATATATATATATATATATAATATATTATATATATATACAATATTATATATATACATATATATATACATATATATCATTATATATACATAATATATATATAATACATATATATATATACATACACACTACATACATTGTTGTGGGCCGGGGGTCAGGAGGCGGTGGGGGGAGCTATCTCGGGTTCCCACCAGACTCCCAGGCCGTCGCACACGGATAACTCCGTGACGCGGCAGGTCGCTAACTGATGGTGAATGCCAATAACTCAACGACATGACTTAGGGTCTTCCGTCTACAGTTTATCCGGTTATCTAAAAATAATCGCATGACCTAATTACTGGGGAACACGCCCTCGGTACACCTTGTCCAAACTGGGTCACCTTACTGGCTCAGATGCAGCCGAGCGACTCTGCCAAGGACATACCGGCTAAAAGAACGGATCGTTGGGAATAAAGTCCCGGCTAGGCTAGGTTAGGATACGGACCATGCTGGAACAATGAAAGGAAAGACAAAGACAAGCTGGGAACATTTCTGCAAAAGGATTTATTATAGGCAGGAGAGGAAAAATGTGTGGCACGATTAATTGAGCTTATTGTTGTGTGTAAGCAAAGATAGGAAGAAAAATGTAGTGCGACAATCAAACAAGCAACTTACAAAAGCAGACACAGAGCAGGACTTATCCGATATAATTCTTCTGCAATCTTAACTTAAGCGAGGACAGACGCCATGACATCGCACGCACGCACGCACGCACGCACGCACGCACGCACGCACGCACACACACACACACACACCACACACACACACACACACACACACACACACCCCGATGAAGGGGAGTAAATGAGAAGAAAATGGGAGATGAGGCCAACAGTCTCGCAATACCTTGCACGGTTGACCGATCGCGCCACCAGCACGTTTTGGGGGATGCTCCACTGGACGATCCCTCCCTGACAGCTGGCGTGTCGTCTCCTGCACGTCGATCCAGAGAAGGGGCGCGACCGTCGGGCATGAGGGAGGGACTTTGGGTGGAACCAGCGGTGAGTGGGTGGGTAGAGGCAGAGTCAAGAGCGAGTGGGCGAAGTATCAGCAGCAGGCGGGTGGGTGGGAGTCAGCAGCGAGTCAGTAAAGAAGGGCGGAGTCAGCAGGCGAATGCAAAGATGGATCCCAGGCCAGACAGAGAGGAAAAGCAGGAGGAGCAGGAGCCGGACGAGCAGGATGAGCAGCCGGCCTCGCGACCCGTCCTTTATAGATCCTGCGGTGCAGGGCACCACCCCAAAGCGATGCATCGTCAACCGAATCGGGTGCTCCCATTGGCCCCCGACCAGCACACGGCCCAGCCGCTATGGCCGGAAGCGGCCTTGCATTACATCCGGCAAGATGATTCCAAGCTCCGGAATCGTCTCGCTCCGAACACCGTGACACGAATCGCCCTGCACAAAACTCCCGGGCCGTGCCCTGGCGACCCACGATCAGTGCTGGTCAATGTGCATGCTTTGTCCGTATACCATGCGGCCCTAGCGATCCGGGCTGAACAGCATGCCCCTGCCTTGTGGCAGCTTCATATTGGTGGCCGTGGTGGTGAGCAAAGACCGACGGTAAGACGTCATCATGAACCAGCGCGCAGACCCGAACAAGATGTTTGCTATTCGTGCCCCGCTCTGTGTACGATAATACATTATCACGGAGCTGCGCGCAGGTCCGTCCGCCATCGAGCATGCGGTTATTTATCACAGGCAGTGGTGTGCGCGGTGCCGGACCTAATCTGTGTCATGAATTGAAGGAAAGGATTGGATATAATTATTAGATGTAGATTTGGATTAAAAAGAGGATAGATATAATTATTAGACTCAGAAATGGTTTGAAAAGAATGAGCCGCGTGCGTCGTCTATGGTGGGGCGAGGTTGTTTGGTTCTACTGTCGGACTCCGATACCGCATTCTCGCAGCGGCGCCGTCGTGTTGTTGAGGCTTCTGGTCTCCTCAACAGTGGGTGGAGATCATCACCATGCTGCACACGTTCCGTGCAGCGTTGGCGTTTATTGATTGCTTCTTTTGGTCTTCCGCGAGGATGCATTCTTACAGTGAAGGGCATGGCCGCGGCTTTTACAGGCGGCCGTCTGAGTGCAGTGCCTGCTTTGATTTATTCCAAGAATAAGAGAAAAAGAGTAGGAATGAAGTTAGAGATATAATCAGACCTAACTATGAGATCCACACAACACACTTTGTCCCGCTTGACCCATTAGACATGAGGGAAAGGTCTAACTGCACATATACGAGGTCCGTCTAAAAAGTAACGGGACTGAGCCTGCTGTATGCTCCACTTACACAACTTGAATGAACTTGTTGCATCACAGTCTTTCGCAACATTCCAGCAATATATATGATTGGTGATGGTTGACTGCACTCATTGTGCGATTTTTTTTTACAGGGCGTGCTTTACACGTTGTCTAGTCTGAGTCGTCACGCTAGTCGTGAGCAGAGAAAGCCAATCTTGAAGTTTCTTCAAGCTTGGCAAACACCTCCGAATCATTCGCAATGCTGCAGCAAGTCCTACGGAAGAAAACGATGTCAAAGAGGGACGGGAGGAGGTTGAAGACAATACACGGTCTGGAAGACCTTCAACAAGCAGAACGGCAGACAACATCGAGCGTGTGAAGCATATGGTGCGCACAGATCGTCGACTCATGGTGCGGACGATTGCTGAGGAACTTTCCTTCAACAAGGACACTGTCTGGAGCATCATCACTGAATATCTCAAAATGTGCAAGGTGTGCGCAAAGATGGTCCCCAAGCTGTTGTCCAAGGACCAGAAACAGCAAA
>CM068960.1:11881534-11891534 GCA_035128595.1 Eptatretus atami
AGCAAAGAGTCACTGTCTGTCAAGACATTATCGAGTGCCTCGAGGACGATCCAGACCTGCTCAGAAGGGTCATTATTGGCGATGAATCGTGGATATTCGAATACGATCCCGAAACCAAACGGCAGAGTCGGCAGTGGAAAAGTCCAGCATACCAAGACCAAAGAAAGCAAGGATGTCGAAGTCGAAGGGCAAGGTGATGCTCATTCGCGTTTTTTGACATCAAGAGCATCGTGCACTTCGAGTTTCTACACAGGGTAAACAGTGAATCAATACGTGTACAAGGAGATCCTCCGGCGCCTCATGAGATCAGTCCAGGACAAGAGGAGGGATCTGTGGGAGAACAATGCCTGGGTGCTCCATCATGACAACGCCCTACTCACAGTGCCCTGAGCATCCGACAGTTTGTGGCGGAGAGGAACGTGCCAACTCTGGAGGCAATCCCCGTATTCGTCAGACTTGGCCCTTGTGATTTTTTCCTATTCCCAAGCTCAAGGGGGTGATCAAGGGGACCCGATTTCCTGATGTGGAGGCCATCAAAAGGGCCGTGATGACGGAGTTCCGGAGGATTCCCAGAAGAAGCCTTCAGGGGGTGCATCGAAGCGTGGAAGAAGAGGATGAACAAGTGTGTGAGACTGGAGGGAAACTATTTTGAAGGGGACAAGCTGTGATATTCATTATATTTTTGGGAATAAAATTTCTGTGAAGTCAGTCCCGTTACTTCTTAGATTTTGACGGACCTCGTATCAATGGAATATATATATATATATATATATATATTATATATATATATATATATATATATATATATATATATATTAATACATATGTATATATATATACATACATATATATATATATATATCAATACATATGTATATATACATATATATGTGTATATATGTATAATGTATATAATACATATATATATATATATGACATACAATACACATATACAGGTATATATATATATATAACATACATATATATTTTTTCTTTTACACATACAGTATATATACACACATATATATATATATATATATATTATATATATATATATATATTACATACATGTATATATACATATATATACACATATTATACATATATACACATATATACATATTTTATTCATATATATATATATATATATATATATATTATATATATTATATATATATATATATATACACACATACATGTATGTATACATATATATATAACACATATTATATAATATATATATCACATATTATACATATATTTATTCACATATTATACTATATATATTATACTACACATACATGTATGTATACATATATATACACATATTATATATATATATATATACACATATTATACTATATTTATTCACATATTTATATATATATATACACACATACATGTATGTATACATATATATATATATGTATATATATGTATAGGGTCTGCTCCATAGGCAGTGGGGTTACCTTGACGACAGAGAGACGTGCATCAGGTGAGGGGTGATTGCACAAGACAATCAGCATCTCAGGTGTGAGTAGGCCGTCGGTGAAAGCAGGAAGCATCGAATCTGGCAGGAGCAGCAACATGGTGTGCAGAAGACGATAAAGACCACAGAAGATTAGTAGCAAGCCATCCTCTGTTTGGGAGCTGTCCAGAAGAGAGGTAGGGCAAGGGACAATGTAAAGGTGATAAATATGAAATAAGAAGTGTAATTAGCCCACACACGCGAAACAAAAAGCGAGGTTAAGCAATGGGTTGCATACGTACATCCTTGTCTGCACATTTTGTTAAGAGCATACATTTAAAAAAAACTGTTCAATGGAGGAAATTGAAACTTTACCACAAGTTACATGACCTTAGATCGAGCACATATTACGTGGATTATGCACGTCCCCCCTCAGATCTTACATTGTGAATTAAACAAACCCTCATGCCCAGAGACAATGTCACTTCCCCACGTTAGAAACTAGAATCGTTGTAATCGCTTAGGCCTTCCTTTATTGTGCTCGGCTGGTGAAAAAAAAGTGAAGAAGAAGAAAAATAAGTACAATTTGGCCTTTTAACGATCTCCCGATTTCTACTTTGGCCAACTAGTCTGTCGTCTTTATCAGCCTTGGTAAATTTGAAAACACTCGAGAATGAGAATAAAATCTACCTTGTAAAGGCTTATGAGTGTTCTATACAGCAGACTTTTCAAAGTATATGACTTGTACATATTTACCTCAGAAGTGGAGATAGATGTAATTACAAATTTGCCGCCAGAAGAGTTGGCTCGCACCAAGTCCTTCTCAAGACTGCGTGGGGTAAGTATTCTCTGGATACAATCTCGTTAAATGAAGAAATGGATGCCGAAACAAATCCTAAATTCTGCGCAGTTGATCAGAACAAGGATAGGAATAAAACTTGTCTTGTGTCTTAGTTTGGATTATTTATTACATGTTATCAGGGAGGCTGTAGGGAAGTTTTTCTATTTGTGTACACAGCATGAATAAAGTAATTGGGCGAGGTTTTGATTTGGTGAGATTCTGTAGCAAAGCTCACGTGAGAATAAAACATTGATGCAATTGCTAATGGGTGAAACGCAAAGGAAAAACAAACAGTCAGAACGAGTGGAATTTCACCAACATGTACTGTCTCCTTCCTGCTCACCCAAGCAGTAAAACACATCTTACTCACTTGCACAAAGGTTCTGTAGCCATAGTCGTGTCACTGTCAACAGAGGAACCTGGAAAAAATCCTGTCGTCCATTCTTCGTCAGAACTTCTCTCCAAAGGGCTCTTGGGGCAGTTTAACGTACCATGAGACACGCTTGGAAAGGCCAAGCCGAGGTCCCAATTTCGACTCAGCACGCGTTGCAGCATTCTTGCACATCCTGTGCCAGCCTCCAAGCGGCTACTACTTTGAGTGTCACCATCTTCCAAGCTACGGTGCAACGATTCACTTCTACTACTGATTGTATCGGCGCTTTCAAATGAGCTTTGTCCACCGATTAAGCCATGTTCACCCCAGGCTCCATCTAGCGTGCCCGTGTCAAACGGCTGATGATCCTTCCTGATGAAACCTTGAAACACATCATCAACCTTGCTTTCATCAGCATTATGGGAAGTTGTGGTTGGCTTGTCACCAGTCTCACCACCATCAGACACCAAGTGTTTCAGATCAACTGGTCCACAGGGCTCCTCCACACCAGTTGTGCTGTGAAAGTCAATTGTGATATCGACTTCATCACACAGTGTCTGACTTGATGCACTGTCACCATCATTGCTCTGGTGGTCTTGCCTAGAATCGTCATAGCCAACAACTGGCAAATTACCACACTCAGCCTCCACCTCTGGAAGCTCTCGCAAGTCGTCGAGGCTCGAGTCATGATGACGAATGGCCACCTGGCGCCGTAGCTTAGGGATGTCAGATGATGGTTGCACAGGAGATGGTGGAGAACCTTTGGGGCTCTTCCCCTTGGTCATTTCTGCACACCATCAAGCAAGAAAGCAAGCAACAGCACTTTAATATATATATATTTTTTTGACATTGAATTTCAGTTGAAAGATTAATATTACAAACTTCAACAAGTACCACATGCCTACTGTGCACTCGACAGCTGACTTTCATCGTGCGAAAACCTGCAAAGATGGAACCAAGCTCTGCACCACAGCAACTCACATGTAAGATTGTGAATGTACAATACACTAAAGCTTATAATAAGGGAGGTAAACGTCAATAGGTAAAGCTATATGTTAAAGGCAGAGAATTCGAAAGTGAGATTAAAATGCCAGAACAACTGACTGTGCGAACATAGTCGAGGTCATGGATCAACTGATGTGGACCAAAAACTGAGGTTGTGGACCCACTGTTTGGAGAGGTTACAGCCTGAAAGGGTTGAAACCTCAATATGGAGTGGTGCCCAGCTGATGATACAGCAATTCTGAAAATCTCTCACTCACAAGTTACTAAGGTTCTTACTTCAAGGCGAACAACTATTTTGAGTTTTAATAAAAAAACTTTCCAACTTCGCAACACTTAACCCTAACTCATCATTCTAAAATTAAAGAGGAATTGTCTTACATATCCACTGGTCTTTTGTTTTTCTAATAATGAAATCAAAGAATGTTTTACGTAAAGTTTCTCGCAACCCATTTTATGAAAACTAGAATTGCCAATATAAAGATGTAAATTGAAGTGCAAGGAGTCAAAAAGCTTTTTCCCTTTTCAAAAAGCTCAATTCCAGTAGCTTCAGGAACTCATCACCGCTGATGAAAAGGTGCGACACTGGGTGGAAATTACACATTCATTTTTATGGAGCCTCCTCCCAACACCAAGTCCTCAACCCACTCCCCCTCCCCCAACTGCTAGTTGCATCATTTATGCGGTTGCAGCCTTATAGCTGATGCAGTGCCCCAATAAAGGTAAGAGCAGCAATTTGTAATTTGGTCGGAGTGCCAGCAACGATTGCGTATTCTTTACAAAACACACCGTGGCAGACGAGGCTTGATGGGCATTCGATGGGCGATGCACTCTTTTGATGGAAAGCCCGACCTGTGATGCACTAGCATGACAGTATATAGTTGGGTCAGAGATCAAACCCTGACAAGAAAACTCAAAGATTATCGTTACCTCTGAGCTCTCCTGTCAGCCTGGAAACTACTGAGAAAAAGACTAACATTCCTGCTCAACTTTGGTGGCACAAAACCATTCCTTCACACCTAAAGCTAGTTGAAAGTGAAGGAGGATGGAGGACTCGTACGGATGATGCCGTTGGTAGAGGAGGTTTTTCATAAGAATCAAACGTTTACATTTACATCTTCTGGATATATTTATAGCAAAATGCAACCACTTCATCTCTTCTTGGGATTTCTCGAGGACTGAAAGGACTGAAAGTGAAACATTGGTGGACAATATGCGCATGTGTTCCACTAAATCTAAAAATAAGCACAAATGCTTATTAACCAGATTCTCTTGTATGGTCATAGACATATGGCTACTGTTACATTGCACCGCTGTCAGCTATGTCAGTGGAGGGGGGCAACATAGTGCCATTGAGTTAGCCAGACTCTATATATAAGGCACTGCCTCTCACATCCCCCTATCCCCTTCCCAGCTGCGAGTCCACATAATAGCCATGAACTGTTAAGACTGCACAGGTTTCTCGGTGAAGTAAATCGACCGAAAGGTAATTATATGTTGACAGAACTGACTGAATAGTTTGTGGATATGTATTGTTTTCACTTCCAGTACGTGTGCGCACCAACAACTCTGAGCCTATACACTACCAGTATGCACAACAAAAATTTACACAACTCGAAATTGCATGAATATCGATATGTCGAGAACTTCGCATGCACTGTCCAGAAACAAAAGCTCTTACGTGCTGTGGTTGCAACGTTTACCCCACTCAGACATGATCTGGCAACTTGCATTTATATTGTTGCGAATTTGGAAGCTTCCTGCACACAACAGCCAGGTCCTATAGATCAGTTATATCGGTAAGTATGTGTTTCTCGGTTGGGTCCCGTCCTATGTTTAATGGGTGATTAATTGTACGTGCGCTGTGAATTATTTTATAGTTAGGATTTTTACACCACCAACAACAACAACGCCCATCTTCGCTTCTTCACCACCAACAAGGACAACAACGCCCATCTTCGTTTTTTCACCATCGGCCTTCCCCACGCGCATGCGTGTCAAGCACAGCCGTGGGCGGAGTCCAATGTGCCAAGCGGGGTTTCCTTGGACGTTGGCGTCTTGGATTTCGCTCCAAATACGGGCATGGCGCCCCTCTCAGCCAATCGGAGGGTGCGAGCACGTCTGCTACTCTCGGCCAATGGGGAGCCAACGCAACATGTTGCTGTTCGACTTCCTGGTCGAGGGGCGGAGACATGAGCACCTCCCCCCGACCAATCTCGGATGGCCGGGAGATCGCCCGACACGCCTGTCCAATGAGGAGAACGACACAAGACGGATCCCTCCCACCGGTCAAAAAGGAGGGATATAATTGTGTGGGGGGACCCAGTGAGAGAGTCGGGGGTTCGTTGGTTGGGTGCTGAGGGAGTCGGAGGGTTCGTTGGTTGGGTGCTGAGAGAGTCGGAGGGTTCGTTGGTTGAGGCTGAGAGAGTCTTCCCGCCGTGGATCGTCGCCTGTTCTGCCGGTGGAGCGTGCCAGCGCCCGAGGCTACCCTCCGTACCTGGTGCTTGGAGCGGCATCGTGTTGCGGGTTCGAGTCCCGCTGGGCCCGATCGTCAGGACCGCACGAAGCGGGAAGGTCCAAGCCAGGCTCTTACCTCCAGCTCACCTTCCCTCCGAGCTGGGGGTATCAATAAAGGCCGCGGCCATCATTTCTTTGTGTGTGTGTGTGTGTGTGTGTGTGTGTGTGTGTGTGTGTGTGTGTGTGTGTGTGTCCGTGGGCCCCGTCTGTTAAGTAGATTGTGTAAGTGCTTTCTTTTGCCTGTGCATTGCATTCCTTTTATTCGGTTAACTCTGCCTTCTTGCGTGCTTCTCTGCCCCATTGTAAATAAATACCCCTTTTGTTAAATGTTCCAGCTCGTTTCTGTGTTTCTTTCATTGGCTTAGCACGGTGTGTGTTGAGAAATAGCGAGGTCATAAATTGTTCATTTGGACCAACAGGCCTTGGTAACCTCCGCTCGGGTTACACACGGTTCGGGTACGGTAACGGCTCGTCCCGCCCGAGGTCTGTCGAGGGTGTGAATTCCCCGGTAGCTTTGCCGCGTGGGTAATTAGGTATATTGAAGTGGCAATTAACCCTACCCCACGCGGTCGAATTATTGGCGATTTATGGTCCTGGAAGGGACCCGTGCCTTTCGGACTTATCCGAGGGTCACGACCTAAATTCCGGTGTGTTCGGTGGAGCTGTTCTGCTCCCTCTAGCGGTCGTGCTCGCCACCGATACCCAGCCCCGCAACAATATATAGACAGATAAATAGATACGTATATAGATATAGAGATATATAGTTCTTCGTTATTCGTTCCAACTTAGAAACTCTACTTTTCGTTATTCAATGCTGGGCTATTGACTGGTCCTAAAAAATATTATCTTAATTTGCTCACTTGTCTGATATTCTCGATGTAAGTAGCTCTTCTGTGCGTCTTTTTTTTCTGTCAACGAAGGGCAATTCCAAAAAAATACATTATTTTACACTTCAAACCATCTCCACGGTGAGTGCGAAGACACAGCAACAGGATATCCCCAACATTCATGGAAACAAGTGGCCAACTTGAGCGCATAGCGACCATTCATATAGCCGGGTCACAATTGGTCATGAACATTTCCACACCTTGGACACGTCTCTCTACTCCATTGCAGGGTGCTGCTGAAGCAGTCCTCAAGCAAGACAGGAGTTTACAATTTGATCAGTGGACGTACACACGTTGGCCTCGTCTTTGAAAACAATAGGATTCTAAACACCCATCAGGAGATACAAGACAATACAATACCCATCAGGAGATACAAGACAATACAATACAAGACTAGCAGACAATACAAGCTGTCATCACCTCCACAGAATAGCACAATGTTTGATGCAACGCCCTACCTGCGAAGTCACAGGATGACTGTTTATCGTTTAGTTTCCACGTGAGATCACACAAAGGACCTCACACATCAACATCAAAGCTGTGGGACACGATCAAAATGCAAACGGCGATAACGGGTGAACAAGTGGGTGCTCAAAAGCTCAAACACTCACCTGCTGCGTTTGAGGAGGATGGGAAGAGCGGGACTTTCGGGGATTCAAAGGCAAAGCTGCAACTTGAGTCGGGTGTGTGTGGAGCAGTGGCCTGAGGGGACGATTGCTTTCTTAACGCATTGATGGCGCAGAGCTTCTCTTCAACAATGCGGCCGTCTGGATAAAGAAGCAATACAAAACAGAACACTTTAATTGTTGGATCACAATAACATAAAGTCACCCATGGCATTGCACATATGGTGACAGGGGTCAGTCCAGAATGAAGCCGCACACATTGCAGTGTTCCGTGAAGCATTCAGCGACAGAGATGGATATGTTGTTCCTTTCGGTTTTGGCATTCATCCTATTCCCTCCGACATCAATTGGTCTATAAAAGATGTTGATGTGCGCCAGGTGGGTAAAGATGGTTTCATTTGCAGTGCACGAGGAGGAGGCAATCACGAAAATAATGTGTTTTAAGGAAAAATGAGGATGAGCCAGTCGATTGAGGAAGTCAGACTCCTTGGTGGATTGAAGATGACAACCCTGATAAAACACCTGTGCTTTCAACAATTTACCTGTCTACAGTGAGAGACTTTTGAATGATGTAATCCACCCAGAATGCTTGGAGTGCATGTACATAACCCCTTGAGCAGTAATGTTGATCAAGGCACGTTTCCGTGTTTTGCGCGTGCGACATGAGCATTGTGAGGTAAAATGGCTCACGAAGCTTCCAAAAGAAGCCAAAAATACTTGCAAAAGTACCTGAGAGAAAGGGTTGTGCCTCGACACAACGAAGAGTTGGAGAACTTTCTCAGCTCGCCCAAATAACTAATCTTGCAGCGTTCCGTACTGCAAAATGCCGACGACGTGGGCCAGTGCTAGGCCCGAGGGATCGTAGATGGGTTCTCACAAAACCTCCGATGATCCCTGCCGGTGAGTGGATTTGGAAACTTGCGGGAGGGCCTCGTGTGAACATGGAAGGCTTGGTAATTTATTTAATGGGTGTCTGCAATTGGAAAGATTATGCCGTGGATCATTACCGACTCTTCGACAAAGGACATCTTTCCACGATTTCCACGACGTGGAAATACACAAAGCTTGTGCCAGCTATTACTTACATGGGAGCTGGATGTACCAGGCATACTTCCATGAGGGTGATACCGGATCTTATTTGGGTGCTTCTAAACACCAATGGGAAGATATCTGAGGTTTGTGAATGCACAGGGCAAGTTCAAAATCAACTTTTAAAATGATGATTTTATTATTAATCATGTTGGGGGGTGGGAGGGATGGGAGCTATGAGGGCTGTTATAAACACATTGCTTGTCTGGTTCTGGGGTCACAAGATAAATTACACTGCATTTTCACATCTATTGCTAAAAGGAGAAGTTTGTGTGTTTGTGTCTGTTCGTCTGCGTCTGCTGCCACTCAGTTGCGTTAACAGGAAATGGGAGGAAACCAACTCCTCTCATCCACTGATATTTCTCGTATTACTATATTCCTGTGAGTCCCATTTTCATTCAGGAACAGAACAATTATGGTTAACCATCCTGAAATTGCCACTCTTCTGTCTAAATGCTGAAAAAATATGTTTAAGATACGATTTGAATCACAGATTTCAGGCCAGCAACGGCAGGTTAAAATGTCTCGTTAGCAGAACAGAGCTGATAAAAAAACAACACACACACACACACACACACACACACACACACACACACACACACTTCTGGTGAGTAGTGGGCAAGACACTAGGGTTGTGTGTTTGTATATATACACCGATGAGCTACAACATTATGACCACCTGCCTCATATGCTGTTGGTCCTCCGTGTGCCGCTAAAACAGCGCCGACCCACCGAGGCATGGACTCCACAAGACCCTGAAGGTGTCCTGTGGTATCTGGCACCAAAACATTAGCAGCAGATCCTTCAAGTCCTGTAAGTTGCGAGGTGGAGCCGCCGTGGATCGGACTTGTCGGTCCAGCACATCCCACAGATGCTCAATCGGATTGAGATCTGGAGAATTTGGAGGCCAGGGCAACACCATGAACACTTCATATTCCTCAAACCATTCCGAACAATGTGTGCAGTGTGGCAGGGCACATTATCCTGCTGAAAGAGCCACTGCCATCAGGGAATACCATTGCCATGAAGTGGTGTACCTGGTCTGCAACGATGTTGAGGGAGTGACACGTGTCAATTGACGTCCACATGAATGGCCGGATCCAGGGTTTCAAAGCAGAACATTGCCCAGAGCATCACAACACACACACACACACACACACACACACACACACACACACACACACACACACTCCCTCC
>CM068960.1:11912059-11924878 GCA_035128595.1 Eptatretus atami
ACAGTCCATGATTCTTAACGGATGGCCAGAGGCCATGCGAGATGTATCATTCCGTCTTCGACCATACTGGGATTCCCGGAGTGAACTTTCGGTTATGGATGGCATCATATACAAAGGCATGCGAATCGTCGTACCACCTACTCTGAGACTCCGCATGCTGAGCCTGATTCACGAATTGAGTGAGGGGGGTTTGTTCCAAAGGCGGGGAAAAAGAGGAATGAAAGAGTGAAGGTGAGCATCGGATCTTCGTGAAACTTGCCATGTATATGCAGAAAGCCCACGCGCAGGCAGTAACCATCTCTGATTTTGGAAATTCTTCCTTGAAAAAAAGTTGACGTCATAATATCGCCGCTAATGGAAATCGCCTATACCATCATCTCCGAAACTAGGCAAGCTGTTTGAATTTTGTTTGCGGGAATCAAGCCGGGCATTAGCACAGATAATTTATCGCAAACCTGATACATCACAATGACGACATATTCGTTTTTATGACGTCATCATTAAGAGGACGAGGATCTTAGCTCATTCGAGCTTGTTAAAGAAGAAGGCACTTCCAATCAAAAGTAAAAACTAGATAGACTCCACTAATTTGAGCAAAAAAGCGAGAGCAGACCCGCTCTCAGGCAACGTTGATGCCAGCTATTGTGCCTGATGAAGCCGGCTTGAAGCCGGTGAAATGTTGCCTGAGACTGGGTCTGCCCTGCCTTTTTTGGTCAAAATAGCAGAGTCGATCTACTTTTTACTTTTGATTGCAAGCGCCTTCTTCTTCTTTTTAAAAAAAACATATATATATATACATATATAATTTTTTTTGTTTTTGTGCCAATGGAAAAGATAACCTCGTCATTTTTATAATGCCTACGAGGCCCTTCCGCAAGTCAGACTTGAAGAAACCGAGCTTACTTCGCTCATTTTTTTCTCACAGAGAAGATTCGTAAATAGCCACAATGAAAAATTATCTTGGATTTTGTGTGGATGGCATGCATCCTTAAGAAGAAGTTATCATGAACTTTATGCCATTTGTAAAGCTATAAATGGGATCATAAGCATTTCCCTTGAAGTTTTAAATCACATCCAATGGGTGGGACAGAAATGAAAGTACTGTGCAGTGTTTTGGTGGCATAGCACAGTTCATGTCCTTGAGTGCCAAGTGTCATCAGTCGTGACTCACACAAAATGTTAGCGTGTAACTTAAATGAGTGATCCCCCTCAAACCGCTCATAACCAGCAGGTGTCACGTGGTGGGCTGAGCCGAGTGAAAATCCTGGATCTATGGATTCTCATCGGCAGACAGGCATTGCACACACTCAAACATCAGATGTAATCATGTGGCTTGTTGTTTTTAAAAATTTTTTCTCGTTAGTCAAGCATGACAATTTCATGTCTGCCTGAAGCACATCAAGCATCGAGGCATAAACCTGGTCAACCTCACCATCGTGGAAAGGGATTTAAAAAGTGCCCTCGTAAACCGAGTACCACACACCCAAATTAAATTCAAAACAGATTCACAACTGAACAGGTCGTGTCCCTAAATGAGAAAAATTTTCACTTTCTCCAATGTATGCACGAGGATTTGTTTAATTAATTGTTTTCCTCTTACATCTTCTCTGACCTGTTTTACTTCCATTACCATTCCGTTAGTATTCCCATCAATATGTCATTTGCTTCTGCTTCCTGTTCTTTCGTCCATTCCCTCTTTTGCTTGCTTGGCCACATTTCACAACTGTAAGTGTGTGCTTGGCAACAAGCTCTGAATGAAACTACAAGTTACTGGAAAAACCCAGAGGCCTCAATTTTGCCAACACGCCTCGTTCATAAAGTTCTACATTTTCCATTCGAAAAACGCAAAATGTCTCAGGGATTAGTCAAGTCCTTAAAAAGCTACGAGTTATTAAAAACCGAGGCTTTTACATTTCCAGGATCCCTCGAGAACAAGGTGTGAAAATGCCACAACAGATCTATTTCTTTGTTTTGCTCACCAACTTTGAATCGGCTAAAGGTGTGTCATCACCTCGGGATAATGCACCAAGATCAGTACAAACGTTCGCAAGTTACGCACGTAAGCGAGTGCATTCACAAGTGCGCGTTTAAGTACTATTAGAAGCAGAGAGGGATTGCAAAAAAGACTAAGCACAGAAAGATGGATGGATGGAAGAAAGGTAGAAAGAATGGATAAAAAGAATACCTTTAACAGTTTTATCTTGCAACCAGAAGCACCTTCTCTCGGTGACATTCGTTTGATGGTTTTTGAGACTCAAAAACCCACTTGGACAAAGCAGAAGATGTTTATTCTTCACTGTTAGAAATCGTTAAATTGGAGCCTCAAACGGCACTGGAGTTTGATCGATGCTCAGCCATTTACAAGAACATGCTATTTTGATCCAATAGTTTGTATTGAATCAAACAGGTGGGTAAATATGAATAGAGTCAGATATAAAGTATAACATCGCTCACATCGATGCAAATTAGAGTAAAATTGAAAAAAAATTTAAATATTTGTTTGTTGAAATATAGAGACAGATATAAAACTAGAAAACATCACAAAATGCAAACCCCGTCCGTATCCGCTTTGTACGTGAACGAAACTTTTTATGAAAACGACAGTTAAAAGAAATTGTGAGAGTATGGAGAGCACAAATGAATAAAATGTACAATGAAGGTTTGTTCAATATTTGATGACCAAAAGCTTACTTGGTAAGAATGTTCCTGACTGGACAGACACACTGAAGCTCAAATGATAAATAAAGGAAGAAAAATGGAAGCTATTAAAGACTGGAACGGCACTCTTCAACATCACGACGTCGACCGATGTGCTTCCGCCCACATTATTATACGTACTTGCACCAAGTTTGATTTAAATCCTCACGGCTGTTCTCAAGCATCACATTGTTACCTGACATGACCTTTGACCTCTTGATGCCGACGTCTAATCAGTCCAGCTTTGCATTATCACGGATGGATGGCTGCATGGACGGATGGACAACCCAAAAACATCATGCCTCTGGAGACTTAATTGGAGGAGTCATAAAAACGGGGCGTCTCGCGCTGCGGCGGGATAAATAAGGGCTTTTTCTCTCGTCACTATCACTATCACTGCCCTTTTACATTTTGACCGAATTTTTAATTCATTTCTCCATCATCTCATCATAAAGGTTTGTTGAATATTTGATGACAAAAGCTCAAATGGTTAAAAAAAGAGAAAAAGAAAATAAAGTTATGGCCTGGACATACAGACGGGTAGGGACAGAGACGGGAGACGAATGCAAACATGCGTGCACGAACACACCAAAACAAGAAAACATACCATCCACAAAATTATCAACAAAACCAGTGCATCCCGATAATATAACTGCCGAGACGAGCGGACGAGAGCGGAGCGGGCTGATGGAACTCAACCAGGTGCACGGAGGGATGAGTGCAGGACAAGCTGAGTATGTGTGAAATGCTCAACAGATTATCGGATTCAATTTGTAAGCAAACATGAACCCAACAAACCTGAAAAAGATAGGGCAATACCCTGGGCACTCACTTGGTAGAATAATGATACTGAGAAGAAGTCAACGTGGGATGGAATCAGCAAAAATTACCAATGAACCAATGTTATAGCAAATACTATTTTGGGAGCAACACACACACACCCCACCCCCCCCCCCCACCCATAAATCCCCTTCGACCCTATTTTATAAATAGTGTGAACAAACTTTGGTATATCACGTTGATGAAGGTTGTGGTCAAGTTTCAACAAAATCCAATGTGTAGTTCAAGAAGAAGTTGGAAGTATTTGTGGACGGACGGACAGACGGACGACGCACCATCCCATAAGCTCCCCGGAATTATGTTCCAGGTGAGCTAAAAATAAGGACGTCACGCTCACGTATGACCTGACGATCCCATTGAGCATGAACATAGACAATAAAGCCTTGTGACCGGACTTCGTTCTCAGGAACAAAAATGAAAAGACAGAATTGCTGATCGAGACATCACTACCCAGCGATTTTGGTTTAAATAATGCAGAAATCAAGAAAATAATCAAATACTAGGACCTCAAAAATGAGATCAAGACATCTTGGAAGATAAAGAGCATCAAAATTGCAAAGGCCGTCTCCCGCTCCGCATAGGGGTGTGCGAAAGATGACATTTCATATACTGTGCTGTATTAAAGGAAGAAAAGTCTGCCGTATCTACCGAATAAACAGCCAGGAAACATGGCACCACAAGCAAAGTCAAATTAACGAGGTCTGATTTGATTGCAACTCACGATGCATACTCACGAGCGTGCCTAGTTGCTCTAAACAAATAAATTATTCAGCACTTGCAAAGCCACTGCTAACGGACGGTATATTCTCAAGGCTCACCTGTGCACGAGCCCACACACGCCACGCACTCAGCATGCTACCGAGGAGTTCGACGTCCTGAATGACGGCGTGCGTTTCTGGGTACAACTCAAAGCAAGAACGCTCGGGGTTCCAGCTGAGCACACTGCAATCACAGGCCGCATCCAGCAACACCTGCCACAAAGCACAATCATCACAGAGAGTCAACTCGTCGCAGACGTAATGGTCACACGACATTATCATCAACTGGTTAATACCAATCCTTTCACAATGCTTCCTTTCATTTTTAAACGCAATGTGCGACAGCGACTTCAACCGAGCCAGATTAATTAATTATCATAGTCGACAGGGTTAGAAAGGAAACTACAAAAATAAAACTTGATATCATTCACTCATTACCGATTGCAAGTAATGATTTATTCATTACCTGACTTCAATTATCATGCCCTTTAGCAAACAAACTGGCCCACATTAGAGATCACTGCGGAACGCTAACTCGGCACAACCCCTTTAAACAATGTCGGTGACGAGTTATTCTGCTGTACATTCGTGTACATCGATAATGGATGCATTTAATGTACAAATGAGCTCCACAACCCAATTCCATGGTAATCTTTAACGAGTCTTGTACGTGCCATTTCATTGTAACACTATAGAGATCAAATCCTTTATGACCATGCTGTTAGTCGCAAAAGGTTGAACAACTTCGCTGTTCAGGTTCCAGGTCACGCTAACATTCTTCAATTTAATCAGGTAACCATCTTGACTGTACCTTCAACACTGCATGCACCCTCGACCTTTGCTTCGATTAGTTGGCATGCATTTTCAATCCTGAATGCTACACTTGGAACAAAAAGAGGTGGACTTGGAGACTCGAAGCCCTGTAACTTTTAAGACATGCCAGAGGGAACTGAAATAAAAAAAAATTATACATGATATATACACCAAAAAAAACACAAGAACGGCACTCGGGACTCGGGAGAGAGCATATCTCCACCAAGCTGAGCAGTTTACATTTTGTATCCCACCGACAGACCGAATCTACATCTGGATCTTCATCAAAATCAAATCCATTGGTCCGTGTCACACATCTAACATGTCCAAGTTTCGTCCAAATCCGTCCACAACTTTTTGATATATCTTGCTCACAGACAGACAGACAAGCAGGTGAAAATATAACCTCCATCCACGTTCGGTGGCGGAGGTAATGAAAAGTGTTGGCAAGGGGTAGTCATCCATGTACTTATACAACAAATTCAAAAGGCCTCTTACAAAGACGACTCGATATGCAGTGGTATGCCGTTAGCATTCGGCAAATCTCATATTGAATATACAGGAAGAAATTACACCCTTTATATGTCCAACATGGGGAAAGTACCATCACCACTGAAACAAAGACCGGCAAGATGCTTTTCATAACGGTAGAGTGAAGAATCTTGATTTATATATAAAGGTCGGTTGGATGTCTGAGGAATCTCTCTACAGTTCCTTGCAAAGCAAGTGCAAATCATATGCTGTGCATCAAAGTTTTACAAATAGCATTTCCAAATCGGTCAGGCCTTGGCACTATCGAGGAAAACGCCATCCCAGGCATTAAATCGTGACAGCCGCGCACGGCTCGGCATCTTATAAACTCAATACTTTTTACACACTCGGGATTTATGCTGCCGTGGTCGTTGATTATTTTATGCATAAAAAAACAGATATCTGCATCTTTGGAAATGTCTCTCGTTAAAAACCCGACACATCTAATTGCATTTTAACATTATGAACTAGTTGCAAAATGTTCAATCGTGTGCACCAGACAATTTCAATTTATAGACTAACATTGCGTACAACAGAGCAGGCCTTCATTCATTACCAGTCTCAAAGTAACAAGCGATTAAAACAATTATTCCCATAATCATGGGGGAGGAGGGAGAAAGAGAGAGAGAGGAGAGAGAAGAGAGAGAGAGGAGAGAGAGAGAGAGAGAGAGAGAGAGAGAGAGAGGAGGAGAGAGAGAGAGAGAGAGAGAGAGAGAGAGAGAGAGAGAGAGAGAGAGAGAGAGAGAGAGAAGGAGAAGAGAGAGAGAGAGACGGACAGAGAACAAGACGGAAGAGAGAGAGACGGACAGGAGACAGAGACGGACAGAGAGACAGACGGACAGAGAGACAGAGCGGACAGAGAGACAGAGACGGACAGAGAGACAGAGACGGACAGAGAGACAGAGGACAGAACGGACAGAAGAGACAGACAGAGACGGACAGAGAGCAGAGAGACGAGAGACAGAGAGGACAGAGAGAGACAGAGAGACGACAGAGAGACAGAGACAAGAGACAGAGAACGGACAGAGAGACAGACAGAGACGGACAGAGAGAGGAGAGACGGACAGAGAGGACAAAGACGGACAAGAGAGACAGACGGACAGAGAGACAGAGACGACAGAGAGACAGAGACGGACAGAGAGACAGAGACGGACAGAGAGACAGAGACGGACAGAGAGACAGACAGAGACGGACAGAGAGACAGAGACGGACAGAGAGACAGAGACGGACAGAGAGACAGAGATGGACAGAGAGACAGAGACAGAGACAGAGACGGACAGAGAGACAGAGACAGAGACAGAGACGGGACAGAGAGGACAGAGACAGAGAGACAGAGACAGAGACAGAGACGGAACAGAGAGACAGAGACAGAGACGGACAGAGACAGAGACAGAGACGGACAGAGACTGACAGAGAGACAGAGACAGAGACGGACAGAGAGACAGAGACAGAGACGGACAGAGACTGACAGAGAGACAGAGACAGAGCGACAGAGAGACAGAGACAGAGACGGAGCAGAGGACAGAGACAGAGACGGACAGAGAGCAGGACAGAGATGGACAAGAGACAGGACAGAGACACGACAGAGAGACAGAGACAGAGACAGAGACAGAGAGATTGAGAGAGAGACAGAGACGGACAGAGAGACAGGACAGAGACAGAGACGGACAGAGAGACAGAGACAAAGACAGAGAACAGAGACAGAGACGGACAGAAGAGACAGAGAGAGGAGAGAGAGAGAGAGAGAGAGAGAGAGAGAGAGGAGAAGAGAGGAGAGAGAGAGAGACAGAGACAGAGACGGCAGAGAGACAGAGACAAAAGACAGAGACAGAGACAGAGACGGACAGAGAGACACGAGGACAGAGAAAGAGAGAGAGAGAGGTGGAGGAGAAGAGAGAGAGAGAGAGAGGAGACAGAGGACAGAGACGGACAGAGAGAAGAGAGAGAGAAGAGAGAGAGAGAGGAGAAGAGAGAGAGAGAGAAGAGAAAGAGAAAGGAGAGAGAGAAAGAAAAGAGGAAAGAGAAAGAGAAAGGAAAGAGAAAGAGAAAGAGAAAGAGAAGAGGAAGAGAAAGAGAAAGAGAAAGAGAAGAGAAAGAGAAAGAGAAAGAGAAAGAGGAAGAGAAAGAAAGAGAAAGAGAGAGAGAGAGAGAGAGAAGAGAGAGAGAGAGAGAGAGAAGAGAGAGAGAGAGAGAGAGAGAGAGAGAGAGACGGAAACACAGAGAGAAACATGCGCATGATCTAAAAAAAAATATGCATCTCTCAAATTACTCTCACCCCAATAATACGACTAAAAGAAGGGAAGTCTCACTAATCACAGAAATGCAAGCAATACAATGCAATCATGATTGCATCACAACAAACACAAACATCATCCTTGTGGCCAGGCAGTTCTAGGATTGGAAGACCAACCTTGAGGACATGGAAGCCAACGAAAGCTCTTGGCTTTCCAAGCACTTGAAAAAGCATCGCATGACCACGGTCGGCTGTGAGCTCATTCCAGCGACGCTGGTGTCGTTTAGCTAGGCTGAGCACTGACTGCAAGGCACAGGCTTGAGCCTCCTCACTTGTGCACAGCTCAACTACCTGCCAGGTGGGTCAAAAGATAACACCGCATGCCAAATAGACAACCCTGCTTGCTGGTCAGAACATTAAATTTCATCACCAATTCCACATGTTTTATAGAATGGGTCACAAAAGCAATATTTTAATGACCAAATAAGACATAAATAAACAAACAATGCAGATATATTTAAAAACTTGAGGTCATAAAACACCTTACACCATGCATTCTTTCAAAAAAGGACATGGGAAGAGTCTTTTAAACTCTCACTTTGTGTTTCCCAACACGATCTATGTTAGTTTTATTCGTGAACCTTGCATGACAGGCGTGATTGTTACCATACGAAGCCAATGGGTCAAACACAACGGTTAATAGCAGACTACGCTCCGCTGAGATGCGTTTTTCATTGCCATCGAGGTTTATCGATTCATTTGCGCAATTACAAACCTTCTGCCAACTCCTCTCAGAGAAAATGACGATTTTGGAACAATCTTTGAAAAAAAATGATGCACTGAACAAATCACGTTAAGCACCACTATGTTCGTCTGAATGCAGAATCTCACACAGTTGCTCTGCCCTCAGGGCATAACAGCATTATATCGATTCTCATAGTTACTCTGCCCTCAGGGATGAGATGGCGTGAATATTTTTTCCAAGTGATGCTAGACTGAAGGTTTTTGAAAGTGTCAAAAAGTTTACATCAAAGTCAAAAGTCAAAAAGTCAAAAGTCAAAACTTTAAAAAGTCAAAAAGGCGATTTGTGTTCAACTGTGGTCAAGTATATAATTCAATTGAAATAAAATAAAGACTTAAAGGTTGTCGAAAAAAAAACCAAAAAACTTTTTTTCGGAAGTTTACCGCCGTTGATGCAGTATCTTTACACCACCTTATTTAACACGTTACACATCAGTTCTTCCTGCCTGTTGTGTGTGTCCTTTATGACGTTCTTAAAAAACAGCAAGTTTCCTGTTTGGAATGATTTCCAATTCTGTTTGACCGCATGTACGTACGGGCCGAATACAGAGCCAAAGTACTGCTAAATGGCAGGTTTGTATTCCGATTCATGTTCAAAATATAACATTCAATTGAAATTTCGTTTTTTTGATAATAAAGTGACGTTTGAAGAAAAACAGACAGACCAACAGACACAGAGACAGAAGTGAACAAATTGCTTAATCCCGCTTTTCGCTTCGCGTGCATGGGGTAATGAGAAACAGATATAACTGAGAACTCACTCGAGCAAAGAGAAAGATGAAAGCTCCTATGCATCCAACATTGTACAAGCTGGCTTGCAGTCCCTGATGCACTCTTGGATACAGAGATACCAGTACAGATTTTCCTGCAACAAGTGAAACATCACGTGGGATTGGTGGTTGGCGGTACGAAGACGATCGCCTTTGCCCTCGACCAGGTGAGGGATATTCGTATGTCGTGTATGTCGCCGGCACACCAGGAGAATAAGTGAGGCAGACCGAGGCCTGGAGGACACAGCGGATAAAATCACATTCAACCATATGGAGTAAGAAGATATCAGCACACCAGTTCACCTCACACAAACATGCTTTGCTTTATAATGTTGGACAGTGAATGTTGGAGGGACACTTAAAGCAAAGTGAAGTCGATGGTGCGCCATCGCATATCCCCGTGCTTCCCACCTTAAGCAAAGTTGAAAGATGGCAAAACGATCCACCAGGACTGACCCAAATATCCAATTTTGAGTTAAAACAAATTGCCATTTTGACCCCTGTGACTCAGTCTTCACCCACTGGGGTATGGAGGTGGGGGTCAAATGGCAAAAATGGTTTCATATTTCATGTGTCCCCCAATGTTGATGGCACACACAGCACAAGGTTTCATTAAAAAGTGTATAAAAATGTGCCTGTAAATGCATTTTTCAGAATTTGACCTTTTGACCCCACCCCAGGGGACGGGGCCAAAATGATACTGCTCTTGTGCCGTCTTGCTATGTGGTGATCATAACTACCAAGTTTGGTGAATTTCTGCCCACCGTTTAGGAGGAGACGGTGTGTCAGACACAGACAAAACGGACAAACAGACACACAGACAGACGGAGCTGATTACAATATCCCCAGTTATTTGTAAAAAGCGTGGAGATGATAATATTGTTGTTCTTCATTGAATTTCAAAAGGGTCAAAATGCTATTGCCCATACAAATACTATCAAGTGAGATGTCAACATTACTGGATAACAAATTAAAACGGATACAAGACAACTTCAAGAGTCAAACAGCAAGGGATGCTTTGAAAGTTACTTGAAGCGATGGTTAAAGATTCGGGAATCACTGAAGCAATGGTATAAACTTTAAAAATAAATATATAAATTAATATATAAATAAATCACTTTATCTGAAGGATACAACTTTGGAATTCCTCAAAGTGAAAATCTTAAAATCACAAGCACACGTGACAGAACAGTGCATCCAGAAACTCACCCTGAGGGATGACAGGTTCAGGCCTTGACCCCTGATCAGCAGGTCCTGAAGCTGACCAGTTCGCAAAATATCCAAATCCGCATATCTTGTATACAATGGAGGCGGCACCCCCAGCTTGCAAGGTAACACAGAACGAAGGTCAGGTCCACAGGAGTAAAGATGGAATGCCGACAAGGAGTCTAGCACAGCATCTGGTAAGGGGTTGCCAGAAAGAAGAGGTGGAAGTAATTGAGGGAAGAAGGAAGATGGGATTTTCGTTGGTTTTCATGAAGTGTCGAAGTTGTGTTTTAGTTTGGAAAATTATAATTGCTTTGTTTATTTAGTTGGTCGATGCCCAATGCAAAATTAAGTCGCAAATGATGATAGGAAACTAGCCTCACTCTTGTGAGGTGTTCTGGTTTCTTTTTCTGATGTGATAAAAATCTTACCAAATTTCAAAACTGTCTGTCGTCTGTGCTATCGCTCACTGAGAGTTGTACGAATGAACTCCCACGGAGTATGTTCACAATTCGAACTTGTTAAAATTGTACACGCTGCTTCCTTGCTTGATGTTCAACATTTAAAAAGGATAGAGCACAGACAAATAACCATAAGTTGTTCTGCACGAATCTTCAGGATTGGAAACAGACGAACAACAGCAGGAAGTACAACAGCAGGAAGTAAAACAGCAGGAAGTACAACAGCAGGAAGTACAACAGCAGGAAGTAAAACAGCAGGAAGGACAACAGCAGGAAGGACAACAGGAAGTACAGCAAGAGGAAGAACCTCCAATGCGATTAAACAATTTGGGGAATTATTGGGATTGCTAGGAAAACAGGACATGGAATACCTTAGTATGGCAGATCCACACCTGCCTTCTATCAGTGCAGTCAATGCATAACAAGGCATGGTATGGTGTGATGTGGTGTGGCATGGGATAAAGAACAGGTATCCTAAGTCTTGGAAATGTGGAAAATGGGTTTTGTGAAATGCATTGTTCCAAGACTATTAGCAGAGTCTATATGACGTGTTGCATTGATTATTACAAGCATGACAACAAACACGACAAAATGTGTAAGGATCTGGGGATGCAATATGCGAGGAATGGCAGAGAATCCTACCCAGAATTTATCAATACTTGGGAGTAGATGCTAATGAAAAGGGTCGAGGCTGCAATTAGGTAAAGGAGGTACTTGCAAGATATACAATGGCCATGGAGTAGGATCATGCATATGATTAGAACAGCCAAAGCAATCGCCAAATAACGATCGAGAAGAGAAAATTCATACCATTAAAAACCAGGAGGTTTCCCAAACTCCATGAGCAACCGAAGTGATCAACATCCTCCTGGGAAGCCACCGAATGACCAACGAAACAGGTCTTTAACTTATCCGAAGGTAGTCCAGCTTTGCGTGAAAGCTGAGTGGCAAAATCCAAAGCCACTTCTGAATTCCTGCAGTGAAAATAAAGCATGTTAACCTTCCTATGGGCTTACTGTGAGCAGCATTTTGCACATACAGTTGGACTGTTCTTTGCTACATCACTGTGGCAACCATTCCTCAATGTACTGGTGTGTCAGAAATCAAGAGCAAATATTATCCACCAAAGCTTTCACAAGAATAAGTTCTCAATGTAGCATGTGGGGATTGAGAGGTGGAGGGGGAAGAGGGGGGATAAAAGGAATAACAGCTATAAGATAAGGAAAAAGGAAGAGCTGAGAAGACAAGGCAATTTCTTACTTGTAGAGTAGTCAGGATGTGGAATCACAAGAGTAGAAAGGAATGTGGTGGGAGTTCATCAATTTAAATAACATGTCAAGTATTTAGATAGAGCAACAATGCTACAATGGTGTTTGATACAGAATGATGTATTAATGGTGACGCACAAACACATTGGTGTACATTATTGTGTATGACCATTCGGAAAAACAAACCAACAACATGAAGGTGAGTTTTGGCAACTCAGGTTTATTGTAGTTGATAAACAACGAACCCTCAAGCATGCTGAAATTGATTAACACTGAACTCTGGCATGCCGGGTGTAGCTCACATCATCATGCTCCCGACGTGCCGCGAGTCGAGTAATTGTTGCAACTGTTGCTTCCAATAAATAAATCGATGTCGATTTTTACATCGCATCTAAATTCCACGCACTCCAAAACAGAATGTGAGACAGAGAGGGGGAGAGG
>CM068960.1:11932160-11945146 GCA_035128595.1 Eptatretus atami
GGGAGGTGTGGGAGAAACTTTAACAGCAAAGCTGTGTAGCTGCTCAAAAGTTAAATACAAAACATGATTCCATAGCAAACACGGCAATTTATGTACGTGCGTACATTTGCACCGAATGAAAATCGTGGGCACATTGGTGCCAGGACAATATCATGGCACATCAATTAGGGAAACAAAAATCAATTTCATGGCAGTCAGCCTCGACACGATCTGCAACGGGACCTGAGCACGTTAACGCTCCCATCTTCAAGACCCGAACACCGCTGCACTCGCTCAACCTTCATCCGTCTTACTTTATGTTGTGAAACTTTGTTTGCCGATCATGGGTTAGAAAAGCAAATTGGATCCTTTCAAATACATACTAGTTAGCCTTCCCCACATAAAAAGCAAAATAATTTCATCTCTTATTGCTGCAAAACCAACCATCTTCAACTCACCTTATTTGCCAGATTGCGAGCAGGTCTCCAAGTTCACGACTAAACGGTCACAAATGCGACAAGATTTTTGGCAATGTGCCTACAAATGTATACCTGATCATACATACATGCATAAAAAATACCTGGTTGCCACGGGGGCACATAAATGTGTATATATATATATATATATATATATATATATATATAATATACTTATAGTATATATTTAATTTGTTGCGGGCCGGGCGTCGGCGACGAGCACGGACCGCCAGTGGAGCAGTTGAGTCGCTCCGCCGATCACCCGGAGTTTAGATCGTATCTTTTCGGAAAACTCCGAAAGTACGGGTCCCTTATCGGACGGTGAAGCGTCAATATTCTAACCATGTGGTACAGGGTTATTTGCCAATTTTCAAAATACCTAGATATCCACGTGGCGATTTACCGAGTCTCCACACCCTTGACGGCACCCATACGGAACGAGCCGCTAGCGTACTCGAACCGTGTGTGACCCGAGCGATGGTCACCGAGATCCGTCGGTCCCAAATGTCCCCTTACGGCAAACAACGGCCTTGTTAATTTTCCAACACGCAGCACGCTAAGCCAATGGAGAAAGGACACGAACGAGCTGATACATTTCACAAATGGGGATATTTATTAACAATAGGGAAATGAGGGAGCACGAAAGGGCAGAGTTATCCGAATATTGATAAGCACGTATGTACAGTACAGCAAGGCACTTAACAATTCATTACTAGCAGACTGGCGCCACACACACACACACACAAACATCACACACACACACACCACACACACACCACACACACACACACACACACACACACAATGCACACACACACACACACCCAAAATAATCGGACCCACAGTGGTCTTTATTAAGGACTCTAGCTCGGATGGAGAGGCGAACTGAAGACCAGAACCTGCCTCGGACCTGTCCACCTCGTGTCGTCTTTGAGCTGACGAGCGACCCAGACCAGCGTCGCGATGCGATACGCAGAACCAGGCGCCAGCGAGACGCCTCGGATCCGCGCGATGCAGTCAGCGCCGGACCCGGCCAGAGACGTGCACTCCAGCAGACTGGACGCGCACTCGACAGACTGGACGCAAGCGTGCAATGCAGTCAGCGCCCAAAAACCAGACTGAAGTGCTTTGAGCCGACGGAAGCAAGCATTCGTTGCTCCTTCCTCGTTTTCGGGCGCCCCGTCGCTCCAGCGTGGCCTGCGCCTATTGGTCGACCGTTGGCAACCTCCTCACATTCCCCGGATTGGGCGAGAGGCGTCAGATCCTCCTGACTCCGCCCACGTACGTGCTGACACGCACGCGGGCAATGGTGCCGGTCGAGGATGGTGGGGGGAAGCGAGGTGAAGGCGTGTTGTTGTTATTATAAGGGGTGTAGAAATCCTAACTATTAAAATAACGCACAGCGCACGTACATTTAATTCCCATTAGACTAGGGACGGGACCCTAACTAGAAACACATACTTACCGAAATAACTGAGCTATAGGACCTGTATGTTTGTATGCACAAAGCTTCCAGATTCGCAATATATATATTTCTTTTTTTTGAACAAAAGAAGCATGCTATGACACGACGATGACGTCATGCACATATATTAAACGTCATCGTCGTGTCAGTCAGCATGCTTCTTTAGTTGAATTTAATGTTCCTGGCTGCAAACCTCCTGACTGGTGATCAGCAGGGCAGACACAATGTGCTCACGTGGCAGGTGACACTTGCTGCTGGCAGGTCGTGCAGCAATTGCTGTGATGGGACTCTATCTGTGCCCTGCTGCCTCACCAAGTTAGGGGGTCCGACTCAGATATAGATATAGATAGATATATACATACATATACATATATACATATACATATACATATACATATACGTACACCTGGTTGCACTTGCATGCCGAAAAAAACTCCATATATACCTGCTTGCGGGTTAAAAGTACACATCTAAAATATAAATATATATATACATATATATATATATATACCTGGTCACATGTGCACACAATAAAATATAATATGTACAGTGCCTTCAGAGAGTGTTGACACTCCTCGACATTTCACGTCTTCTTGTGTTACAGTCTGAATTTAAAATCGATTAAATATAAATTTGTGGTCATTGACCTTCACAAAATACTGCATAATGACAGAGCGAAAACATATTTTGAGAATTCTTGACAAATTAAAAAATGGAAAGCTGAAATGTCTTGTGTCAATAAGTATTCAACCCCCCCCCCCCCCCTCCACCTCCCCGTAAAACACTTCATTCCAGAAAACACATGAAATAAAGCGCAGATGAAGCTGAAAAGCCACATAGTGGGAGAACTGGCAGGGATGGTTATGAGACATGTGTTATGAGACGTCCCCATGGGTCTGGAACTGTGAACCAGAATAGCACTGTGGTAAGTGTAAAATATACCCATCAGAGATGGGAATCCCCCGCCATTGAAAAATAATTGAAATCGGATAAGCGTTTTTCCATTTATTACAAAAAACATTTTTTTCAAGATGGCCGCCCCAGTCGGCCATCTTGGATCCGGCCACGCCCAAAATCAATAGGGTTCTTCCTTTTCAGGTGGTACATGTGTGACGCAAATTTCAAATCGATATGGGGAAAAAACATTTTTTTCAAGATGGCCGCCCTAGTCGGCCATCTTGGATCTGGCCATGTCCAAAATCAATTGGGTTCTTCCTTTTCAGGTGGTACATGTGTGACCCAAATTTCAAATCAATATGGCGAACAGTTTATGGAGTTATCGCACTCACAGCTATAAATGTTGACGCCCAGCCAACCGGACGGACGGACGACGGACGGACGACCCGGGTGACAACAATATCCCCTTCCGCCACGTGCGGGGGATAAAAACCTTCCACTGCAGTGAAGATTTACATTACAACAGGACAATGACCCCAAACATACATACAATCATGTGTTTTCCACTGAGGGGAGGGAGATTGAGGAGGGAAGGGAAGGGAGAGGGGGAAGGGAGGGGGAGAGAAGAGGAGAGTGCAGAGGGGAGGGGGAGGGAAGAGGAGAGTGCAGAGGGAGGGGGAGGGAAGAGGAGAGTGCGGAGGGAGGGGAGGAAAGAGGGGGCGCGGAGGGGAGGAGGACGGAGAGAGGAGAGTGCAGAGAGGAGGGGGAGGGAAGAGGAGAGTGTGGGGGGAGGGGAGGGAAGAGGAGAGTGTGGGGGGGAGGGGAGGGAAGAGGCGAGTGTGGGGGAGGGGAGGGAAGAGGAGGAGTGCGGAGGGGAGAGGAGGGGAAGGAGAGTGCGGAGGGGAGGGAGGGAAGAGGAGAGTGCGGAGGGAGGGGAGGAAGAGGAGAGTGCGGAGGGGGAGGAGGGAAGAGGAGAGTGCGGGAGGGGAGGGGGAGGAAGAGGAGAGTGCGGAGGGGAGGAGAGGGAAGAGGAGAGTGGGAGGGGAGGGGAGGGAAGAGGAGAGTGTGGAGGGAGGGGAGGGGAAGAGGAGAGTGCGGAGGGGAGGAGGAGGAAGAGGAGAGTGCGGAGGGGAGGGGAAGGGAAGAGGAGAGTGCGGAGGGGAGGGGAAGGGAAGAGGAGAGTACGGAGGGGAGGGGGAGGGAAGAGGAGAGTGCGGAGGGGGGAGGGAGAGTGAGGGGGGAGAGGAGAGCGAGGAGGGGGAGGGGAGAGTGAGGAGAAGGAGGGCAGGGAGAGTGAGGAGGGGGAGGGAGGAGCGAGGAGGAGAGAGGGAGGGGAGTCTGAGGAGGGGAGGGGAGGAAAGGGGAGGGTGCGGAGGGAAGGAGGACGAAGAGGAGAGTGCAAGAGGACGGGGAGGGAAGAGAGAGTGTGGGGGGGGAGGGGAGGGAAGAGGGAGTGTGGGGGAGGGGAGGGAGAGGGAGAGTGCAGAGGGGGAGAGGAGGGAAGAGAGAGTGCGGCGGGGAGGGAGGGAGAGGAGAGTGCGGAGGGGGAGGGGAGGGAAGAGGGAGAGTGCGGGGGGAGGGAGGGAAGAGGAGAGTGCGGAGGGGGAGGGGAGGGAAGAGGAGAGTGCGGAGGGGGAGGGGAGGGAAGAGGAGAGTGCGGAGGGGGAGGGGAGGGAAGAGGAGAGTGCGGAGGGGGAGAGGAGGGAAGAGGAGAGTGCGGAGGGGGAGGGAGGGAAGAAGAAGAGTGCGGAGGGGGAGGAGGAGGGAAGAGGAGAGTGCGGAGGGGAGGGGAAAGGAAGAGGGAGTGCGGAGGGGAGGGAAGGAGAGGAGAGTACGGAGGGGGAGGGGGAGGGAAGAGGAGAGTGCGGAGGGGGAGGGGGAGAGCGAGGAGGGGAGGCGGAGAGTGAGGAGAAGGAGGGCAGGAGAGTGAGGAGGGGGGAGGGGAGACAAGGAGGGAGAGGGGAGTGTGAGGAGGAGGGAGGGAAGAGTGAGAAGGGGGAGGGCAGGGAGAGCGAGGAGGGAGAGGGAGTGCGCAGGAGGGGGAGGGCAGGGGAGAGTGAGGAGGGGAGGGCAGGGGAGAGGTGAGGAGGGGAGGGCAGGGGAGAGTGAGGAGGTGAGGGCAGAGGAGGAAGAATGGAGGGGGGAGGGTGAGGAAAAGGAGAGGAAAGAGAGAGACAGGTGGGAGAGAGAGCAAACAAAACCTGTCGCTTCAAAAAGATAAATAAGACCAAAGCAAATAAGACCAAAGCAAAAATGGCAAATAAGACCAAAGCTGACCTTGCCGTGATATCTAACACCAATGGGATATTTGACTTGTTGAGGGTTAAACAAGACCATCACTGAGGCACCTCAACACAGAGCACCATTTAATATTGGTTGTTTTTCGCAGAGTGACAGTGTGTCACCTTCAGGTACTTTTGCTTGTAAATAAACACTGTACGTGGAGCATTGTAGTGCAGATAGGTGACTGAACTGCGAACATAATACCTCATCGTTCACTTTCCCTTTCAACGTCGCTCAACTGGCACTGCCGCATCGACTTGTGTGAACACTGTGGGGGGGGCCGCACCGCAGATCTCCCTCAACCACCCAATCTTCAAATCCGAAGACAGATTTTGATTCCATACTTTGATGATAAATTTTGTGCACTTTGGTTCCAAGGCAAGGCATTTTTGAGCAGGCCAAAACAGACACAGGTCCAGATTAATCACATCACCAAACAAAAAGGAAAGCAATAAAGTAAACCAAGATGACAACCACAAAGGTTTACCTTTAAATATAGTTCTTTAAAAGTGGAATTCAAATGAAAAATTGGCGAAATGCAAGCCACAGATGTCGGTTCTTTGCCTGAACAACTAAAACCAACATGGCCGAGTTCTGAACATGAGATTTGATTAGACATTGGACATTTTTTAAATCTGTATCTTTGTCGAAGTGACGGGTGGTGTAATGAAAACAGATCACACAAAAAGGTGAAACAATGCGATGTCGTGTAAACAAAAAAATTGCACAACATTGCATTGGATGGCACCGAGGCACCGCACAACAACGCAGGGCCCACCACAGGCAGGTGGTTCGTATATCGATTGATGTATTTTTGGTTGTGTTTAGCAGTGACAGAGCGGGTACTTTTGCCGAAGCGTGTGGTTGCGCAGGTGACTGAACTGTGGATGGAATAGGTCGTTAATTTTGCCAAAAAATATATAAAAAAGGATCGCTGTCGACTGCATCATCACTATGCATGCTTGCAAAAGCAGCTTGTAGAGTGCTCGCCAAGTGGATTATGCACTCAAGCAAGCACTCCAACTAAACGGTTGATAAGGAACAGCTGGCTTGGCAAACAATCGCAAGCAGATTGGTAATGGGACACACCCCGGCACCTTCAAGGCAAAAAGAAAAGCTGGCATAAAATATGGAGGAGGAAGCATGGCCTTGCTTAAATGAAATACACTCAGTTATAACGACAAAAATAAAATGAAAATAAACCAAAGCCAATGTCACCCGTAGGGTGATCCGTATCTTGCCAAAAGGTGACCACGTGTGACTTCTTTAAGGTCACAATGAGGTGACAGAGCTGCTATCCACCAGGAGCGACTCCTTGAGGAATATCTGCCTACGAGAGATTCCGATGAGAATCGTTCTACAGAGTAACCATGAAAAATATGCGTTTGCCTCATAACGTCACAATCACGTCATAATGTCTCAAGCTTGATATATCTAGAAAGCAACTCATCGAGGTGTTCAATTTGACGGTACTACACGATATGGTTCCTAAAACTTGAAAATTTGACCTTGGGGTCAAATATGTTGACCTTAGGCGCTAACCATGAAGGTCAAGGCCAATCGCCACCAAAACTAATCAGCTGAGCGCCAGACGATATACTACATTCCCCATAAAGTTTGAAACGATCCGATCAAAATTACTCAAAAAATAAGGGTTTCGTCGACTCCCCTGATTTGCGACAACAAGTGACCTTGCCTTTTGACCTTGACCTTCAAAATTTTATGCGCTGAAAGGACCTCTATAGGCCTCTGATATGCGAAGTTACAAAAATTTCCAATAGATAACTGTGCTCTGCAGAGTGATTTATACGTGAATTACAGGATAATTAAAAAACAAACCAACAACAAAAAAAAACACATGAAGGTCAAAGGCCAATCGCCACCAAAAATTAAACAGCTGAGCGCCAGAACATGAACTATATTCCCATGAAGTTTGAAGACGATCCGATCAAAATTACCTCAAAAAATAAGGGTTTGTCGATTACCCTGATTTGCGACAAAGTGACCTTGACCTTTGACACTTGACCTTCAAAATTTTATGCGCTGAAAGGGACCTCCATAGGCCTGCGATATGCGAAGTTACACAAAATTTCCAATGAAAACTGTGCTCTGCAGAATTTTTTTTTCGTGATTACAGACAAACAAAAAAATAAAAAAAAAATAAAAAAACATACAGACTGACTAACATATCTTGCAAAAACTTCGTTTTGGCAAGATAATAAACCAATGTCACCCTTAGGGTGACCCGTATCTTGCCAAAAGGTGACCACGTGTGACTTCTTTAAGGTCACACTGAGGTGAACAGAGCTGCTATCCACCAGGAGCGACTCCTTGAGGAATATCTGCCTACGAGAGATTCCGATGAGAATCGTTCTACAGAGTAACCATGAAAATAAACCAATGTCACCCGTAGGGTGATCGTATCTTGCCAAAAGGTGACCACGTGTGACTTCTTTAAGGTCACACTGAGGTGAACAGAGCTGCATCCACGACAGGAGCGACTCCTTGAGGAATATCTGCCTACCGAGAGATTCCGATGAGAATCGTTCTACAGAGTAACCATGAAAAATATGCGTTTGCCTCAAAACGTCACCAAATCACGTCATAATGTCTCAAGCTTGATATATCTAGAAAGCACTCATCGAGGTGTTCAATTTAAGGTACTACACGATATGGTTCCTAAAACTTGAAAATTTGACCTTGGGGTCAAATATGTTTGACCTTAGGCGTTAACCATGAAGGTCAAGGCCAATCGCCACCAAAAATTAATCATCTGAATGCCAGACCATGAAATATATTCCCATGAAGTTTGAAGACGATCGATCAAATATACTCAAAAAATAAGGGTTTCGTCGACTCCCCTGATTTGCGACAAAGTGCCCTTGACCTTTGACCTTGACCTTCAAAATATTTATGCGCTGAAAGGGACCTCTATCATGCCTCTGATATGCGAAGTTACAAAAAATTTCCAATGAAAACTGTGCTCTGCAGAGTGATTTATAACGTGATTACAGAAAAAAAAAAAAAAACAACAACAAAAAAAACACATGAAGGTCAAGGCCAATCGCCACCAAAAATTAATCAGCTGAGCGCCAGACCATGAACTATACTAAATAATGAATTCCAATGAAGTTTGAAGACATCCGACTCAAAATTACTCAAAAAATAGGGTTTTTGTCGATTACCCTGATTTGCGAAAAGTGACCTTGACCTTTGACCTTGACCTTCAAAATTTTATGGCCTGAAAGGGACCTCCATAGGCCTCTGATATGTGAAGTTACAAAAATTCCAATGAAAACTGTGGTCTGCAGAATTTTTTTTTTTCGTGATTACAGAACAAAACAAACAACAAAAAAAAAAAAAAATAAAAAAAAAAATAAAAACATACAAGAACTGACTAACATATCTTGCAAAAACTTCGTTTTGGCAAGATAAATTGCGTTTTGCCTATAACGTCACCAAATGACGTCATAATGTCTCAAGCTTGACGTATCTAGAAGCACTCAATCGAGGTGTTCAATTTGAGGTACTACACGATATGGTTCTAAAACTTGAAAATTTGACCTTGGGGTCAAATATGTTTGGCCTTAGGTGCTAACCATGAAGGTCAAGGCAATCGCCACCCCAAATTAATCAGCTGAGCGCCAGACCATGAACTATATCCATGAAGTTTGAAGAGATCCGATCAAAATTACTCAAAAATAAGGGTTTTCGTCGACTCCCTGATTTGCGACAGTGACCTTGACCTTTGACCTTGACCTTACAAATTTTATGCGCTGAAAGGGACTCCATAGGCTCTGATATGCGAAGTTACAAAATAATTCCAATGATAACTGTGCTCTGCAGAATTTTTATACGTGATACAGACAAAAAAAATAAAAATATAAAAAAAAAACTACAAGCTGACTAACATATCTTGCAAAACTTCGTTTTGGCAGATAATAAAATTGGGTCCTTAAGGGGTCTACGAGGGGGTTGCCCCCCCCCCCCCAAATAGGTATTTGCTTTCTTCTCAGAAAACTACACCTGCAATTCTGATGAAGCTTGACACAACCTTTCATCACCCATGACATAGCAAAGTTTGTTCACAGCGTATATTATATATATATATATATATATATACGAGAGAGAGAAGAGAGAGGGAGAGAGAGAGAGAGGAGAGGAGAGAGAGAGAGAGAAGAGGAGGAGGGAGGGGGAGGGGAAGAGGGAGGGGGAGAGTGGGGAGAAGGGGGAGGGAGGAGGGTGAGGAGGGGGAGGGAGTGGGGAGGAGGAGGGGGAGGGAAGGGGAGAGTGATGGAGGGGGCTTTTATATATTATATATATATATATATATTGTTACGGCTGTGGAAATTCGCAATAACCATAAAGGGTCCTCAGGTGAGATATATCGGTAGTTCATGTGTAGTTAGCCCAAACCCGTTGTTTAGAGGGAATATATGTGATCCATTCGGGCTGCGATTCTTCAGTTTGCCGTTTTTTCTTTTGCTGTCGTTATTTTTGGTCCAAGACACACGAACATGCCACAACCACATCTCAACGATCACGCCATCACTACACGACGCCACAATCACGCCATTCACACCAACGATGCCACCTTCCACAACTACGCTACACCATCTTCGCATACTCGCCATTCAACGAACACCGTGCGGGGTCACAGATCTCCGCGGACGGATGAAAGAGCGGAGTGGCAGCAGCAACAAGGGTGCGAAGGGGCATCTCCGCCAAAAACTCCCGCTTAAATATCTCCCGCCAGATCTCCGCGCAAATATCTCCGCCCCGAATCTTCCTTCCCTCGTCGTATGGCGCGTGGAGAAGAAAACCAACACGCCTGTGGGGTTTTCCCCCCATTTTTCCCGGCTGGTGAGAAAGGGGGAGGGGGTGGCCGCGTCCTCTCCCCGATTGGCGGATGCGCGGTGTGACGCCGGCCGGGGGAGAAGGAAGCCCCCTTCGAGGCATTTTCTGGAAGCGTCTCCAAGGAAGGAGGAGCAAAGAACGGGACGGGGCGCGGGGCGGAGCCCGACCCTCCAAAAGGGTGGGCGTGGAGAGTCCCTGTTCCCTTTGTCCCTGGAGGAGAATGTCGAGAGTTGTGGAGAGTCGCTGGTCCTTGTCCCTGGAGGAGAATTGTCGAGAGAGTTGTGGGAGAGTCGCTGGTCGGTTGTCCCTGAATGAGAATTGTCGAGAGTTGTTGGAGAGTCCCCTGCTTGAGGTTCTGTTCGTTCGTTTCGTCGGCGGCGGACGACACGTGCAGGCGCGCGAGGCACGAGCCTAGTGGACCACAGCCGGAGGGACCTGGAGTTGCGGTCGCCAAGGGCTGGACGACGCGCTCAGAAGTCGCGACTTCCTTTTCTTTTGGGGTTTTGTGTAAATGTCTGTGGGTGGCGCCAGTCTTGAGAAGTAGAAACTGTTTTTAAGTGTTGCCGTGTGAATTGCCTTATTCGGTTGTAGATCTGCGTTGGTTTTTGCTTGTGTTTTTCTTTGCATAAACGTATACGTGTTTGCTTTTATTGTATCCCTTTGACTGTAATATACGTACATGCCTTCCGTGCTTCCGTGAATAAATGTGCTTGTCCGATTTGTTCCCCTTTTTGCTTCGTCTTTTCCTTTTATTGAATCTCCATCTTGCATCACGTAAGGGATTGGTAGTGGGTTTAAAACGCCCCGGTAAATAATCTGAACCGTCAAGGTCGACGATAACTCCGGCTCGGTTATCCCTGGGCACGGAACGAGCCACTTAAGCGGTTCGTGTCCGGAGTCGACCTGTGGCGTGGTACAACTCCTCGGTCGCGCTATCCGGTACTTAGGTAAATCGACCATTCGGCGATCGACCCTATTTCGTGGGTGTAGAATGTGACTGATTTGTGGTGAGGTTAAACCCCACCCGTGACTAGCTCCTTGCGGTAGTTCCAGGAGGGTCACGACTGAATTGCACGTTCGGTGGGCGAAGCGGCCGCTATTGGTTACACGCGGTCGATCGCACGCCGGCGGGGCGCGAATTCGCAACAATATATATATACACATATATGTATACAACACACACACACACACACACACACACACACGTAACTGCCACAATATTAAAAACACACACCACCATGTAACTGCCACGATATTAAAAACACACCACCATGTAACTGCCACGATATAAAAACACCTCAACTCCACAATAATTCAAAACACCTACCCACATGTCGCTCGAGAGACGCTTGTTTAGCTGAGGATAAGTGAGTGATTTGCTGTGTTGTCATGATTTCACAAGCAGAATTCAAACATTTCTTTTGCAAATTCAATTGTAATATTCGTGAATGAATTACATTTGTATTTGCAATTTAAGTTGAAGATTTAAGTTTAAAAAATACTTTTTTTCCAATTAATTTCAAAAAAATACCTTGAGGACATAACACATGGGAGAGCTTGATGCAGCCCAGAAGTTTGCTTTGATTTCACAAAACCTTTTCGGGAGTAGTTCAGTGAAAACACAAACCTTGACAGACACTGCACAGATATGTATGTTGTGCATAGTGTTGCGGTTCTAACAAACCGCATGCCTCCAAAAGCAAATGGAACCCAAATACAGTGATCCCAAGGCAGTTATTTCATTAGTCTTCGTGCACTTAGTCATCCCCTCATGTCCCAGTGGGTTAAGCGGTCACACCTTGGCGTTTTAGCCAGCGTATGGCAACGTATCAAAATGTATGTAAAACGCTGGCGTACGCTGAATCATTGATGTTTTTTCCAGTTTTTGGCGTATTTATAACGAGTTGGACGTATGCATAACGTATTAGTAACGTACACAGAACGTTCAATAACATATAGATAACTTATACCAACGAATGCTTAGCGTGTTGTTGGCCGTCACAACCTATGCCCAACGATAGTCCTAACGTATGCATACCGCGTGGCAGCGTATCGCCGACGATCACGTGGCGTAGCCTATTAAAAGGCTGCCGCGTTGCCGATTCAAATCATACCGCACTAGAATTGAAGTGTCAAGGCCTGTCACACCTTGACGTTTTAGCCAGCGTAGCGACGTATGAAAAATTTGCCGAATACGCTGGCACACGTCGAATAAGTTATGGGTAAGTTTTGTATACGTTAAGAGCACGCTGAAGCAGGCTGGCATACGTCGTAGTACGCCGAGCTCGTCGACAAATTTTTAAGCATGCTCAATTTTTCGACGTATGCCAGCGTTATGACTCACACGTTCCACATACGCTGGCCATAAGTTGTAGGGCACGTTATGCGATCATTGACACACGTCAACACACACGTAACTTGTAAGTTTTATCTAAGTCGAACACGTCGAGGTATGTTTAGCGTACCCGACTTATATTTCTAACCTAGTGAGTAACGTGCTTTGAACCTTGTGTAACGTATTCTCCAACGCATATGACGTATGTAGATGTATTTGACCGTCTTCCCGACGACCACAGAACTTACTGAACGTGTTACTACTTACGCTACCGTATAATGGCGTATGGACAGCTTTAGGGAAATTGGTATATAAAATGGTTTCACAGAAGGAACCCGTCAGTGTTCAGACTCCATGGGTTTTTTTGTTTTTTATCTTCCAAATCGAAGTTTTGCAAGATATGTTAGTCAGTCTGTATTTTTTTTTTATTATTTATTTTTTTGTTTGTTTGTTTGTTTGTCTGTAATCACGAAAAAAAATTCTGCAGACCACAGTTTTCATTGAAATTTTTTTGTAACTTCGCATATCAGGAGCCTATGGAGTGTCCCTTTCAGGCCATAAATTTTGAAGGTCAAGGTCAAAGGTCAAGTCCTTTATTTCGCAATCAGATGTAACATCGACAAACCCTCATTTTTGAGTAACTTTTGGTCGTCGTCTTCAACTTCATGGGAATATAAGTTCATGGTCTGCGCTC